>OZ022504.1:1275000-1875000 GCA_963989385.1 Ctena decussata | reverse complement strand
TATAATGATCCGAGGATGGTTTTAATTAATTCACGATTCTTACTATGATTGTTTGTAACATCGTTTTCACGATGCTTCTTTTTCGTTTATTTCTCTTTCTCTCGTTTTTTTCTTGCTCTTGCTCCCTTTTTCCCCTTTCCGTTTTTATAGACTCGATCATGCTAGCTTAAGTAATCTATGTCTATACTTAGTTTCAAAGAAAGTGTTTAGGCGTTTATACGGCATATAAACACTACTGGGCGGAGCCATTTATGATAATGAGGTGATGCGAATTGATTTGATTATGCAAAGCCTTTTGGACATGTATCATGCTAAAAGCATGTCATAGATTACATCGGCTAATCTAATAATGATATTTGATATTTAAGCCTAAGCCCATGTTACTCTTTTCAATTTGTTACGCAGAAGGTTTTACACTCGGTCGACACGGGTGTAGAGCCTTATGCGTCGCCAGGACGGCGGAGGGTGACTTCCGGTTAAAGGGTTATCTACCAGTGTATTACACTAACAAGGAAACTCTAACAACGTTAGAAGTTTTGAAGTTTATATCTAATGTAAATTCGATATACAACAATACAATTTACAACTGTCACAATTACAATAATATACAACACATATCAATTCATGTCGCTGGCCCAAGTAAGGTGTTTGTTTCAAATCTGTAATCGATTTGCGTACAATACGCAAATAGATTACCGTCTGACGTCAACACCGTACTCGGCTCAGCGCCATGAACTAAAGGAAAACACAAAGGACAAAAAAACGTTAGTTTGAGCTCATACAAAAAACAAGGCCTTATGTTGGTAGACTTCAATTCGTCGTTCCCTGGATCATGTCATGGGCCAGTCCATATATCATGAGGAACACCAACTTATATAAACACGTGCACGATTATATACTGGTCGCTCCCTGGATCGTACCAGGGACCAGTCTATATATATTAACACACCTTAGTGGACGAACACTGTCCCACACTTGATGTGACCTTCAGATCTTATCACAGAATCTGGCAAAACTGAGCTAACCACTTCCGCCTACATTTTGTGCTTCCCGCCTCTGCTTAGGAACCTTGCACAAACGGCGTTGTAACTGCCTCTACCCGGGTTGGTATTAACCTGGAGACGTAAATCGAATCTCCAGGTGAGACGTGGCTCTAAGTCCTAACAGCTGACTGCCGGACTTGATGTGCCTAAAAATAACGAACTTACACTTAATACATTGTAACTACATAATAATAATACGTAAGACTTGGGCCTGTCTTGGAAATACCATACAACGCCCTCGGCGAATGCCGAGCATAACGTGCACACGCCAGCCGTGTCACTAGACACGACTCGCGCTCACGATGTAAAGCTAAAAGTGTGCTTACCACTTCCGCCAATGAAGAAACGTAGATCCTACCACGCATGTGCGTCAAAGGATCTGACGTCAAACATTGTCAAGAAGTATACTGACGTCAACAGGCATTACCATGACATACTCCACATAAAACATGAATAATCTAAACAATGTCCTATTTACATTAAATTGATTGACCAAAATCTAACTCGCATATGTTTTAATTCATTTCTTTAAACTAAGCGTAATACCATTTGCCATAGAATATAATAGCTGAATAAGCGTTTCTCACACATTTGGGATCATAACGTTTGATCTGACATCATGACATCAATGATGTTATACCATATGACGCCGTCTAATGAAGGCAAATCAAACGCATGACGACCAAATGTTACCATTATAACTTATGGAAAAAACCCTTAATGCGGTGCATGCTATGGCGTCAATTGACGTCACGAGTATATAAATTAGTTCCATTACAAATCAATCTACTTCTATAGGCCACGTATACGTGAAACTAATATAAAAAGTGCTGACGTCGCAATAACATGAATGCAACTGACGTCACATGAATAACATGAATGCAACTGACGTCACTGGACGTCAAATAGACGCACACCATTGCAACCAACATCAGTGATATAAACTATTTCCGTAATTTACAAAACTTCCTAATATACAAATACCATGCGCAGCACGGTCAGTATAAACAAAATTGGTCGACATATGCGCAGCCTGATCACTGCCAACAAAATCAAATCAGTCGACACATATAATCATACCATATCAATCAGAAGTCACATTTTTCATTCTTAGCCAAACTATTCTAAATAAATATAATAAAATCTTACCCTTCTAGGTCTTAACACAGAATCTGGGCACACAACAATATAACATCCATCAAGAATTAAACAGCCACGTCTAACTTTTCATTAAAAGATAGGCGTATAAATACTATGCGTCTCACATTAAAATCATGCAACACGCTTTCCACAATCAAAAGACTCGTGCAGGTATTCACCTTAAAATCATGCAATACGCTGTCCACGAGAGGTATTCACAAACAACCCATGCATAACGTAGCCACAATTTCCGTAAATGTTTTATTACCACAGTTACCCTAAAAACTGTAGCCTTACTGATTGAAAGGATTAAAATAATCTCGACGACACAGTGGACGATTAGATCCATTTCGTAACACAATTTGTTTGATCAAATACGGGCTGATTTATGTTCGTCAAATTATTTGACAATGTAGCACCCAAACCAAATATTCTTAATTGCATTTCAAATAAGATGGAAACATTGGATGGGGATAGAATCGGTCCAATTTTGTCCACAAATATTTTTTGACAAGCGGCTGATAAGGAATCAATTTACGACCTTCAACACGTGGTAAACGGTGAATTTCTCTCAATGAGGAATATGAATACGGTACTTTTTATGGTAGAAACATTTTTTTTCTGACATTTACGTAAAATCAGCCATAATTATAATATTTTTTGGAGTCCAGCCTTTTATAGTGATCATATTGATAAATATTATATTATTATAATTATCATTTTTATTATCGTAAATGATAATTGCATTAATCATATTTTATTCAGAAGTGATAATTATATAAAGTTTTAATATAAAAAATGATAAATATATTAATTATCATTCCTATTATAATCATGAATAAAGATTATAATGTAAATGTAAAAAGAACCAAAATATAATAAACTTTATTGACTGTATATTTAAATGTGGGCTTATAACGTAGAAGGGTGAGTTTGGGGTGGAGCAGGGCCTCCTATATCAATGCTAACTACGAACATGCCGGGATGGTTACAGTATTTTGCTCTTTACAGAAGCAACAAATAGTGGCACTAATTAATAGGTACAAACAGCGTGTCTTATTCAGGCATGTATAGTTTCGCTGCGGGTGACCTTGATTCGAACGTCTCATAGTTCCTAGATGCCACTCAAAGCTAATTAGCACCAGACCAACTGCGAGCGAGGATGCGCAGACTGACTTGAGTCTTATATTTTCACTTTTTCCATAAGTAACATGTCTTCGTTGACGAAATACATACTTTTGAAGAAAAGTGCAAACCATAAAGATAAAACAAATCACCCAATCTAGGGAACAGTCATTATTTATCAGTTGGTCGTGGGTGGGTGGGGGTACAATTTGAAATCCTCTTCTGCTGGTGGGGTGGGAGAGGGTTCGATATTTTTTGTAGACTGATGCCTGGGGGTGATGAAATGCTATGCTTTCTTGTACTTTTGATTTTTTCAATATTGTTTGGCTACTTTGGGCTTTGTGCCCCCCCCCCCCTCCCCAACCATTTCTATATAATAATTTCCATGTAGCTTTGAACTTGCAAAAAGAAAAAAATCACACGAGCACACATACACGTGCACTCCACATACTGACACACACACACACACACTTCATGATATATGGTCACATTGCAAGGGACCTAGTGAAATTCAAACTGGATCTTTTTCTTTGATCGTGAGTCCATTGTGGTAACATTTGCCAATACGCTCCAAGACAAAGATGGTCCTTGAAAAAAAAACCTTTAGGATGCACACAATGACTTTAATTACAGTCTGCAAGTTCATGATTTGGACAAAGAAGAAGTGATACAATATATCAGCTAATTTTTTTTTTCTACGTTTCTGCCGAAAGGTTCTTTCTTCTCTTGCTACGTGTGGTGGTAGTGGTAGTTTGGTCGGTGTGTGTGTGTAGGGGGTGGGGGTATGAGTGGAGAGGAGTATGTTTTTTGCTGTTTTGTTTATGCTGGGGTGGGGTGGGTCAAAAATTTATTTTCCATGATTGGAGTGGGGGAGGGGGTGCCGGGAACAGAAAACTAAAGTCAGTAGGTAGATCATAAAAAAGTAAGTGGATTTTCTGAAAATTCCTCCAACCCCTCGAGCTGATAAATAATGACCGTTCCCCTAGGGGTCGAAGGTTCGACCCTTCGCTTCTTCGATCTTTCAGATAAGACTTCTAACAAAGGTCCCGTCTCCGTATAACCTCTATATGGCGTGACATTAAACCAGAGCATTTCACTCACATTTAGATTGAAACAATTCTGAGTATTCGCTATTACACCGTGAGTGTATGAACTCGGATTTAAATCCCACCAACCGGAGACGGAATTCTGTTTAAAGTCTCAGCCGAAAAACCGTAGGGGTGGGGCTGTTACACCGAAAATCTGAACATTGTATAAATAGCATTGTTTTGGCAAGTTTCGCGATTGTTTATAGTGCGCTCCAAAATATCGCGGCAAAACATCCGGTGGGCACAGACCAGCTGAAACAATGTCGTATTGACGTCAATTTTGACACAGTGTACTTTTAGAAATAGATCAGCTCTAGCATTGAATTTTTATGTAATAATGCACTGTTTCGGGGTCAGTTGAAAAGTAGATCATATCACGAGCGCAGAGCGATGTGATAAATTTACTGTAAAATGACCGACAAACAGTAAAACTATAACTAAAGGACGTAAAATCGCAAGTCATCCATCTATCTCGTGGACTTATTGGCTTATTGAATTTGACACTAATTGGGAGAGCATAATTGTCACCGACCCGACAGTGCTTTATGATGAAGGTATAGATAAGGTTGAAAAATTTAATATATATCAATATGATTTAATGATTTTTCAATGCGCTGCGTGTCCCCTTGAAAAGAAAGTAACGAACGCTGCTTTCGAATCAAACTATGAATATTGAGGAGTACCTAGTCAATGCAGACTGATCTAGTTCAGCGATAGTTCCGCACACCAAATGTAATGCGACTTTTTTGCTTTATACAATTACTGACCTGGGATTTATTCAATTTCTGCTTAAAATAAGTTCTTAGATTTATGGCTGTGGTTGACAGGAGGCGTAGATCTCGAGGTGTGAACCGTCTCAAGAGAAAGTTATTATTTTTCTTTTTATTTTTTTTCACAGTTTATGCCTCACAAGCCTTTCAACGTTTCGGCTAATGAAAGCCTTTTTTCATGAAGTTACCGGAACCAATATCAGTCCGGCCATTATAGGCTTACCACCGACATACCAGACGGTTAGAGTAATAATAAATAAATAAATAATAACAAAGATAAGACTATACACGTGACACCCAGAGATATCTTGCTGCCATTCATTAGGACTGCACCTGTTGCCTAGTATAGAGCTGCTCAATGATGCAAACCATTTATAAAAGAATCGCAGAAAAACAGGTCAAACACTATCTTATAATGAAGACAGCTGGTAGCTGAACAATTACCTTGCCTGTAATCAAACTGTAATATCCCATTGCATCTTAAAAATTAAGTAAATCAGTAGAGCTAAAGTATTTAGCTTCTCTCATAAGCTGACCACGATCCAACACAACACACACGCATGCACGCACACACACGCACACACACACACATACACACAGACTTTAAATGTCTGAGAGAGAGGGAGATACAGAGTGAGGCACACAGACAGAAAGAGACAAACAGCCAGATACAGAGAGACTGACACAGACAGACAGTCAGAGGGACAGTGAGACGCTAGAGTTTCTCACCATGCTGCCCTTGCATAAAGTTACTTGACTTCATGAAAGTTTTTTAAGTATTGTTCAAACAAGTATGTAAACACCAGTCAATAAGATATCCTTAATGAATAACAGGTGTCAAGGTTTCGCCACCACAAACCCTATGACTCCCTCAGCAATTACTTAATGTCCCCTTTATTTCAGTACGTTTCGGTTTCTTGGTGTAGCTAAATGCCGCAATTTATATCTATTTTTAGAACATCAATTATTTCCACAAAAAGTCGTTTATGTCATTAAATATTATAGATATCCTATTATCGTCAAATGAAATTGGCGAGGTTTTGATTATAAAGTAGAAATAGTAACAATCAAGGAAACTTATCTCATTTAATAAAGCTATAAATTGAAATAACAGATAAAGATTTCCCGATGGCGAGTGGTGGGTTTCATACCCCCTAAATTGCAACAATTCGCTTTTTTGTCTTAAAACTAAATCTGTTTGAAAAGACTTTTGTACCAGAAATAGTTCATATAATTCCCAATATCTATAACCGGCAAAATTTAGAACAACACGTTTGCTTATCTCTCAAATGTCGCCACTAAAATTTCCGGTGGTGGGTTTTGAACACGGGTGCGGGTGGTGGATTTCATACCCAATCCCGGTAACTAGACAAACCCAATTTTTCTCAGCCAATGAAATCCCAATTTTTCTTAGCCAATGAAATGCCACTTAACAAAGTAAATAAACAAATTATACAATACAAATGCAAGATTTTTATCGAATATAAATAGGCGTCTCAATGAATGTAAATGCGACAATATATATCATAGAAATCAACGAGTTAAGAATATAAATAAAGCAATTTACAAATATAAACGGAAAACATCAAATAGAAACAATTATTATCAAATACAAATCTAGAAATATAGAATAGAAATTAAAAATATGTAATAGAAATAAAACAATTTAAGAATAAAAATTAATAAGATTGAAAGCAAATACGAACACATCAAATATAAATCACTAAGTATAGAATGTAAATATCGAAATATAGGATACAAATGAAGGAATATACAATAGAAATGAAATCATATTGGATAGGAATGAACAAAAGTTAAATACAAATATGAAAATGTTAAATGCAAATCACAATTATACAATACAAATATAGTAATTTAGAATAAAAATGAAAGAAATCTAGCATACAAACCATGCATTATCAAATAGAAATAATAGAATAAAGAATATAAACAAAACTTATACAATAGAAATGAACAGATATTGAATACAAATGATCGATTATAGCATTGAAATAAAAAATATAGAATAGAAATGAACAGGGATTGAATACAAATGAAAGAAAATCAAATACAAATATAAAAATATCGAATAATGCAACGTTTTACATGCCATAAAAAACCTGTCGTTAACCCCGTCGTAAAATAACTTAATGTAATAAATGATATTAAATACGAATTGAAAAATCTTGTCGTAAAATGTTTAAAACTGCACATTACAAACTCAGATTCAGAATATTCACAGTAACAGATTTACGCTCAACAAAATTATTTATAGCTTTAAATAAACTGAATATGTGCACAGATGGCTCTGAGCTGGCAACATTTGTGTTTGCCTGATAACAGATGTTCGGAAGAAAAGAGACATCTACACGTTGTTTTCCGCCTGGAAAATATCATATATCAAATTCAGTATATTTGAAGACATATTATCTGAATTATTTGCATGATTTCTTATGAATTTAAACAGGATAAGAGCCAAGTGGTATTACGATTATCAAGCGTGATACAGCTGCTACTTTGAAGATATAATACCGCTTTCTTCTCATAGTCTCGTTGCCTGCCAGGACATTCAACAAATGCTATATCTCCATTTATTAAGACTGGAAAGTTAATTGTCATTTTCTACTGCTCTCGGAATTATTGTCTCCTCCTTAAGTCTCTTTTTGATAAAATATTCCAGGCAACATCTACATTATACAAACGACCCTGCTCTGACAAAATGTTGTGAATACATCCGAATAAAATAAATGCTATTCTACTTTGCGGGCGATTTCGGATGACAGGGTGAGAAAATGATAAATTATTTTGTGTCTGTCTCTTAGGTCTATATGTACCGGTCTGTCTGATTTAATTTGAAAAGTCAGACATGACAGATAGACGGACACAATAACAATCCACCACAAATATTTTTTTTCAGATTACAGGCATATTCCAGTGATTCCAATAGGATGTTCGATCGCTAGGGTATGCTCACATACACTTGTGCACAGAACGGAGAACAATACTTACTTCAAATAAACGAATTGTTATTAAGCGAATTTTAATTACATTTAATGACCCGCGATGTCGTTATGCAGAGTACAAGAACACAGATAGAAAAATTACACTTTACATACAACAGTACTTTCCAGAAACATAGCAACGAAACTGATACAAAGCTATAATGAAGATTTATATAGCCAGATATGATAAATCAACTTTGCCGGTAAATGGTGTTAAATATTTTTAGGTCCATGTGGGATTCAAACTCACGACCACGACGACTTAGCACTGCACTATCCTTCACCGCTACCAACTGCCAAGGGAAAATTCATCTGGCTGCATATGCGGCGCCCTTCCGATTTGACAATAGACTGACAAGTGGCTGCTGTGCTTGCAGTAGGTACAGGAGGCCTCTTTTGTCCCCTTTTTTGGCTTTGTTCGTTGGGCGTAGGTGCCATGAATATTACCTAACCGATAGTGGAGAGCCAGCTGCGCCTGCAGTAGCGGCATTCCTTTTTTTATTTGTTTCTATTCCCATATACTGTTAAACTTCGGAGGGATGAATGTGCTTTGTTCTTTGAACATTTGTACCATGAGCATTCCTAACCGATAAGATAGTAGAGAGCCTGCTGCGCTTGCAGTAGCGGCACTCATTTTTTTCTATTCCCATATACTGTTAAACTTCGTAGGGACGAATGCGCCGTCTCTGAGGACTATCAATACCAATACAACCAACAACCCAGCATACATTACTTCGGTTGTTATGCAGTTTCATGGTTTCACAAGCTGCAACGCAGCGAAACTTGACTCTTATACATATCCGTGTTTTATACTTTGTTGTAGCGTTGTTTTTACTATTGTGTTTATACAACACAATTGTATAACATTTAGAGTGGGCAGCTATTTTGTTTCCATAATTAAAACTGCATGGTCCCCGATAAAGGGAAGAGTTTGTTCATGTGTGTTATCATGAGCCAATCTTTATTTTATGTTTAGATATTTTTCTCGAAATGTAATATTTCTGCTTATTGACTCTATTTTTCTTTTGATTGTTTGAAACCTCTGAAGAAGCCGAAAGGCGAAAGCGCTTAGGTGAAAATTGTAAATTGCGCCGTTAATGATTATATCTACATTTATAAACAGTTTCCAATTATTTAGCATCCATAGCGGATCCAGTGCTACCGAAACATTGTGTTTGTTAGATGTATTTTCCTTACCATTAATATAAACCACTGGGCCGACAGCCGCGTATAATTTGATATAATTGATACTATATGAGTATTTTTCCATATTTTTACAAGATCTCATTGGTCACATAACGCGTATGTCAAAATTTAGCCAATAATATCAAAAGTCAGTGAATATTTCAACTTCGTTTTTCCCGTCGAACTGCACTGCGTGTATACTAGCACTCTGTTAGATATTAATTCAAAATGATTCTCATCTTAGTAAAATTTATCGATAACAGACGCAGATATTCAAACCTTTTCGTTTTTTCTTTGTGGATCTACATTCGATTTCTACTTTCTTCAAAACAAAAAGTGCGTCATATTGGTAACTGTATTGAATTAGGTCAATCTCAAGATTGACCGCGGTACGTTTTTGAATTCCAAATTGGACAGCTCAATTTTAAGATAGGTCTTTGTTGCTTCCCAGTGTCACAATTACGGTACTGTGTGCCTACCGACATAGCTCACTTGAGTCATATTCATGACAGATATTGTCAGCGCTTGGCCTGGAGACGTATTTAAAAAAACACTTCCATTTAATCCGCCGATTATCTTTTTTCTTTATTTTTTTTCTATGAAATTTTAAGGGGTTTAACACCACAAAAGAAGTTAAATACATAATTGCGCGTCATTCGCAATATTGTTGGTAAAAGTACATTCATATATTGATGTTGGACTAATGATGGTTTGAGTTATCATTAAAGTTTGAAGCAGCCAGATCCTGATCTATCACAACTTAATGCAATAAATGATATAAAATACGAAATGTAATAAAAAACGTGAAGTAAAACGTATATTAAACTGCACATTGGAAACTCAGACTCAGAATAGTCACAGTAACAGGTTACGCTCAACAATATGGCCTTAAATAAAATGAATATATGCACAGGTGGGTCTGAGCAGGTAACCTTTGTAAAACATATATTCGGAAGAAAAGAGTCGTCTACGCCTTGTTTGCCGCATGGGAAAAAACATGCTATCATATTTAATATATTTAAAGAAATATGATCTGAATTATTTGCTTGATTTCATATGAATCTAAACGGGATAGGAGCCAAGCAGTATTACGTTTCTCAAGCGTGATACAGCTGCTACTTTGAAGATATTATACCTCCTTCTGACTGTCTTGTTGCATGCCAGAACATACACCAAGTACTATATCTTTATTTATTAAGACTTAAAAGTTCATTCTCATTTTCCTCTGCTCTTGGGGTCATTAGCGGCTTCTTAAGTCTGTTTTGATAAAACATTTCAGGCAACACTTAATTATACTAACGATCTACATGTACCTAGCTCTTGAATATCTTGAATTCTTACTTCCTGATCTGACAAAATGATGTGAATACACCCGGATAAATTAAATGCTATTCTTCTTTGCGGGTGATTTTGAATGACAGGGTGAGTAGTTGATACAATGTCTTGTGTATGTCTCTTAATAGTGCATAAATTATTTTTCTCTAACCGGTCTGTCTAACTTTATTTGAAAAGTCAGACATGACAGATAGACGGACTCAATAACAATCCACCAAAATGAAGATTGATAAAGAGAGATAAAATAAATCAACGTAAATGCTGAACAATATTTTTTGGCCCGTGCGGGATTCGAACTCACGACCTCCACAACTCCGCCTAGCACTGCACTATGCGTCACCGCTACCAACTGCGCCATCGAGAAAACCCAAAAAAGAGTGTTCGAGTAGCACTGATATAGGTAGCAGATAATGCACTACACGTCGTCTGCCGCATCCAGAGGATAATTGGCACTTGAGAACTTAATAAGACTTACTAGTATATCATTCATAAAAACTTTCATAGGGACTGATCATGAATCATCATGCTGCACCTGAACTGGGCAATTTGGGGCGAAATGTTGGTATGTATATTGTTGTGACGTATCAGACTAGTTCTTAATGCTATTTTCGTTAAAGCCATACTTTCCAAATTTGCCGTAATATTCGAGAGCACTTAGAAATTTCATTTTTACCTTTACCTTTGTCATTAAAACTCCGGTCCATTGAACCATAAAGGACATACATATTATTGTATTACGTGGTGGAAGCGCGACCTGAATTGCAACAGACCAGCTCTTGAGGCAGCGCAGTCTGGCAGAAACTTTATTGTTGCACATTTTTTCGTTTACTTGTGGAATTCTTGCTAGACTGCGCATGGCGATGGGTCAGGTCTTGGTCTTCATGGGTTGTAAAAGCGCGTTTTATTATTGTTATTATCAGCTAATATCAGTCATATTAAACATTTAGCTTACCGAATGACTGATGTATAATGTTCCTACACTGTTTTATGTATATTCCAGATCGACACAGATAAAAAATTACACGTTTTTCTCTTTTCCTATTTCCTATTTCTCATGTATCAATCCATTTCAATCCATTTCATTCAAATTAATATTCCATATCGAGAAACTCGTGCAAAGACGTCACGTCATTTGTCGTCATGTGATTAAGTATACATTTACTATATCTAAATGGAGGCAACCGCGCGTATTAAGATTGTGATTTGTGGTATATACAAAAATCTGAATAAAACTATAACAAATAAGACATGCTGTTAAAAAAAAAAATTTATATGGAAAAAATCAAAGGGTAAATTTCTGCGCAGAAACATGAAAAATAAAATCTGTTCTTGAAAATGTACTTAGCTCTGAAGATACTTTGATAGGTTAAAAAGAGTGTCCTAGCAATTTTTCGTTCCAACTCTTTCTAAAATTGTTAGGTGGACCAGAAAAAAACAGTAGCTTTTTCTCAAATGTCTGACCATGATATAGTGCATGTATACTTACAGCATTCATGAAAAACAGGTAGGTCAGTTATACCTATATCATACTCACAGTATAATTAATATATTACAATGACCATCGCAGGTGTGTTATTGAAATTATTTAACCTTGAAAATAGACTCTACTGTGTATTTTACACAAATATTTGGAGACAGGCCACGTCTTCTTTTTTACCTGCGCAGTCTGATAGCGTGCACAAAAAATAGAAAATATAATTGCTAGAACGCTCTTTATAATGCATTAATTTATGTTCAGACCTTGTTATATTTTCAATAGTGCTGGTCATTTTTTAGATTTATTCGCACAAAATCACCCTTTGATCTTTTCTTATATACATCCTTTTAAACATTAACAATTCCTGCATTTTTGGATTCTGAACTGTGAGAAGCAACATAAAGAAGGCAACTGCTAAGTTTCGGGAAGATCTGTTGTATTTTCAGTATTTTATGCAGATCTTTGTTTTTGCCCCAAATCAGTGATAATCGCCACCTTAACTCGGTCGAGACCGTATTTACTTTGTAATTGCGTTCACATACCTTGTCTTATTAATTCATTTATTTATTCTTTCTCAAGACTATTTGCCAAGTATTATGATTTAATTTACCTTTTCATTTATTAAAGTTATGTCAAACGGAATGCGTGATTGTGTTGTTTCACACTTTTTCCTTTTTTCTTTTTTTCTTTAGTTTTAGTTGTTGTTTTTCCTATTTTTTATTTTAGGCTGACTGAATTCTTGACCACTATACATTTATAAAAGTGAAATATGCATCGTTTATTGTATTGAAATTAGACTATTCTCCTCCCCGCGGAGATCAAGGCTAAAAGTGAAAATAGATGGGTTTTTTTCATGAAGGTGATATGGTTTGCTTATATTTTTTTAAAACATATGGAGTGTAGGTTTTCGAATTTGCATTTATGTGTTTCATAAATTCATTCGTTTACACTAAAAGAAAATTTACTTAGACATCTGCAATCGACTCCGCAACTAACTTTAAATGATATAAGCCATTTCATGGCGGACTTGTTAAATAGGCACATTTCCAATGTTTTGTTACTGTTGATATAAATGTATATAAATCCGTTTGTTTTCATATCTTGGCAGTCTGAGCAGTCAACTTATATTTCAAATACATCTTCCGAAAAAAATCATTTTGTTGCCTTGTTTTAGGCATTTGAATATTAATTGATTTTGAATTGAAATATTTAACATTTTATATAAAATATATCTGAGTCAATGATGGGCCCGACATCAAGCTGCCTAATTTAATTGATTGGGGCCCGAGTTTGTCTTGTCTGTTGCTTGGTTATTCGGTGTCCAACTGATACGTTTCGTTTGCTCCGGTATTTTAGTGATGTTGCCTGACCTCCCAGGAGTCTCCTGGAATCGCAATACCTTCTTTCCGTTGAGTCCCCGTCTCTGATTCATCTTAGACCTTATTCGTGATTTGTTAATTTCCGGTGTTGATTCATTGATGAGTTGGAAAATCTCCATGCAGACCAAACAGCTAACATAATGTTTCAAACTACTGCAGAATCAGGGGGCGAGATATGGACAAAGAAAAACTAGTTTAACCCACCCCCTCCAGTTATCTTTTGCTGACGTTCTAAGGCGGTACTTCAGTTGCGGTTTCTTGATGTTATATTGTGCTGTGTCTGATTGTTTATTGTCTCTGGCGGTTTGGTCACATGTATTGCTGCCCAATCTGTCCTCTGTTTTGGTTTGTAGTTACAATAAAAATAAGTAAAAATATGCTGTTATTGGGGTAGCTAAATGACCATCTGTTTGCGAATGAGCTGCTTATTTTGTTTACTGTGTATGTCCTTCGAAAACTTGTGTCAGTTTCTGCGTGTATTTGCTTCATTCTCAATTGGTTTTGAGAGCAGGAAGATCGATTGGATTGAATTAATTCCTGATCGTTGCCTATGGAATTTAAACATTTATCTTTTACAAATTTGCGTAGTTTTTATAAGCTCCCTTGTTTCTGTCGGGTTCCAAATGTAAAAATCTATCCGACAGACCCAACCGAGAAAATACGGAACAAGTCGCAGTCGTCTCGAAAAAAACTTTACATTTGTGGAGATACCGCAACAAAAGTAGGTGTGAATATTGCTTTTATCTTCTTTCTTCCAGATATTTTTTCAAAATAGAATATGATATTTGTCGACCCCACATATAACCTCAAAATCTGCAAGAAAACCGATGGTTAAGAATACAGAGTCCCAATCACATTGATTGTTGACTTAAAACAAAACAGCTAAAACCATTCAGAGTTCTAATTGGGATTTTGTATGTTTGAGTAATAATACCTCACCATACAAATTAATAAAACTTTGCAAATAGTTGGAGTCAGAAATCATAAAAGTAAAAAGTATGCAAAGACCAGGAACTGAAACAATCAAAATCCAAATCCAGCCCTCAAACCATAGTTGGAAACAACTAAGATTACAAATAATCAAGATACAGAGAACATATGGCCAACCGAGTGAGCAGCTTGTTCCCAAAAGGTGGCCACTCAGCAACCCAAACCGAACCAAAAATAATAATAACATACATAAGGTAAAACATCACAGAAACTCTGACACCAAAAACAGGCAACAAAGAACCACAACAGAACTACCGCCTTGGAACGGTCAGTAATGAATTACTTGGGGGGCTTAAATCGATTGTACAGGCCCAACCTCACCCTCAGTTTCTGAAGTGGTACAAAACATTTAGTTGGTTGTTCGGTTCGCATGATAACCCTCTAACTCGTCAATGAATAATCACGGTAAACACATAAATCAAATTTCAACACCATGAAGAAGCAAAGACGAGGACTCAACAGATACAACGGGCCGTCTGACAGGTGGAGATCCCTGTCCTGCCAAACAACCCCACTGGAAATCTGAAGCAAAAGAAGGTCACCAGTTGAGCCCCGGTGGACCAAGCAACAGACAAAAAGGCTCCGGTCCCAACCAACTAAAATATATAGCTTTAGGTCGGGGCCATCATAGAGTCTGACGACCGATCCCCCGGTGTGCAATTAAAGAGTGCAGCAAAGCTATCAACCGTGATTGGGTTAATCACTAAGCATGCAGACTGTCGCATAACATTTAAATTATAGCCAATACGTTTGTGACGTATTATTATTTTTCGGAATTGATCAGAAAAATCAGTCCTACCCTTAATCTTTTTGAATTTGTATACTAAGTCACCATAAAATTCTGGTTCCGATAGGCCTTGGTGTAAAAGAAATTTTAATCCGACATCAAATTTTGAAACCAATTCATGGTGTCTGCGATAGAATTTAGAAAAAGCCTTTCTAAACTTATGATACCGATAGCCCTGTTGAAGAAGTTTAGCAGTTAAACATTTATTACGAGCATTAAAGTCATCTACATGACTACACACTCTAGCAAATCTTATAAGTTGAGAAATATACACTCCATAAGAGGGACGACGTGGAACGTCACCATCCAAAAATGGAAAATTAACTATATCAAAGTCAAAGTCATCACGTTTATCATAAATTTTAGAAGATACAAAACCGTTAGAAATAGATAGATGTAAATCCAAAAAGGGGGCCTCGGTATCTGAAGTATTAGCTTTATTCAATTTAAGTTCAGGTGGGTGAATTTGGTTAACCATGCTTTCAAAATAAGGATTATCAATATTCAGAAGATCGTCTAAATATCTAGAGTGGAAAACTCCAAACTAGAAGTCAATGAGAATTCAAACGTTTCAAATGTAAGCGGCCAAAGTACCTAAACCATAAGTCCGAAATCATAAGCCATTTAAACATAGACAATTCCGGAATTTTTATAGACACAGACACAAACCCTAAAACAGAGGTGTGATCAAGCGTCCATGGGTAGTAAGCATCACCTGCCTATTATAATACACAAGCCATATCTATGTATCTATTGAAAAACTCAGTGAAAATGATAGTCCGGTATTTGAAAGCTTAACTAAGCTTCCGCTGAGGCCATCAGATCGGAAATTAGTTTAGAAACAACCACATTGTAGGGATCAACAAGATCATGGTGTCTCCCATAAAACTTTTTAACTATCGTAACAAGCTTTACTTAATGATAACCCTGCTTCAACATTTTATGAGTGAGTTGCTTCTCTCTTTCAACGAAGTCTTGATATTTGAAACAGGCCCTAGCATAGCGGACTAGCTGAGAAACATAATTCATGGAAGTTGTTTTACTATACATCTTTCATTCCTTTTCCTATCTTCAAAATTTGTTTGCCGCATAACTGTTGTTCTTTAAACAAGTGTCATTCTAGAATTGTCAGACAGGGAAGGGTTTTCACTTTTCAAACAATTTCATAATTGTAAGTAGAACATTTGGTCACAAATACATAATTCTATGAAACAATTCATAACTACCATTCTGCAATTTAGTAAAATGTTTTTCTCCTACAATATCCATACAAAAACAATTTGCATTTATTCCAACAAAATAATAATTTTTAAATTCTCACAAAATTTCTTTTAACTTTATTTGTAAAAACACACATTTGTATTTTACTCAATTTTCATAGCACTGCACCTGTTTTTCTTTTCAATGGAGTATATAGTAATAAAAGGCAGGTTCAACTACCAAATCAACACACAATAAATTCAGTACAGACTTAGCAAACTGATTCTTATTCTGATCAATTACACTATGTGCTATTGAAATACTAGAACAGAAGATGTTTGACATGTCTGCTACTACCCGTCAAATGAATGTAATTACTTTACTCATGACTGTTCAATTCAGAAGACAATTAAGTATTGTCTATGCATCATAGAACTTCTTCACAGTATTATGTATCTACGGTGTTCGGCATGTCTGCTACTACTATTTTAACCAAATACCTGTATTTGCAAAGATACCAATAAAATCGATCAACTAATCCTTGGCATTTTCAATAATGTCTAGAGAGAGAGAGTGAAATTAGACGCCTGTTGTCCACATAAAGTTTAACTTCTGACAATATTATTTGTATCATTTCATTTCAAAAGCAGACATCCAGACTTTTTGATAGATTGAACGCTGGTTCATGTTTCACAACTGGTATTTACAGTCATACTAAATCTCTCCAGTTTGATCTCATGTTTAACATTTTTCAAATATCATATTAGGTCTATGAATGTCTTCGGTATACATTGAATGTTGACTGCAAATGCTGGTCCTTAAAGTAGGTGTTTACGCAACAATCTATTTGGTGCTTAGTAAATGGCCAAAACAGAATGTCAATCTTTATTTCGGCACAAAATGACCCAAAATTTCTGCCAAAGTCAATCTTTATTTCGGGACAAAATGACCCAAAATTTCTGCCAAAGTCTTTCTTTACATCGCTCATTTTATTCAAAACAAATCAACAACTACACAATTTTTCCAAACAAATCATTTTTTTGAAACGTTTCAGTTCATTTCTAAGCTTTGGGGATCAGAGATATGACGGCCCCGGGAACTCTACGAGAATTATGTCTTTTGATGAACTATGCTTTGGGAAGAAACAACGAAGGATCGATCTGGTAAATTTAATTCAATCCCGCATCATTATCCAAGATCACATTTCTCAATTCAAGGCTTACAATGGTAAAGTTTAAAGCTGCAAATTCTGTAACTTGTGATCTTTTATTTTTAGAACTAATGTTTCTTATTTTAAAGAACACAATAATATAGCTAAGAATAGGGTATACATTTCACCACATTCGTCAATTATCACTATCAAAACAACAGTATTTATGTAAAAAATCAACCGTCTAGAATTTCTGGAGGGATGTAAATTATTACCAACAAGAGAAAAACACCTGATTTTATAAAGATTATTTACTTTTCTATGCAGTTTTTAGCTGATGTGAACAGATTTTTCGTGGAAGCATTACTTTATTCTACTTTTTGAAATGACTTAAAAAGAAAGTAAAAATTTTCGGAAAATGGTCAAATGGCAGACTTAGTCACTTTAATTTCTCTGTTATACACTAGAACTTAAATATATAAAATGGCAAACAGACCTTCTAGTTCTCCACGTACTCGTTCTTCAAATAGTTCAATTTTTATGTTTATACATATTTATTATTTTTTATATTTCTTACTTTTATTATTAAGATGAGCCATGTTGCACATTTGACCATGAATTAAGATATTAAAAATCAGTATAAAAATATGAAATTAGAATGTTATGATGTGTACATCTTTTAAAGAAAAATAGCAAAAAAATCCATCCTCTACTGATAGTTGAACCAGATGTTTTATGACTATATAGTATACTGCTGCAATCTTTCGCTGCTTTAAAGACTTCTTCCCAATAGGTAGTATCAGTAGATTTACCTGGGAAACTACTTGGGTACTACTTTTTTCTGAAAACAAAAATGGTTTCCGACCTACTGGCATCGCAACAGTGATAAAATGATATACTTTACAATTCATACGTCTAAAATTTTCACAGAACTGGGCAAAAGTGATGGATATTTTTTAAACATCTCCACTTCATTTCAAAGGCAGCCATTCACACATTTTCTTCCGACTGTTACAAGCACAGACGTTAGTTTCATCAACCGTTAATATCATATTTTTTTTCAATGGTGCTTATTTAAGGTTTTTTTTGGCATTTAACTCATTCCCCGCGCAACGTGTGTGAGGCAAGGAACCTCCATATGGCTGACTGAATACCGTTTGCAACTTTGGATCACGGAGTCATGTTTTAGAGTCTTGCTCTCTGAATCTGTGAAAAGAGTATTCCATCATCACCCTCAATGGTCCTTCTATGACTAAAAAACTGCTGAATAGGCAGTAAATCGCCATGCCATCCATTTTTATGCCTGCCATGCTTTTAAAATGGTCGGTCAATACGCCGTGACGGTGTTGGCACCAAAGTGTCCCTGTTTGTTTTCTTTGTTTATTGTCTGTCTTCTAAAATCGCGCTTTTCAGAGAAGGAAACCTGGGCTTACAACATATTTGTTCGTAGATAGTTTTCTTTGTGGTCATCCGCACGTGCGCTAGCAAAGACATTTGGCAGGAACCTGCGCGTGCGTTAACGTGCGTGCGAAAACATTTAAATCGGCAGTCGGGATGCATGGAAAAACTGATGAGAAATATTTTCATGAGTTGTATACTACATTGTATAAAGACAAAATATCAAACTTATAAATTTAAGAATACGCGTTGAAAGTAAAAAAAATAGGCTATATGATCAGGAATTGATACAATCAAATCCCACATCCCGCTCTTATCACCAAAAGGAGAAAACACATATTCTGCTGAAGTAAATTTTCAAATAAAACAATTTCATTTGAAAATCACTTGGTATTGTAAAGCAATGACAATCCGGTCAAATTTTCGTTGGAAGTGTCATGACAATCTTTCCAAAGGATACGTGAGCACAGGATGGCAGTTGCATGCGCAGTTTGTGCTCACGTTCACACATGATTCACGGAAGTGGCCGAGCGGTGTTCCGATTGGTTCAACTGAAGTTTCTATCGACATCTTTTACGCACCTAGATGACGTTTTCTGATATTAATCAGATGAAACATCAGATTGTGCAGATGCTCAGTCTGTTCTGCGGGTTTTCTGTTCCACTGTAATGTTGCAATTTACCCAATTGTATGCGCTATAGTCCATCCGTAACCAGTTAAACGAATAGAAGAAGATTCAATTCAGTTCAGTTTAATTCCCCCAACGACGTTCCCCAAGTGGTTTAGTGGTACGTAACCATAGTTGCACGCACTTGGCGCCGAGTGTCCGTCCAAAAAATAGAAGAAGAAAATCACTTAACTCGTTATAAGAGCAAATCCTAAACACCTACAATGAAACAATGTCGAACCGAAATCTGCAAATCAGCCTGCGCATTGCGCGCAGTCTGATCATTCATCTGTGACGCAAACCAATGGAATATTTTCTGCGGTCAGTATGAATAGATGGGCTTGTTTCGGCTTAAATGAAAGCAAGGGACAAACAATGAACGCACTTTATGCTTGACGTAAACATTCCAAACGAAAGTTATTAATTAAAAAGAATGATCCCTGCAATGAGAGTGTGTTCAAATAGCACTGTGCACCCAGGGCTGCATTAAAAACATGGGAGACGCTGACAGCGAGGGGCATATGCATTTTAAAACAGCAAAGGTATGTACGAGGGTCATTTCAGAAATAGTGTAAATGAGTCGGCCATTCCTAGGAATGTTGACCGATTTTTTACATTTATGTCGTAACTTTTAGATTTACATATCACCCATTGACATTCACTCAAAAAATTTGAGGCAGTGGTATTTTCTTCAAAAGATGCCTTGACAAAAATATTGTTGTTAGGGTAAGGACACTGAGTAGAAACAGACGGAATATTTATGTAAAGACAAAGCCATATTTTCTTAACTCTGGATACAAGCAGCTCTGGATTGATACCTATAATACCTGTTATAATGAAAATATTTCAGTATGAAAAGCATTGTATCTTGAAGCAATGTGCATTTCTGATGACGTCATTTCCTGTGCTAAATCGAAATATATAGTTAGTTGTTTAAACTTCAATTGTGAGGTCAAAGTAAGTGAAAGTGAATGTTTGGTGACAGATATGAAACGAAAAACAAATAAGATTCAATTCGTCATGCGTGTTTTCTGTTATAAATAAACTTTTGTGGTACCTTATGGTATTTGTGAGTGGCCTGCCTGGTTTTTTCGATAGGTTTCCCCACCCACCCACATATTTCAATGTCAGTATGTCATATTAAATAACAAGTCTTTCAAGTCTTTATATATGATTTTTTCTATCAATGTGTCCCTCTAACTTTTGCCATTAAACAAAGTTAAATATATGGAGCCTGTGTCGTTTTTTTTGAAGATAATTTCATTTTATTGTTTTGTATTTTACACGAGCTGCTGCTACTTTGCAACTTCCGGCGTGGGGTTTGCACACGTATTATCCAGTTTCACCAGTGAGTTGATGCCAGTCGTAACAAAATATAGTGATTTAATCATTTCAATAATAAAATGTCTGTCATTTGTTGAAATTGGATGTGAGTGAGTCAAAATCACAATATCATTGATATAATGCATCCATTATACCTTTGCATTTATAACCACATAGCAGAAAAAAACATCTCGTTTATTATGCCACTTATGTAGAATCTGCAAACAATTTCTGTATAACTTTCCTATTTTACATTTAAGGGAAACGTGTTTCTTCATTAATAATATCATTTTCTCATTGAGAAAACAGCGCTAGAACACGAGAGAGTTTCAGTAAAAATGTATAGTTTCCAGTATCCACGCCCTTATAACGTACAGGCACGTTCTGTCATGCAGGGGTGACTTAGAAATTCTTTTAACGCATACCATTCTAAAGCACTTGAATTTAGCTTTCCAATGATATATAACACCACTGCTAAATATCAGCCGAAAGGCTATCCTGAGATCATTTACACTATTTCTGAAATGCCCCTCGTAAATAAATAAATAAATAGATGATCCACGCAACGAGCAAAGTATTTTTAGCGAGTAAGATGTGCGCAGTTGCAGGCCTGCAGATCTGCGCAACGTCGGTTTGAACACTTCCATATAAACATCAAACACAGTATAATCTCACGTATATGTACAGGCTGATCAGTGTCTTTGCAGTTTGCTATGTGATAAGGTTGTGAAGAGATATGTAATCAATGGCAGTTTATCCTCCCTGACGTGTAGCAATTTAACACTACAGTTTGTCAGCGATCTGCAGGTCAGGTTTAATTAGGGCCGCTGATTGGGCGGTTACATGTACATCAAAGATAAAAATAAAGTACGAGTACTTGTGAAATGGGTATCCTATTGTTATGGTTATATGCCGCCAGGGACGTGGTTTAGCTGGTATGTTTCTTCTGCTCCAGAATTTCAGTGTTGCTATTTCTGTGAGTCCTTCTGTTTGTTTTATCTTAGTTTCAATTTTGAGTTCTATGTTCTTGAGATATAACACTAATGAGTTGGTGGTCTTCCCACTGGGCCGAGCGACTGGGTGTCTGGTGGGCCGAGACGTAACCGGGGGCTCGTTCGCGGACCGGTTGGGCCCCCGGTGGTTTCGTTGCTGACTGTTCCGAAGCGGAACTTCTGTTTCGATTCTTTGTGGTTGTTTCGTGCGTTGTTTGGCCTTTTGACTGTCTTAAAATATGGTCTGTCGTGTTGGGACTAGTCCTGGCAATTCGCAGATTCACAGTGGATGGGTTCCGTTGTTAAATATTTTGCGTATAATTTGTTCACATTGTCTGGGTTGGTGCTTTTTGCGGAACTGTTGTGTGGGCGGTGAAAGTTTTTGTTTGGTTTAGGCTGCTGGGCGTCAGATGGACCGGGGCTGGAGGGGCGTCTGGGATTGGGCGGCCGCAGGCCGGCTGGGTACTCAGTGGTTTCGTAACTGGCCGTCCCGGGGCAGCAGTTCTGTTTAGGTACTTTTTGGTTGTTTTATATGTTGTTAATTGCTATGTCTGTTGTTGGCGTACTATATGTGATGTTGGGGCTGGTTGTTGGCCGCCTGTGTTAGTGCCGGCAGTTCGCGTGGCTGCCGCGGAGTAGTCTTTGGTGGTGGCTGGTTTTGGTTGGTCGCTTTCCTGCATGGTGTCTTGGGTTGAATCTGAACTCGAATTGTGTCATTTCCTGAAAATTTCATCTCCTTACCTTTGCTATTTCTGTGAGTCCTCATGTTTGTTGTATCCTACTTCGATTTTTTCTATGTTTCTGAGACATTACACGTATGAGCTAGGAATCTTACAGGCAAACGGAACAACTAAGTGTCTGATAAACTAAACCAGAACGAAGGGCGAGTATATGTTGACCACCGAATTTGCCAGCTCCCCACCCCCCCCCCCCCCCGCCACACAAACACGCACAGTCATTTCAGTGCTGGCCGTTCTAAGGCGGCACTTCTGTATTGTTCTTTGTTCTTTTTTGTTTTATGTGTAGTTGGTTGTTATGTCTGTTGTGGATATTGTTTGCGATGTTAACTGTAGTAATGGGAGCGTTTGGGGTCAAGTACTGCGCATGTGCGGCGGCCAATTGGATGACGTAGTTTCTATATTTAGTAACAGTCGGCCATGTTGGTTTTATAAATAGGTACTCATTTGCATAGAAACAATTTGTGGAAAAAAACATCATCAGTCCTATTGACCTGATAGGTTAGGAGGTCTGCACATCACGGTCTACTCGGTATAGAGAGCTTGCGTATCAGGTCCCTCCCCTACCACGCGTTTAGTTTTCAGCGATTCGTTTCATTCGATGTAGAGAGCGGATTGGTACACAGGATCTTAGGAATGATTTTGAGAGTCAGGTCCTTGTAATACATTGATATTGGTAACAAGCAACAATAAAATTAAACAGACACTCTGCTATAGTCTCGGACTGAATGAATCTGAATCCAATGTAATTTAGTTTCAAAACGTGTATCTATAAATAGATGTTGACGGAAGTAACTACAAATAATAACGATGTCATGTGAAGCGATTCCCTACGGCTTGCGCAATAACAAAAATATCCAGATCAACAAGCACTCCACTTAAAGCCTACATTTAGAAGAGCCGTCTTATCAGGGTATACTGACATATAGCGTTAGTAAAAGGAAAGTATTGCTATCATAGAAGCTATGGAGAATGGTGGCAAACATGGACATAGTAGAGATGCTTTTACTTAGAATGTACTCATTTACCACTTTTAGACTGGATGCTTCTTTGCAATGGGTGGGGTTTTGTGCTGTTTGAAACATTGGTCGGATCGACAGTCCATATTGCAGTCCTTACACTTTGCATTTACCCTTGACTTAATGACAAAAAATTACTCGTGCATGTCACAATATATAGGCGCTTAATTTAAATACCATTCAGCTCAGCAGATAAGTAATAGGTCTGGCGTTTAAAATTAAGTATTGGTATTTGTAAATCTGCAAAAAAGCTATAATTACTTTAACATGTTTGACGTGCGATCATCGAAGTTAGGAAGAGGTGGGCGTTTTTTTTAAATATAGCTGGGCTGCATAGCGCAGTTTCTAGCGCATCTAACTCAAGAGCCAGAAGTCCCGGGTTCGATACCCGGTCCGGTCACGTACTTTCGTTTCTCCTTCCGCTGATTTAAGAAGGTCAGTTGTCAGTTAAAGGTGAAAGTAAGTGCACTTAGTACTGGTTAACCGCTTAGGAGATCTAAGCCTGCCCAGGAATAGTGGTATTAGGTTAACTGACCGTCCCGATATGACCGTATCTGTTTACCGTGATGTTAAAATCATTTACACAATATATTTTTATTTTTTTTTTAATTGGTTAAATCAGTATTTTCCTTGCAAACTTAAAAGATTAGATTAGCTACCTTAAGCATTTTAAAGAACAGTTACAATCAGAGTTGCTCTTGCCATATAACGTGAGAACATGTTTTTTAAAATATGGACGCGAAATAAGATCGAGTTTAATACAGACTGATCTGGATCAAACCGGTTTACATATAGCGCGAAAACGATCAAATGGACTGATTCACCTGTGGCAGTTACTCACAAACCGCTCTCCATCTGCCTCTTACACACCCACTTATAAAAAAACATAAACGGACGAACAGACACACACACACACACACACACACACACACACACACACACACAAAGACATTCAATCACACGAACCAACCGGTTTACATATAGCGCAAAAACGATTAAATGGACTGATTCACCTGTGGGAGTTACTCACAAACCGCTCTCCATCTGCCTCTCACACACCCAATTATAAAAAACATAAACGGACGAACAGACACACACACACACACACACAAAGACATTCAATCACACGAACAAACCGCACTGTCTCTCACACCCACACATAGAAACATACACAAACGGACACACACATACACATGCACACAAACCACACACACACACACACACACACGAACACAGACCACACTATCTCACACCCACCGACACACATAAAACATGCAGACTTGCAGCAGACAAACAGAAAGACATACAGACATGCTATATGTCAGTGGCCATATTGATAATTGTTAAAGAAACCAACATATTAAATTTATTTTTTTACTCTCTATCATATGCAGACTGACAGTGTTTCCTACAGAAAAATGAAAGAAAGTCATTTCATAAATCTGTTTAAACCTAAATTGAATACTTTACTCTTGAATAAAATATTCCACAGGGAATTAAATTCTGCTAATTTACTTCATCATTCACTCTTTTTGTTTGTGAAAAAGAGTGACTGATGAAATAAATTAGCTAAATTGAATAGATATATTTTTTCCACATGATTTTAAGGATAATATGAAGTGTAACGTCACTTCCCTTTTTAACGTCGTTGCTATTGACGCTAAAGTTATTATGTCTTCATGGCTTCTGTTGATCTACTTTGTAGTGAAACGCGTTAAGATATTAAAGTTTGAATAAAATTACGACATTCTTCAACTTTTTCTACTGTGAATATAACATTAAGCGTGGGCTGCCATTTTGTTTTCATAATTAGAACTGCATGGTCCCGCCTTAGGGAAACATTTTGTTCATTTTTGTTTTTAGGAATTTTATCCTTTTTCATGTTAAGATACTTTTTTCGAATTGAAAATATTTGTTCTTTTTGATTCTATATTTTCATTGTTTGGAACCTCTGAATTTGCCTCCGGATACGCAGGAAACTTTTAGTCAATTTGAGTGAGCATGCGACAGGAAATTAAAAAAAAGATAAATTTATTTCTCAACTCGGAAACCATCTAATCAGCGCGCGGCTTGGAAGCGAAACTATGGATGCTTTAAAAAAAAGCTTGAACTCGAGTGTCAAAATACCAGTGCTCATTTTCGAGGAGGAATAGCAGAAAATCCAAACGGCTGGCATGTTGCAGCTGACAGTGATAATGTGCAACCCTCTGAGTAAATTTGTAAGCTTATGTTGTCAACTTGCTCTTGAGTAAAGTATGTATGATTATGCCATTTATGAAGAAATTATCTGGCCTAATTATGTGGGTGGGTGTCAATAACTCTGCAAGAACATTCATGTGAGGGCCTTGGAAGGTTTTTTGTGGCTATAAATTGTAGTCAGGCATACGTCTTTGTGGAATCAGTCCACAATTATTTCCCTTGATTGGTTGAACACTTTCAGGATATTTTTTCGCACAAATAGTTCCCTGGTTCATTGGGTTCTAAGAAGGCCAGTTTGACTGTATATCCTGCTTGCTATGGCAAACTGAAAAAACCTTGGATATGCTTCTTGAAAATGTATAATTAGTTCAGAATCCCCTTCACTGGGGGTAACTAGAGGAACATAATCACACTCTTCATAGGTGCCCCTACAACGGCAGATGTCTCATAAGGTTACGGGTCATTGTTTACCGAAGGAACAATCAAAAACAGAAGCCGGTTTTTCCTGTTGAAACTGTTTGAAAATAGTTTGTCATGCCTCAGAGACTTTAGGAAAAGAGAGTTCAAAGTGCCTTTTGTGTTGTGAAAAAAGTTTCAGGGAAGGATGGATAATTAAACTGTATTGCAAAACTAATTGTGGTCTCGTACCTGATATAGGGTGGGGTAATTATTTTCACTTTCAATTTGTGAAGTCATTTTCGCTGATACAGTCTTAAGATTTGGCACAGAGACAGCATTTCCCCTAGATTTAGAGGCGTTTAATAGGCAGTGAGTATTTTATTTTATTTTCTTGAACAAATTGGACTTTTAAGTGAGAACTGTTAATTTTGCCAATATTGGCATGGGTTCCCTAATGGAACTTGAATGAGCCTGGGTTCAGAGGTCATGTGATATTCCTACACTTGTCCGTGTTTGTAGCCTCATTCTTAGAAGTCAGTATGGAGGGCTTTTATGAAAACTACCAGAATCTATTCGAGGAAAATAGCGCTAGGGCAGAAAATGGAGAATGGTTGTTATGGGCACGGAAAGTGCAGAAGAACGGCTATGGGCGCCACGAAATACAAGTGCCCAGTAACTGGACAATGGAGATGTACCACAGCTCATAGATTGTGTGTCATGGTTTTCACAAGGCATTTGGATATTGGTGACAGAGGTACCAGCCATCTCTGCCGCAATGCCTTGTGTATACGGTCAGACCGTTTGTCGGCCGAGCCCCATGAACTTAACTGTGAGGGAATCAAGTGTGTCAACCGTGACAAATGTCAAAGTCATGAGGACTATCCGCTGTGTTTATTGCACCTTAAATTGTAAAAAGGTATATAGTAATCTGTACACTCGTGTGTAAACCTTTGCAAACAGTGTAGATCCTGATCAGTCTTTGACGTGCACAAGCTGTCGTCTTGGAATCTGTATGGCATATAACGCCACTGTCTTGTCTGGGAAGAGGGATCCATATCTGAACCTAGGACCCATAACCTGGGATCTGTATCTTTACCAGTTACAGTAATTGTCCTAAAAGTGGCTAGAAGCTGGCCTTTCTTAAAAGTAAAAAGTATGCAAAGACCAGGAACTGAAACAATCAAAATCCAAATCCAGCCCTCAAACCATAGTTGGAAACAACTAAGATTACAAATAATCAAGATACAGAGAACATATGGCCAACCGAGTCAGCAGCTTGTTCCCAAAAGATGGCCACTCAGCAACCCAAACCGAACCAAAAATAATAAGAACATACATAAGGTAAAACATCACAGAAACTCTGACACCAAAAACAGGCAACAGAGAACCACAACAGAACTACCGCCTTGGAACGGTCAGTAATGAACTACTGGGGGGCTTAAATCGATTTTACAGGCCCAACCTCACCCTCAGTTTCTGAAGTGCTACAAAACATTTAGTTGGTTGTTCGGTTCGCATGATAACCCTCTAACTCGTCAATGAATCATCACGGTAAAAGCTGTAAAATGGCTTAGTGATGGAGTCTTACAAAATGGCTGATCCTGATCAGATTGCTCGTAAAGAAGCAGGGGAATCAGGGTCTTCACTTAGGGGATAACTGTCTTGAAAATTGTCATTTGGGGAGGTAAATCATCGGTTTTATGGTCGGAAATTTCGTTTTACGGCGACGCGCCAGCGGAGCCGTAAAACGCAATTTGCGACCATAAAACCGATGATTTACCTCCCCAAATGACAATTTTCAATACAGTTATCCCCATTCTAATGCACTTTGCCACATTTTCGCCTTTCATAATGTAATAGTTTGCACCCCTTTCAAGCGCTGTCAGCAACGTAAAACCAAACGTCAACCTATGAGAAGCGACGTTACGTAATGACGTCGGGTTTGTGACAGTATATCGCAGAATATACTGTCGCAAATTTTTAAGGTTATCCAATCAGACGTCGCGTTATATTTGTTAATGCATTAGAATTTTGGTTCTGGTACTTCCAGCTCAGAGTTTTGTGTCTGATTACTGTACTTGGTTTGATACATTTTGGAAACATAATTAAATCTGGATTCTAAGAAACAACAATACCAAAGAGTAGTAAAGAGAAGATGGGTTCTGGGACAAACCCCCTGGGGCCCGTCCCGCCCCCTGGCGAGGCCCCAGGGGCGTCGGGTGCCGGCGGGGTTTTGGGACAAAACCCTGACCGGCCTGATTGGACACCGGCGGGGGTTCTGGGATAAAATTCCTGGAGCCCACCCAACCCCCCAGGGCGTCACCTGATTGGGTACCTCTGAGGCCGGCGGGGGTTCTGGAACAAAAACCTGGGCCTCTCTGGCACTTGGCTCCCACCCTGGGACAACATAAAAAAAGACCTAAGGCCGGCCAGCCCTTTGAGAGCTAGCCGACCAGCCTTAGGTCCTTTTAAGGTAGGTTCTAGCAGTTTGAGGTTGTACCTTTCTTTTATCTATCCGAAAATGAAAATAAACATGAAGAAAACATGAAGTAAATAAACATGAAGAAAACATGATATAATGATAATGTAACATATGTATGATATAATTTTTCATTCCGAATGGATCTGTGTGAACAAAACTCGAAACGACAAGATATTAATTTCTCTTACGTGGGTGGAATCGTCTTGAAGGTACCCAGATGGCAGCGTGCGCGGCGGTGATGGGGAATTGAGGTGGAGGCGTTTGCGGGGTTCGGGTGTTCACATAGCTTTTTCTGAAGAGTATCCGTCTGAATACTCTTGTAGTAGGTACGGTATTAGGGATTGGTGAAGTTCTTTGTTCGTTGAAGGTCGTTGCGGCTTGGAACTGGAGTGTCCTGGGATATTGGCTGGTAAGGTAACTTGGAATGAAGAGCGCTTCTGTTAATATGGTAAGGGTGTGTTCACATAGGAAAGAAAGTTCGGTTGACAATTGGGAAGAAATAAGCTATGTAGTTTGTCAAAGTCGGTTTCGGAGGAATACCGTTCTAAAAAAGTGTATAGTTCGGTTAGGGTTCATGCGGGACGTCCTGAGTACAATGGGGAAGTGTTATGGTGCTGAACCGTTCGAGTCCGTTCACAACCTTGGTTGATGTACAAACGACGAGTTTGTAAAGGTCGGGTGCATTTACTTGAAAGGGCAGCATTTTTTGTGGTTATAAAAAGGTATGATATAAAAACTATTTATGAAAATCTCTTCTAATGAAACGCAAATAGCTTTGTAAATTGCTAGATGTAGCCTAACCGCATGCCTCTAAGTGGTGAAACAGGCCAGCCTCTTGTGCTGCAGCGCCTAGTTGTCGCCGCGCCCTGGGAAAAAAATACGACTTGCTTTTTAAGCTCGCCAGCAATAAATACTCAGGTGCCACTGGTTCCAGCTTGGAGCTCTTTTAATAACTCGGCGCGGGCTGTCATCATCTCTTCGTCTCTCGCATGCCGAAATAGCTTGTTTTTGTTTCATCTTCTGACAAGCCACCGCTTTGCTTTTGACGCCCACGGATCTCGGCCTTTAACTGGTTGAATTGGTCAACCTCAGAGAGGATCAGACGAAATTCTTCTTCGGTAATTTTATTGTCGTTCAGGGCAACTGAAATGCGGTCTGAGATTGAGTTCAGCTTAGACTCAGCCAGGACGCGAATCTCGTCGTGTTTCGGCCTATTAGTTTAGTGCCGCCCCCAAGCAGCCCACACACAATAGCCCCGGCCTGCATGCCTATGGCGATTGGCACCGTGATAACTGTTGACAAGAGCCCTATGTCAGAAGCAGCCAAGCCCACGCTGGTCACCAAAAGCGCGGTGTTAATTTCGTCTGCAACATTGACTCCGCGTCGGTACTTTTTATACATCCAAGCTCTGAAGTCCCGTTCTTTTTCGAGACGGAATCTCACCTCAGCCACATGCTGAAGGCGATGAGTTTCTCCACTCTCAAGTGGAGGGTAGAGGGTCATCATACAATAAGGTCAAACCTGATTACTCTTTAAATGGGTTAAATGGGTTACTGGCCAATGATGACAGCGGTTTGCTCGAATGAGAGCTCACCGGGCGTAAATCGAAGCCTTTTAAGGGAGACCGGACCGACGAAAAGCTTGTCAAGGTTCAACAGGCCAAAATCAGCCTCATGCTGAATACCTTTGACCGTGAACAGCACCTGAGGTGTCTCCTGAACGATGACACGAACTCCAACCTCTTGATTTGCGATTTTTGTGACCACTTGAGCTTGAAGCCCGGTAAGACATCAACGAAGTCGACAGGCCTATCTCCAAGAACGATCTCAAGGATGATCGTCGACACAGATGACCCCAAACCGATGATTTCCGCTGGGGGGAATTCGGAGACCATCTTAAGACTCCCCCGTCTGTTGTTTCTTGTTTTTAGCATGTAGCTTAGGCCTGGTGCCTCTTGGACCACAGCATTTTTCGTCTCGGGGATGTATGAGCATAGCCGTGTACCGCTATTCAGCACCTTTCAAAGTTTATGGTGTTTTGCGGTCACGACGTACGGAGACGAGATTTTGAAGTCGATGAGCCAACCAATTTGTTGGACGGGGTCTACTAAGGCAACCCATTTGCTCCCACTAAACCCAAGGCTATGAAGCCGCTTTGGGATGGCATATGAGGTATTAACGTCGCTCAACTCTTCGAATTTTAGCGACGGGATCTCTTCAGAGGGGTGAAGGGGTCTTTTGTAGACCCCATCAGACAACTGGAAAGCGTAAAGCTGGTCTTCCTCTCCGCTTCTATCGAACCCTTCAGCGTCACCAAGGTCAGCCAAAGCCACCCCAGGGCATTTCCTGACGCTCCCAGGGCAACCCGCGTCAACCATTGCTGATATGCAACGTCGCGCTCAAATACTCGAAGCTAAGCCTTCTTCCGTTCGTGTCTCTAAGTGAGATGTTCAGCTGTGAAACAGGACCAGACGAAAGCCTCTTATACTGCAAGACAGGGATTGTCTCTGTCCGGCCACTCCAAAACATTTTGTTCTCGACGGGGACAGACCTAAGCAACGTAGATGGGTGGCCGTTATGCTGGTTATCTGAAGTGCTCACCTCAGCGAGGTGCACACAAATCTCTCTATGGACAGCAAGTCTGTGTGGCTCATCTGCGATGTACGTTTTGCCGGGTTCGAATGTGTCTCGAGAAAACCCAAGGAGTTTGGTCAGCCCGCTATTTAAGACCAGACGTTTCTTTGTACATGTAGACAGCTGTAAGCGACCCGTTGGTGCATGCAAATTAAGTTCGGCTCCCAAAGGCTGGAACACGCCTTCGCTCAGCTCGCAAACGTTGTAATAGCCATCAAATACCGTCGTGGTGTGTCCATTTGCGACGTGATTATTTTTTAGCCCGGCGCTGATGTTGCGCCACTGGTGATAGAACGTCAATTCACAAAGAGCAACCTCCAGCCCACCCGCGGGAACAGAAAGGGGCCTGACGAGATAAGCCGGTTCACCATTTTGAAGGTCGGTTAGCGTCACATGCATGATAACGCGGCCATGGATACTAAGGCGTTTGCGTTCAATAGCTCGGCCAAATATCAGGCGGGGGTTCAAGCCACTCATGCAAAAAGTGCGCCATCACTCATCAAAGCCGCATTCAGGTACAATTGGCGCAGGGGAAATCGTTCAATGTGAAGCACCCTGACGTGTTTGAGAAATATCGTCTGCCCCTGGTGGGATCAGACAAACTGGTCCAGGCTTGGGGTTCAAGTCCCATGCAGTTCTGGCAAAACCAGGTCAACTTTGCGGTCTGGTGCGCAACTGCCGGCTGTGGCGTTTCGTTGAAAAACAATTTGACCGCAGCTGATCCCATGCTGCGGTCCGTGTACAGCTTTCACGTATATTACCAGATATGGCGTATACTGACAGAGTTAAACACCTCTTTGCCTCAGGATACGGGATGGGATGCGATGAACAATTCATATGACTGAAAGGGGTACGAGAGAATCTGTGATGAATTTGAAGTCTCTCCGCATTCCGATTGGAGGGTCAGCGGCCAGAACCGAGGGCTCGGGCGAGTCTACAACTACTGGACCGTCCAAGGCTATCACCCCTTGATAGTGAGTACGACTCGAGTAGTATGTCATTCACAAAGCGGACAACTAACGACTGTCTTCACGTAGACTACATCAAGCAGGACGCCCCTGATGCAGACACGGCCTGGGGGACGTTCATACTTGACAAGTCGGAGGGCTTTACCCGCTCCGGGGTCGAGAGGCTGAATGATAGCATACGGACGTACGTGTGGGCCATTCTTACCTCTCAGGGCCAGACCCGTACAAGTATTTTAGGCAGCGGGACGGCCTTCTACGCGCAAAAGCAGTTCTTGGCAAACCTCGAGGACGCCATCTCATCTCCAGTGGACCTCCATTCAACGATAAAACGTTACCAAGGTGTCCTGCAATTTGCTAGTGCCATGGTAAACTTTGTCTTCGGAGTCGGCCTCTACATGGAGCCGAGCGATATGCTACTCCGAGTCAGCACCAAGGTGGGTTATAACAACATGATCGTTATCGCTACAGAGTCACCAGAGTGTGGGCCTAAACAGCGGCCTCAACATGCCTGTTGCCCCACCAGACGCCGCGAACGACACTGGCGAAAGGGGGCTTGTTGGACCATCACTCCGTCCCGTGGCCGAGCCGGCAAAACCCGTGTCTTTGGAAAAAAAACAGAAATCTGCACTCGACCACGAGGAAGAAACAACAGCTCTAATCGTAGCCGTGATCGGGGTCGGTCTAGTCGCCCTTTAGCTTGCCATGCGATAGACAATCCCGTGCGGCCATGAGAAGTAGTCCCCACAGCGATGGCGAGGGCCCACAAATTATCTGCTAGCCAGGTCGCAGTCTTTCCTAACATATTTAAGAGCCATCAGACAATCGAGCCGATGATCCCGGGCAGGGCTGCAGCGGCCTTGCCGGTCACATTTGCCAGTGCGCGCCCAAGTGCTTGTAGGTACTTTTTTACCCACTCTTTGACCCCGCCCTTGTCGGAGGGAGCCGGAGACAGAGTCGGGACAGCTGCGCCGCCAGTCAGCGCGAGCACTAAGGTCGAGATTGCCAGGCCGATTGCAGTAAGGATACTCGCAATTGTGATCCCCTGCTCCCGAAAGAGGGTGCGGATGCGCTCAGCCAGCGTTGAGTCTTCATGAAGGATCTTCCTGAAGGTCTCGCGGATTCTGTTGACTTGGGACCGGAGATCTGCTCTGTTGCTAGAGAGGGTTTCGAGACGGGAGGAATTTTTAAGCTCGAGATCGGAGAGCTCTGTCTTAAGCCTCTTGATCTGGTCTGGAATATCTTGTTGGATCTGCGCGTCATACGTTTCCGTCAGTTTTTGACGCTCCCGGACTAAGCGTTGTTTCACTTCGACTGTCTCATCATCGACCTTTGAAAGCTTCACTAGGTTGTTCGCCAACTCGTCTCGTAGTCTTGTCACGGCAGTTTTTAGCCCATCAAGTTCCCTTTTGGCCTGGGCGGCCCACTTGGTGTCCACCGGTGGCTCGTTAATTGATGCCAGAACTTCCTCTACGCTAGCCCGTGCTTTGTTGGCCACGCCGGAGAGGTCCTCGAGTTCGATGCTTTCAACCTCGCGATCGCTCGGGAGGCCTTGCTGGAGTGCTTCTTTAGCAGTACGTGGTATCTTTGACCTGTTGTCAGTGAGCCCCAGCCACGTTCGAATTGCATGTGTACCTCCGGGTCCGAAGTCCGAGGCAAGTTTTTGCAGAGCCAGGAAGTTTAATCCCCCCTTCCTCGCGGACATACGCCAGGCGTGCAGTAGATCCTTTTTCCGTCGTCCACAATTTCAAATTGATCGTAATCGATCCTTCTTTCAGGCCGCAACCCTTTGTAGGCGCGACTTACTTCTTTGAAGAAAACATCGACGAGACGTTTCTGTTGGTTCTCAAGCTCCGTCCGCTTCAGCTCGCCTCGCAGGGTTTAAATAAGGTCCCCGGACATGTCTAGCTGTTGCTGGATGTCAAGCGGTGTGTCAATGGCGTCTGGGAGGTTGAAAGCATCATCATCATAGGCATCGCCCGCCTCGTCGGGCTCGTACATGGGGTTTTCAAACTCCATGTGTACTAATGACTACTTAAGTGACTACTTATTTAAAGGTTGCTGCACCAGTTCAATACAGGCTCCACTCAGTCAGTTACTTCGTAACGCCATGGCTTCGAGCAACTTTAGGCACAAGCTTAATCCATATAGGTCACTCTGCGAGCCCTTGGGTGTCAAATGAGTGCGGCAATCTGTGGTCATCACCATCAATCCTAGCAGCATCGACCAAAACCAGCAGCTGCTTGTCCGGTTCTCCAACCTTGGCGCGCATGACGTGATTGTCCCTGAGACCGCGAGGCTGGCCTTCACGATCACGCTGACCAGCGAAGATGCCAACAGGACTGTGGTTCAGAACCTGGGCGTGCCATCGTGTTGACCATCAAAATTAGCGGCAACTAAGTGATGTCCATCGACGACTCAGATGTCTTCCACTGTTACAATGATCTCTGGAAGACAGCCCGAGAGAGGGCAAATGGTCATTATCAGGGGATCGATGTCTCCGATAACAGAAACACGACAAGGATTCGAGTCAGTGCTGGGAACAGAGATTCAAGAGTTGTTGCCGATAAGGCCATCGCTGATGCTTTCAGTAATCGCTTCTTCATTCCACTCGACTTCGAGCTGCTTGAGAGTCATTTGCCATTCTACCAGAGCGCACTGGGCGACCGGCTCGAGTATGAACTCAGGTTTAACGACTACGGTCGTGTGATCCAGGCCACAGACGATGCCTCATACAACATTGGAGGCATATCTCTCGAGTATGACATGGTCACTCAAGACGAGCTGGCTCGAATGATCGACAACCAGTACAAAGGCCGCCTTGCGATCCTGTATGACCTGGTACTGCGGCACCGGAAGGTGACAATGGACAAGGCTAACACCCTCTGGAACATCAGCCTAAAAATGCCCGCCTGCAGCATGAAGGGAATCCTCTTTCTATTCGAGGATACGGCAGCGCAACAACCCTATGGTCGCGAGACTGAGGCCTTTTACAACCCTAATATCACAAAAGTGGAGATCACTATCGAGGGTGTACCCAATCAACTCTTCAGCCAAGGGATGCGCGCTTATCAGATGTGGGACGAGGCTAAAAAGTACTTTGCGCCCGGCAGTAAGCACCGCCCAGAATTAGGAACGGTCGCAAAAGACTTGGCCAAGGTTTTTGACCAGCAAGTACTCCCTGTAGCTTGACCTCAGGACAAGCGATGATGACCGCCTTCATGGCAGCGGTCGCCGCATAGAAAATGCCAGCGAAGGAATAACGATACAGATATCGAAGAGAGAAGAGGCGTCCGGCGCTTTGAACGTCTATCTTTTTGTCGTCATGGATGCGCAACTCAATATTGAAGATGGCCGATTCGTCTCAGCGGTCGGTTAACCTCTTGCCGCAGACGGCTCATTCGGCGACGATATGCGGGCAGACGGGATGTGGAAAAAGAGTTTTTATCTTGGATCTGCTCGAAGGCCCCTACAGGGGGGTTCTTTCAACATATCGTGATCCTGTGCCCAACCGTACGGCATAACAAGACCTATCAACAGTGCCCCTCAATCTGGACAGACCCCGAGGTCTACCTTCTTGACCCCGGCGAGCGCCTCCACGATTACTTGCGAACGTTTTACCATGTGTTCATGGGCGAACCGACGTTGTATATCATCGATGACTGTTCAGCTTTGACAGCATTAACGAAAGAAAAGGATATGCTGTCTTTGCTCGCTTTCTCGGGCCGCCATGCAGAGCAATCTGTCTGGGTCCTCACGCAAAAGTAAAACTCTGTCCTGAAGGACTTGCGCGAGCAGACGCGCTGGGTCTGTTTGTTCCATTGCAAGGATCGCGATTCATTCGAAGACTGTCTGCGTGGAAATGACGTGATCCCCTCACGAGAACATCGGACGTTGGTGTGGCGGCAGCTTGCCGAGACGAGGCATGCTAAACTCCTGCAGAAAGTAAAAAGTATGCAAAGACCAGGAACTGAAACAATCAAAATCCAAATCCAGCCCTCAAACCATAGTTGGAAACAACTAACATTACAAATAATCAAGATACAGAGAACATATGGCCAACCGAGTGAGCAGCTTGTTCCCAAAAGGTGGCCACTCAGCAACCCAAACCGAACCAAAAATAATAATAACATACATAAGGTAAAACATCACAGAAACTCTGACACCAAAAACAGGCAAAAAAGAACCACAACAGAACTACCGCCTTGGAACGGTCAGTAATGAATTACTGGGGGGCTTAAATCGATTTTACAGGCCCAACCTCACCCTCAGTTTCTGAAGTGGTACAAAACATTTAGTTGATTGTTCGTTTCGCATGATAACCCTCTAACTCGTCAATGAATAATCACGGTAAACACATAAATCAAATTTCAACACCATGAAGAAGCAAAGACGAGGACTCAACAGATACAACGGGCCGTCTGACAGGTGGAGATCCCTGTCCTGCCAAACAACCCCACTGGAAATCTGAAGCAAAAGAAGGTCACCAGTTGAGCTCCGGTGGACCAAGCAACAGACAAAAAGGCTCCGGTCCCAACCAATTAAAATATATAGCTTTAGGTCGGGGCCATCATAGAGTCTGACGACCGATCCCCCGGTGTGCAACTAAAGAGTGCAGCAAAGCTATCAACCGTGATTGGGTTAATCACTAAGCATGCAGACTGTCGCATAACATTTAAATCATAGCCAATACGTTTGTGACGTATTATTAGTTTTCGGAATTGATCAGAAAAATCAGTCCTACCCTTAATCTTTTTGAATTTGTATACTAAGTCACCATAAAATTCTGGTTCCGATAGGCCTTGGTGTAAAAGAAATTTTAATCCGACATCAAATTTTGAAACCAATTCATGGTGTCTGCGATAGAATTTAGAAAAAGCCTTTCTAAGCTTATGATACCGATAGCCCTGTTGAAGAAGTTTAGCAGTTAAACATTTATTACGAGCATTAAAGTCATCTACATGACTACACACTCTAGCAAATCTTATAAGTTGAGAAATATACACTTCATAAGAGGGACGACGTGGAACGTCACCATCCAAAAATGGAAAATTAACTATATCAAAGTCAAAGTCATCACGTTTATCATAAATTTTAGAAGATACAAAACCGTTAGAAATAGATAGATGTAAATCCAAAAAGGGGGCCTCGGTATCTGAAGTATTAGCTTTATTCAATTTAAGTTCAGGTGGGTAAATTTGGTTAACCATGCTTTCAAAATAAGGATTATCAATATTCAGAAGATCGTCTAAATATCTAGAGGTTGAGTTAAATGCCTCAATGATATCAGCTTGATTATCAACAGAAAGAGAAGTCATGAAATCTCTTTCATAACAAAATAAAAACAAATCGGCCACAATAGGAGCACAATTTGTACCCATCGGAATACCAACAATTTGTCTGTATAACTTATTACCAAATCTGATGTAAATACTATCTAAGAGATATGCTAAGGCGTCACATACATTCTGACATGACCAAAGACTATATCCTCTATATATTTTACGGTCAGTAGAAGTGAAAAACGCTTTCTTATCGTTACAGGCAATATAAAGGGTATCTTCATTTTTGGAGAACTTTTTGAAGGCCCTCTCAATCAAATCAACAAGTTTTTCCTTTATTAAAATATGGGGTAATGTGGTATAAAGAGTAGAAAAATCATAAGTGGACAAACTAGTCGCACGGAACCCTCTTGACTTCAGTTTACTAAGTACCTCACCAGAATTTTTTATAGACCAAAACATATTCCCTGACCTCTCATACACTGTCTCATAGTACCAAATGACACGAGATTTCACAGCAGTGAGGCAAGAAGTTAATAATTTAGATAATTCTGTAGTAGTACAAGAGCTAGAGTTGGCAATGAATCTAGCTTTATACGGTTTTTTATGAAGCTTAGGTAACCAATACATCGAAGACTGATCAGCCTGTTTGTTATACAGTACTTAGCGATGTTTAGCAATAACAAAGTAACTGAAGGGCTGCTGATCGCCGTGCTTGGCGCAAATTTTGTGCTGCTGTTTTTTATCGCTTGGCATATTGCCACAGCCTGCCTCTATTTTAGACAGGTCCGCCGACTTGCAATAGAACAGTTAACTGTTCTAACTGTTCCAGTTAGAAAAAATGAACTGTGACGAACTGATTGATGAGATGCTGTCTTGTTCCGGAGGAACGGCAGAGAAACAGCGTTACGAAGCTGGTGATGCCTCCCAAGACACTTGTCACGAAGTAACTGGTCAGAAAGTCGTTCCTCCGGAACAAGACAGGGTGCAAAAATACCGTGAAAGGCTTGCCTCGGTTGCAGTGGGGGTCAAGCAGGGCGGTAAGGGCTACTTGCTCACGGAAAAGCATTAACCGCGAGCCATATCGAAGAGCTTGATGATTCTGAAATAGAGAGGCTGTACGCCCGCTACGAGGCGAGACTAGGGCGGCAATGACGAATACACTGGGGTCTGCAGCGCTCCAGTTTTATGTGGGGACGGTATCTATGTTTCTCCCGATCCCGGCCGAAAACCAACCAGGGCTCATTGCTGACCTCGAGGGCGACCCGTTTGTCGGGCACGCACTTAGGAGTGCCACCTGCGAGCTATACCATCGTTATGGCATGTTCTTAGCACCGCTGACGGCAGTGTTGACCACAATTAAGCACTGTCAATTTGGACATCGATGCCCTGCTGTCATCAAAGATGACGGAAGTTACTCCGGAAGAACGCCAACTGTTGGAGAGCCGAGAGACAGTATCAACGCGGGCTTTGCCCACACAGAATCATGTTGAAAGGGTAACGGAGAAGAAAGCAAAGGATCCCAAAAAGGTGGCGGCCGGGCGTGCAGGCGCTGCCGCGCGAAAAGCAGCGCAAAAACGACTACTCGAACAGCTTCGGGCAGCGAAGGAGTCATTACGCCCGGACGACAGCACGCTTGCTCCTCCAAAGGAAGCGATGCCGCTCGAACGCACAGACGAACATAACCGTTTCTGGATCCCTTGGATCATAATGGTTTTAGCGGAGGATTCACTTGCGTGTGTCCCGCGCTTGCGGGCCAATCCTGCGGCGCTCAAAGTTCAGGATAGCTCAACGCAATTAGAGGTCGCTACACGGAGTGTTAATCCCCAAGGTGCTACGCATTTAATGGTTGCTGATCCTTTCCTTATGGAGTAACTCTCAATCAATCATGACGACCCCAGCAACTGACGGTATAATGCTCGTAAACGCGCTTTATCACAGCGCGGTCGTCTCTTGCATCGCAGTGGGATACGCCAGGCTTGGCAAGATGGCGTTGGGGGTGGCCCCCCGAAGCTAGACTTCACACCTCGTGATGTTGGCATGGTCGTGGTAGACGTCGCTCTCGCCATGGCAATAAAGGACATGCTAATTAAACAGGGGCTAATTCCAGCCGATATCGTGAAATAATGGCGAGCATAGCAATGCTTGTTGGTGACGCCCTGGCGAACGCCCTGGCGTTCTCGCGATCGAACTACTTATTCAGCATGTTGAAGAGCTCTGGCCTCGACGAAGAGCGCAAGCGTCACGATAAAGCAGTCGAACAGCTACAGGCTGCCCAGGCACAATGGACCAAACAGTGCCAAGAGCGTTTTGATTTTATCAGTGAGCGACTCCGGCGCCAGCAGCACGCTGTTCAGACATTCAAGGACGCTGATGAAGCGATGTGCGAGTATGCGCAGGTTTTCGGAAAAAACCCTTGATCCAATTGGGCCCGAGCCCCAGCTCTCCGACTTTTATACGCCGAGCGACGACCAAAAAGACCGCGAGATCGCCTTTGTCATCCTGGGGATGGCCGCGACCGGCCTAGTGGTCTACAAACTCGCTAAGTAGTAGCGCTACTGGTGTATTTTAGTTTCATTTAAAAAATTCAAACCCGCCCCACAACTAAGGACGGGTTTGAATTTTTTTCGGTCCCGGAACAACAGCAGTTGTTCCTTTTTTCGTGTTGGAGGCTGATCAATGTGATTCTCTATATATGGATAAGAAGCTATCTTCTCGCCTTGCTAGCCTTTACTACAGCCCCGAGGCTACTGGAAGGGACTGGCGGCCATCAAAAACCTCTCAGCCGCAGCCAAGGTATCTGAAGATGTGGCCCGAGCTTGGTTAAAAACGCAGGCCATCTGGTAGATCTACCTTCCCGCCCCAAGACATATCCCACGGCCAAAGTTTGACATCGCCACGCCAAACGAGGTCCATCAAGCTGACCTCTTATTTCTGCCACATGACCGAGTTTGGAAGCGCAAATTCAAATATGCCCTCACCGTGGTTAATGTCACCAGCCGCTACAAAGAGGCTGAGCCTCTGACAACGAAAGAGGCTAAAGAGGTTGCTGAAGCTTTGTCTCGCATCTACAGGCGAGGCCCGTTGAGGTGGCCCAAATTGCTCCAGGTAGATCCGGGCCGCGAGTTCATGGGTTCTGTCAGCCAGCTACTGGCAAAGCACTCTGTCCAGGTTCGGCGCGGTCGGGTTGACATCCATCGGGACCAGGGCATTGTTGAGCGCTTCAATCGTACCTTGTCAGAGCGGCTCTTTGGGCACCAGTACACTCAGGAGATGCGACTCCCTACCGGTCAGCGGTCTACAGAGTGGGTGAAAAGGTTACCTGCCGTTGTGGTGGCCTTGAATGGTGAAGTGACCAGGTTGACTGGCAAGCGGCCTAGAGATGCCATAAGGGCTAAGACTGACACAAAAGCCATCCTCCACTGTTCCTGGTCGTCATGTTGGTCTCGAGGAAGTAAAACTCCCCTCGGGTGTCCTGGTAGTCCTGGATTGTTCGAACGGCCTTCTGAGGAGGTATTGGGTCGAATTCCTTCAAGATGGCCTTCTTTTCCCGGCCCTTCCGTGTTGGAGGCGGTCATGGAGGCCGGTATTTGTTGGGGTACAAAGGCTTGAGTAAGCGTTTTTTAACCGTTTCAGGGATAGGCTCATACAAAATATTTTTCACGACTTTCTGGGTCGGCTCGGGCATCTGCATTTCAGCGAGGAGCTGATCGATGTATTCATCCATGGTAGCCATTTTACTGGTATGTATATACTAACAATCTATTACTGGTATACACACACTATCCTTTTCTCTAATATAGAATTATTATGAGTAATTTATTAACAGTAGGTACTGTCAATGCATTACTGGCATACATATGCAAACATTTTTCTCTAATATAAAATTATTATGAGTAAATTATTAACAGAAGGTACTGTCAATGCATTACTGGTATACATATGCAAACATTTTTTTCTCTAATTATAAAATTATTATGAGTAATTTATTAACAGTAGGTACGGTCCATGCACAACTGGTATACACACACTATCTTTTTCTCTAATATAGAATTATTATGAGTAATTTATTAACACTAGGTACTGTCAATGCATTACTGGTATACATATGCATACATTTTCAATAATATGAATTTTTTCATTGCTGCGGTGTACTTTTTACCAACTCTGCCAAAACCCACTTGTAAAACTTATGAGTTTTTTTCTCGGTCCTTCTCATATTTATCTTCGCCACTGTAGCACCACAAGAAGTACATAGCTGCGGCTCGGACTGTTGGCTCGCCCGCATTTTCTACATGGTTTTGGTAGAATGCTACCCCCGCGCATTCTGTGACTGTGTAGCTTACAAAACTCTCTCATGCACCGTTTTCCACAGGTCTCACCTATAGCCCCAACCTTCAATCAGCTGCAATTTTGTGTTCCCCTCATCGTCCTTAGGTATACAATGATAAACACATTTCTTTTAATAAAGATTGGGGGTGCCGGGGGACGGCGGGTGTGAATAGCCACAACTCGTGGCCCACCGAGGGGTTGGGGTGGGCTACGAGTGCAGAAAAAACACTGCTCGGTGGGGGTAAGGTGGGCCCCTCATGTATTGCACCAGAACTCCTACTCTGTATGGCCAAAACGTACCTACAGATGTAGGTCCAAAGGGAACGGTCTGATCAGGTCTACTCTGTTTGATATTCATATACATCGTTTCGGCGCAAACTGCACTGCAAGGCAAAATGTTTCATAATTAAGACTAATTGTGTCCCATTATTTAGAATTTTTACGGTTTACATTTCCAATATCAAGTTTTATTATAAAGGCCGAGACGAGATATTTTCAATCGATTACAGCTGTGTTTAGTGAATCATAGAGAGAATATAAAATTCTGGACAGTAGTAAACAACATGGACAGTTTTAAAAATTCTGGTCCAGAGTAAACAATCTAGACAGTTAAAATAGACTGTCTACAAAAAGAAAAGCCTCACATAATCAGTCTGCGGTCGGCTAGCGTTCAACGGGCTGGCCGGCCTTCGGTCTTTTTTTGTGTTGTCCCAGGGTGGGAGCCAAGTGCCAGAGAGCCCCAGGTTTTTATTTCAGAACCCCCGCCGGCCTCGGAGGTACCCAATCAGGTGACGCCCTGGGGGTGGGGTGGGCTCCAGGGATTTTGTCCCAGAACCCCCTACGGTGTCCAATCAGGCCTGCTAGGGTTTTGTCCCAGAACCCCGCCGGCACCCGACGCCCCTGGGGCCTCGCCAGGGGGATGGGGTGGGCCTCAGGGGGGTTTGTCCCAGAACCCCTCTTCTCTTTACAACTCAAAGGTTTCGATTAATTTTTGTTACCTATCTAAAGCTAACATGCGATATCAAACAACAAATCGAAAACAAAGGGAGAAACAGGCAAGCATGTAACTTAAATATCCATACATTCACAAAAATGTTCAAAACGAATTTGGTAAAAGAATTTGGTGAATGTTCAGAAAGAATTTAGAAAAGAATTTGATGACTTATTGAGTACCAATTTATTTTTGTTACAGTTATTTTCCAGCACATGCATCACTTTTACTTATTCACTACTTCCATCTGCGGATCGTCACACTGGGGCGCATCTCGTCTGTGCAGTTCATAGGCTGTGTTCCATGCCTTTTAACAATTTTTGTGTTGTCTACCAGTCTCATTCCCTCAGTGTCGTTTGAAACCTGTTCCTTTTTCAGGTCTGATGAGATGACATAGTGGGACGAGAAGCTTGGCTGAGCCCGATTTACCTTCACTGTCTGGCATATCTCTAGAAGTACCATCTCTGGATGTTTGTGTCACGAGGTAATGCTCTACTTTATTCGATCTGATTGTTCTGCTGGATTCCGGTGGGCCTGATTCATCAGTTGGCTGTGCAAAGGGCAGGGACACACCTTTGTTCCATGGTGTACATCCGTTCTTAAACTCATACTGTGTTTGGTGTTTTCTTTCTATCGCCATCCATAGTTGTTGCTAAAATTGCAGATAACTAGAAGAATGGGGAAAAATTAGACTTTTGAACTATTTATACCTTTCTTGAGTGCTGTCAACTTCTTAGAGATATGTAATTATACATCTGACAATATTTAAGTAGTCATGACACCTTATCCTGACACAGATGACATTCTTGTGTATACGTGTATGCAGGTGCGCTCGTGTATTCTGTTGACAATTCAGTGACACTTTACTGGCATTTGGAAGCACATGTCTGACTTACGAGTTATCTGTAAAAAGGCCAAGATCAACTCAGGGTTATCGTTTGAACACGGAAGTGCCATTTAATACTGAGATACAAATGAAAATCTACGGTCCAGTGAGACTCGAATCACCTGTGAGTCTATGATCCAAGGTCTGAAGCACCTAACCACTAACTTACACTAGGTAACTGGGATGCAAACTGGGTTAACTGGGATATGCTTCATTCACACAGTTGGTACTTGTCTGACTCATTCTACAGTGTAGAAAAAATGCCATCAGAGGAGATGACAAATCCTCCAACTGAAGACCCCATGGGCCTTGGTAAAAGGGTGCACTTCAAAACACATATAAGTAATATATTGTCATTCTGTTATGGTTCTGATTGACATTATCTGTTTAACAGATACATTATTAAACTCAGACTAAAACGTTATGCTTGGCTGCTAAAAAGAGGTGAAATCTCAAACAGCCACCATCTACACAGATGTATAGCATATGATACACTCAACATTTTATTGTGTGAAGACTAGTTTCTATTTAGCACAAACCCTATAAACCTAATTTTGATCTCCAAAGTAGGTGAATTTGAACAAGGAATCCAAATCTGAAAAAAATATTTTTGTTTTGGTTTTGTAGTGGGGGGGGGGGGATGTGATGTTTTGACTGATTTAGTGCTTAACGTTCACGGTAAACAGCTATGGTCGTGTTGGGACGGTCAGTTAACCTAACATCACTATTCCTGGGCAGGATTAGACCTCCTAAACCGCTAACCATTACTAAGTGCTCCTCTTTCACCAGTAACTGATAACGGCCCTTCTTGAATCAGCAGATGGAGAAAAGAACGTAAGTGGCCGGAACGGGTATCAAACCCAGGATCTCTGGCTTATAAGTCACATGCCCTAGTGACTGCACTACCCGGCCCAGCTCAGCATAAAAGAAACAAATTTTAAAGAAACTGGCCTTACCAGGAACATGTAGAGAAAACCAACAAAGTGGTTGTGCAGGGATAAAGACTAACAGGGACCCAGTTGCCCAAAGCACCTAAACTTTGGGCCGGGCCCCTGAAATTTGGAAGAAAATGCCCAGACCCCTAATGTTAAATTCTGAATTTTTGCATAATCATTAGTCATTATCCCTGTTGTGCGCGCAGCGCAGACTTACTGTCGTGCCGGCCTATTCGGCATATTGGCTTAATCGACGCACGTTACGTAACGTAATTTACCTTTAAACACGTGTTGATAAGTTTTGTCGACTGTTATCCAAGCAGTCCTTCAAGCAGAGATCTTTATTTGCGGTAAAGAAGATCGTTTCTATCCAGAGGGGTTAGTTGCACTTGGTTTTATGCAGATATTTGCAAACGTTACTTGCAGCTCGGCATATGTTGAATACACACCGTATTTCGCAAAGGCCGCGTAGGGCAATCGGTAGGGCACCTGACTCATAAGTCAGAGGTCCTCGGTTCGATTCCCGGTCTACCCACATACTTTCGTTTCTCTTTCCGCTGATTCAAGAAAGACGGTTGTCAGTTACTGGCGAAAGTATGTGCACTTAATACTGGTTAACCGCTTAGGAGGTCTAAGCCTGCCCTTGAATAGTGTGGTAAGGTTAACTGTCCGTCCCGACATGACCATAGCTGTTTACCGTGGACGTTAAGCAACAAATCAATTAATCAATCAGAAAAAGTATTTCGAAATCTTTGTTTACAAACACAGTGGGCACACATCACGAATATAGGTCAACTCACTTCAGCAGCACTTGTAATTTGTAAATAATAATTATCACGCTTTGCATGCCTTGCATAAATACACATAGTAAAGAAGTGAATTTTAAAATAACTCACTGAGCTAATGTCCAAAGGATCATGATTTAACACTGCTAAAGCAAATAATTGTTGAAATTTTCCACAAGCTCCTTCTGCAGCCCGCGAAGTGATGTCACGAGTATAGTCTGTTTCACAAATTAGCCCATTATTTATGTCAGGAATAAGATATTTTCAGAAGCTGTGTCGAATAAGCGAGCTCGGAGTTTCGAGTTTCCTGTTGGACTGGAGGAGAAAGGTCAAAGGTCACGATTGGAAAAATCCGACAGGTTATCATTACGGTTACCTGTTAAGTCGATTTAAAACACGTTTTTCATGATTAAAAATCATTGATATGATTGAAAATTGTTTTCAACTCAGAGAAATTAGATATCCACATTGTTTTACCGATATAGAATCGACAGGGAATGTTTATAAATTGAAATATTTGTCGATATTTGGGTGTGTTAGGCTTTGCGTATACGGCTTTTGGCAACCATGACCTCTGCCTCCGAGAGCAAAATCGGAGTTCGTGCATGCGCAGTACGGAACTCCGAACTCGCTTATTGGCCGACAAAAACGGGGTCCCTCGTGAACAATGGTACATGAGTGTTAAGTTTCTTTTCATATTGTGATCAATACCAGATTGTGAATCAGAATAAGAATTGTTTTCTGGTGATAGTCCAAGGACAATCATTCACAAGGAGTGGTGGATTTGAAATGAAATAAAGGGTGATTATTGTACTTTATAAACACAATATCTGTTGTTTATTTCTCACTGTTTTTAATTACACAGTTAAAGATTCTTTGTTTAAGTGCGCCGAATAGGCCGACAACACTGTAAATCAGCATCTGCACAGTCTTCCGGTCTCATCTGAGTCTTCGCCGTGTGCCTAAATGGTAGCTAAAGGTGTAAGCAGGTCGTGTAAGCAAGCTCCATGCGGGCAGCGAATCTGATCAGACCGGGCGAATGCCCAGGCTGATCTGAGTCTCCGTTTGGCGCACATGTCCCTCTGGCTTCGTTGGTTTTGTCGTGTCGCGGCTCAAATCTGAATTCACAGTCATATCAAACGTACAGGGTGTGGTATGAATAACCAGGGTACCATTCAGTTTGACCGAAGACTAGTTCCAGCGATTCGTGACTGAACAGCGGACCCCCTGTGGTACGAAACGGATAGGATACGAGCACCAGTACTGATGCATTTTCCTCTTCGATTTTCTGAATATTTCATAAACAACATAGCTGCGCACTCTCGACTGAGACTGCCTATAACGTACAGGCCTAGTTCAAATGATTTTTGTTCTTACCAGCTGATGAACAACCTATTTAAATAAATAAATCCTCTTTGAAGCGACAAAATATTACCAATGCCCGATTGAAAATAGCCGCGTTGCCGAGCGGTATCATGTGATCAACTTGGCCAATGAAAGTCTTTCCTGCCGTCGCCAAGGTAGATTGGTTCCTTATTTAATAAGTAGTCATATCTATTGATTATTGGCCAACTTGGGACCAGTTAATCGCGAAGGTAGCCGAGATGGACGTAATGAGCGAAATCTGAGGCGTGCTCCTTGCTTGATCATCGCAAAAGCATTGGAATGCAAGCGTTTTCCCGATCGCGCACCTATGGGGAACACGAAAATGGAACTAACAACCTCAGTCTGTAGTCGTGCGTTCCGCACGACGACGCTTTGCCTCGTCGGGAACTCACGTATTATTATGATCAACATTTGTTAAAGCCCATGTCATGGTCGTAAAATGGATATGCGTTGCCGCTTTAATTGTAGTCTTACTTTCATCACCACTTTTTGTCTTAGCCAGCAGGAACTGATCAAAAAGCCATACTGTGGATTACAAAGTAAAAATGGACCTAAACCAGACCACATGCTCCTATCTGAAACAATTTGACCTCAAAGACCACGTCATTTTATCGGTGTGTCACAGAGCCGTTGAAACCTTTTTGGATATACACGTCTGTTCCTAAACCAAACTGTTTTTGCAGTATTCCATTGAATTTAAGACAATGGAATCTTCACCAGCGACTATTTGCCGTAAAATGGATATGTGTTGCCGCTTTAATTGTAGTCTTACTTTCATCACCACTTTTTGTCTTAGCCAGCAGGAACTGATCTAAAAGCCAGCCTGTGGATTACAAAGTAAAAGTGGACCTAAACCAGACCACATGCTCCTATCTGAAACAATTTGACCTCAAAGACCACGTCATTTTATCGGTGTATCACAGAGCCGTTGAAACCTTTTTGGATATACACGTCTGTTCCTACACCAAACTGTTTTTGCAGTATTCCGTTGAATTTAAGACAATGGAATCATCACCAGCGACTATTTGCCGTAAAATGGATATGTGTTGCCGCTTTAATTGTAGTCTTACTTTCATCACCACTTTTTGTCTTAGCCAGCAGGAACTGATCTAAAAGCCATCCTGTGGATTACAAAGTAAAAGTGGACCTAAACCAGACCACATGCTCCTCTCTGAAACAATTTGACCTAAAAAACCATGTCATTTTATTGGTGTGTCACAGAGCCGTTGAAACCTTTTTGGATATACACGTTTGTTCCTAAACCAAACTATATTTGCAGTATTACGTTGAATCTAAGACAATGGAATGTTCTCCAGCGACTATTTGCCAATGTGAATACAGCCGTCACAGAAGGCAAACACTCATGAGAACAAACATACCAGGCAATAACTAACTTTCAGAATGGATCTTTCTAGTGTTTTTATCCGAATCCATTACCTTATAATTTTAAAGAATGCGTCACGAGATGATAGAATCACCGTTCTGCAAACCCGCCACCACCGCCGCCCCCTGCCACCGCCACTGCTGCAAGCACCGCAGCCACCGCCGCCGCCCCCTGCCGCCGACTCCATTCTTCCAATATATTTATTAAGAAGGATGAATGTTTCTGTTCAAGAAGACAGAATGAACCCCTGTCCAATTTGCAACCAGTCCTTCAGTAGGCATGATGTTATGCTTAACATAAGCGCAATATGCATGAAAATATAAATGATGCCGATCCCTTCAACTGAATCTACAACAATGCCCTTTCAACATCCATTTTTTCTGGTAATCATGGGACCCATTGGAAGCGGGAAAACGGACTGAACTAGAAAATTGTTATTGTCCTCCATGACACAGCCACCTGCTGAACGCATTTTGAATTGTGGTCCTCAATTCTGTTTAAAATAGCTGATCAAAAAGACTACCCTCGATGTAAGTTTGGGTCAGTGTCCATTTGAAAAGCCAGCGATTAAGATCGGTAAGCCATTTTAATATATTTATGTCTCCCGACAGCGGTTTTTCATTTCCGGTTTCAACAAAGCATAAACTGAACTGTCACACGTTGAAAGCAAGTAGAATTTCCCTTTTTTAGAGGTAAAAACTTTATCAATAAAATCAAAATCAGGCCTTAAATCAACAAGTGACAGACTTTCAAAAAGATTAACTTTGACTTGTTTATGTGTTATTGCCCGTTCATCCAACCTTAAGTCAACACCTCTGTCGGTAAAGAACTTAAAATAGACGCGTTATTTTCGCAGTTCTGTCACTAAATCAACACAAACAGAAGTTGTGGCGATTTTAATTTGTTGTGTGTTCCTTGCTTCAACAGGATCTTACTTTTCAGAACATATTTATATTCACTGCAGCTCGTGTATGTGCCGTGTGGTGGCCGTAAAAGGTCTCCCCGTGCCTCATCATAGTGCAGATTATATTTTCTGTTCCTTTGGGATCATTGAGTTCATTTGTTTAATTTTGACAAAAGAGTTCTGTTTAAGCCGGTGCTAGTGGGCGTGACTGCTGTCAGACATTTCATTTCTAGTCATGAACAGACTCAATTAAACCGAGTCTGATATTTTCTATTCTTTGGGGTGTTCCTTGCTTCCAAAGGGTCTTACCGTTCAGAACATATCTAAAGGGGATAAACGTTGGCATGCTTACTTTTTCTGTCCGCCTTATACCAACACATATTAAATATTGTGATCACGTTTGATGCACTCGTGACATTACCTAGCCGATAAAATCTTTCTAAAATAAATGCGCATTAAGGGAGAATACTTGTATCCTTTATATCATTTGTAAGTGAGACGCCGAGGAGAAAGCATCGAGTAGTTTTATTTATTTATTGTTTTCTTTTTTATACAATATAATGTATTTATATATTTCGTGAAGATATGGTTATTTGGTATTGACTGGATAGACGTCCATTATAACGATAAATGTAGTAAGTAAAAGTGCCGCCATGCGTCATATTCCTTATAATCTACTACATATAGAAACTAGGTCATCCAAGATGGCTGCTGCGCATGCGCAGTGCCTGGCACTAAACGGACCAAAATACTTCTTCGTAACCTAAAACATGAGACTATATGTCGAGTCAGTCATTTGTATATAAGAAGTAATGTAGTGCAATTTATATGTAGTTTGAATTCAAATATTATGTTTATTTTCATACAAAGGTATTTTTTGAAATTATATGTTAAGTAATTATTCATTGACCATTTTATGTTTCTATAAATAATCAATCTATAACAGATATTTGAACTCATCTGCTGTGCATGCTTGGGGTCATTGTTATTTTTCCGCCTAGGGCCCAGGACCTGACCCTCGATCACACGAATGTACAAGTCAGCTCTATACAATATTGGTACAATCCAAACAAAGTATGGCTTCAGTGCACGGATGTGCGCCTGTTTGAAACACACGCCTCATTCAGTATCCAAGCTACCAAGTAAAATAACTTTGCCTATATAGTGGATATAAAGTGGTCCAATTCTGTCCAGTTTAATCCTTGAAGCTACTCAATCATAATCCTCAACAATACGGTAAGCTTTTTGGCCATAGAAACAAACTTTTAATCCATATCCAAGTCAACTTATATTTACCTATACATGACAATAGAAGGTACAATATCTTTAGCGTAGATCAACCGATATTTGAACAAAGCGATCGAGTCAGCGGATACCTTAATGAAGGCGTTACCGTGAAAAATTCCAAACATAGGGACACACAGCACGGAGCAAAAAGTGCAGACCCGATCAAACCGCACCTTCACTCTTAAACACAAAATACTCATCACTTCCCCGAATTCGTCATCCAAGATGGCGACAGCATATGCGTAAGGTCAGTAAAAGTAGTAACGGAGTGTCACGTGATGGATAGTTTTGTTTTCTCAACGCCGATTGGTCCATAAAAAATATCATTATCGGACTGTCACGTGACGCCATCAGGTGACCAATACTGCCGCTTAATATAATTGGTCAATAAAAATAGCAAATCCGGTTTTAGCTGGTCACGTTTGGACAAGTAAACACACATATTGTTCAGAAATTTAATACGCCTATTCATAAATTTGATCCTATTGTTAGTTCACAAGGGATAATCTTTGCCAATTCAAAAGGACTTCTGTCGATATGTCAACACTAGCCAGACGTGGCGGAGTCTTTGAAGGCATTTCTTTTGGACACCATTATCATTGCATTTGTCGTGTTTCGACATGTCTGCAGTAAGGCTCTGAACAAAGCGCGCCTAGTAAATCCTCATTTGGATTTTGGACTTGATGGTGTTCACGTCGAAGGCAAAATATTGTATATAATCCGTTTTCTATTCAATATTTTTAGCCTAAGACAATCTAGGACCGAGGACCTGACCCTCGATGTCTGCGATTACGCCCTAGGCTGTATATAAAAGTCAGCTCTTTAGACCTTATCTAACCAATCTAAAAATAAACCGATGATATCATTCTAAAAATGAACATCAAAAATATATGATGACGTCATCCAAAATGTCGCTGGAATTTCTTTACCATCGTTGAGAGATACCTAAAATACAAAGTAGGTCAACAAAATGGCAGCCAATAAAAGCAGGTCAGATTATGTTATGGTACATAATGTTACGTATTCTATGTTTACGCGTAAAGTGACGCATATACTACTTCTTACCATGCAGGACAAAGTTATGGGTCGGACACAACAATTGCCTATGCACTGTTGCCTATGCACAAAGTTGTAAGTTCAGACTGTGACCTTGACCTTTGATCTATCGACATTGTTTTTGCATGCGACAAATCTACACATGATGATCATATGTGCCAAATAACTTTCAAATTCCACCATGCAGGACAATGTTATGGGTTATCGGCCGAACACGATTCCGGTACACACACAAATCCACACAAACGCACACACGGACAATGTAAAAATCTTTTCGCCATGTAATTACAGGGATTGTGGGGGTGCAATGTAATGGGTTATAGGCCGAACACGATTTCGGTACACACAAATACACACAAACGCACACACGGATAAACCTTTCCTCAATTTAATGGCGAGAATGGGGGGGGGGGTGGCTGAAGTAGTTCCTCTAAAATTCACTTTCACATAAAATCTGACTTAAAATCATGACATTAAAGAGTAACTACACTTCAGGAACTGACTGAATCAGATCCTAAACCCTATCTCGAACATCAAAGGGAAATATTGACAAAGACATTTCAACGAACAATAAATTACAAGTAATAAGCCGAGTCAGCAACTCTTTCCCAAATAGGTGGCAACTCAGCTATCTTTACTGAACTAAATAATTTAGACCAACAGAAGCGTTACAACAGACTAAGTAAATTATACGAAAAACATTTAAAAACTATTTTTACCTATTTCTATTTTTATTATACAAGGGTTAAAATGAAAACACAATAAATTAAACAGCACCGAAAATAAAACAAATGCAACCGCAACGAAAGTACCGTCATGTTCAAAAAGTCGCCCAGTGGGCAATGAGCGCTCACCTGAGTTCTAGCATGCATTTTTGTGGAAACATAGTTTTTAGAATTAAATTTTCGAACTGGCAATGATTTGATGCCTATCTATGAAACTTTTGCTAAAATTTTGAAAATGCTTCGAGACTGACAGCGTACTACGTCTGGTATATTTAGTAAATATGGGACAGGAAAATAAATAGGCATTAAGCGCTACCTGTTTGCCTTGAATTCATTATAGGTATAATACCGTTTGGGGTAGTTGCCTGTCAGATGAGTCAATGGATGAAAACAGTGAATTCTGTTTTTTCCTTCGGCGACGATCGAACTCCCTGCTTTTACAACGAGATATTCCAAACATATGCCAAATTCAACATCTTCGGTCTCGCTGTCCTTCCGACAGAATATAGTACCAGTTTTCACCTTACCAAACCGCCTTAAAGCTCCTTTACTTATTATATAACCTGCTCCACCGCTGAAGTACCCCTGTTTAAGAATAACTACGAAATGCTTTCCAAAGAAAACAGGATCGTTCGAATTTTTGTCTGAAAAAAAATAACGCAAGTTCTCGACAATGACGGAAGTGTCGTTGTCAGCCTTCATATACCAATCAGCTTTGTCAAAAAACGCTCGAACACGTATCGAAATGCTAACATTGTCTTTGCTGTAAGATGCCCGCTGCCTTCAGACACATGAAAGCCAATAGTCGAAAAAGTGTCCTATGTAACAGAACTTACAACAGCAAATCATCCCAGCGTTTCCCCAATGTCTTCCTTACATGGTGAGCTCTGCTATCAAGAGTTTCTGGTGATGTCATAATCCAACACAGTATCCTTACTTTTGATATCCATGCTTGTTCTGTGTCGACATTCGTTACCGCTAAATCTGATTAATAGAACTGACAGAGCGCCACACATTAAGGGGTAACAGATATTTTTTATTCTTATTTCTCATTGAAACATATGTTGTGACACTTCGTTATAACCGAGACGATTCTAATGAGGATCACAGCGTATGTTGTTCTGGAAAATGACAAATTTTGGCCCTTAATTATCCTGTTACCCCTAGATATTTTGATATTTTGGGCATTGTAAATTATAAGAATCTAAACAAAGGATACAAGGCGCGTTTAAACGATGAGCAGTGACGTCTAGCTTTGACCATCCTTGATACATTTCATCACACACACACACACACACACACACACACACACACACACACACACACACACACACTTTTGTATGTTGCGACTGACTGGCCTATCTGAATATAATTAGCCCAGTAGTTCCAACTAGTATAGACTCACATCCGACGCGGCGTCTGGTGAGAGTCGATACTGTTTGACTCTGACATTGATTTTGTAAAGATAAATTAGTAAATATTAAATAAAGCTGACCCCTTAACTTGAAAATGGATCTGTCTAAATACACGTCATAAATGGTTTTATGTTGCAGTAGTAACAACCCAGTTGATAATCGCAACTCCATTCCCACATGAAAAATATTCAATTCTTTGATAATGGATAGCGAAATATAACTCATGTGTGTGCAGACTATATAAGTGTACAAGACGGCGGGCGAGAGTTGCATAAGGGAGTGCTATAGTATAGTGCTCTGTAACGATCTGCTTACGATACGCAATCGTTGTGCTTTCAAAAGCGCTTTTCTCTAGCAGTGCGTTCCATTGTGAAAGTGGCCTCGCTTATAACATATGTAAAGAAAAAGTGCTTTGTATGTGCAACGCTGCGCAAACAAAAAGCGCCTTTTGAGAGGCAGCTTCAGAAAGGTCACGTAGCGCTACGAATCGCTTTTTTTGTAATGCGCCGTTGCATAACCATTTGCTACAAAGCGGTCTGTAGCGCTCGCCTTATGCAACTCATCGCAGTTTTGATGCGTTTCGCTGCGTTCCTTTACACTGTGCTTCAGTAAGTAGGCACATTCGATGTTTAATAGACAGCATTGACAAATACTAACACTCTATCTTTATCATGTAGTTTTGAAGAATTTCATTTTGCCTCAAATTTCTTTTTTACTTTATCAAACTTCCGCTACTATAGTAAAATGAAAAGTGTAAACGTTTTGTCGCTTTAAAAAGCATGCATGCAACCAAACATTTTGGTGATACATGTAATTTTTAGTCAAGTTTAATAAAACTTAAAAGATATGTTTCGCGTCCAAGTCTGAGAAAATGCTTTTTGAATGTTTCGCCAGGTTTTGTGATTTTCTTAAAACTTTGAATCACTTATCCTTGGAAGAGAATATGTTTTCAAAAACATTATTTTACTATTATAAGAATCTTTGAATTACAGATAGATTCAAACACACACAGTTTTGTGTGGGTACAGGTACAGGTTGGGCCTGTAAAATCGATTTAAGCCCCCCAGTAGTTCATTACTGACCGTTCCAAGGCGGTAGTTCTGTTGTGGTTCTCTGTTGCCTGTTTTTGGTGTCAGAATTTCTGTGATGTTTTACCTTATGTATGTTCTTATTATTTTTGGTTCGGTTTGGGTTGCTGAGTGGACACCTTTTGGGAACAAGCTGCTCACTCGGTTGGCCATATGTTCTCTGTATCTTGATTATTTGTAATCTTAGTTGTTTCCAAATATGGTTTGAGGGCTGGATTTGGATTTTGATTGTTTCAATTCCTGGTCTTTGCATACTTTTTACTTACAGTACTGTTCGAAAATTTTGCGTCATCCGATAACAAAACATACCTCAAAACAGAGAAAAAATTTAATATGAAACTTTTGTTACTTTACATTTGGTTGAAACATATTTTATTTCGAAATATCTTTAATTTAAACAAAAAATTATAATTATACACAACCCATACATACTGTAGTAAAACTGTTAGAAAAGAAGTAAATTAACAATTTATCTCAATTGTCTTGTATTTACATTCATAAACGACGAATTAACTTCAACAATAATGAGTTAAAATGTTTTATAAACAGAGCAGTTTTAAACCTTCGTTAAAAAGATTTGAAAACAAGCCTATGCCCCTAGCTCCAGTTATATGATGTTATTAGGGCTCTTCTATTTCTAGTGTTACATTAAAAGCGAACACTCACTAGCAGGCACAAAGCGCCTGCAATACAAAGCTCCGTAGAGGGGGAACTCTGTCACCACGCAAAATGTTATAAAATCGCAAAATGTAATAAAGTTATAACATTTTGCGTCGACAAAAAAATTTCCCTTACGCAATTTGCAATAATTTTTATATACAATGCTTAACCATCGGATAGAAGAAATATGGAAAAACCAAGTGTTGATAAGGATGAAAAGCGGCTAACAATTTCCGGAAGTCAATATCAAGTATAACTGTTCGATTTTATTTTGCTTACAATCCATCTAAAACGATATAACATTTTGCGTCGATCAAACGTTTTCCCCTTACGCAATTTGTTATAAATTTCTACGTACGAAGGTTTACTATCGGTTTGAAAAAGTATGTTAAAGATTCAGTGTTTATTAGCATGAAAAGCACATAATAAAATCCGAAAAGTCGATATCAAGTTTTACTGTACGATTTTATTTTTGCCTACAATCCATCTTAAAAGTGATAACATTTTGCGTCGATCAAAAGTTTTCCTCGAACGCAATTTGTAATAAATTTCTATATACGATGTTTAACTATCGGTTTGAAGAAGTATATAAAATCGAGTGTTGATAAGCATGAAAATCACGTAATAAGTTCCGAAAAGTCAATATCAACTATCACTGTTCGATTTTACTTTGCTTACAATCCGACTAAAAAGTTATAACTTTTGCGTCGATCAAAATATTTCCCCTTACGCAATTGTAATGAATTTCTACATACGAAGATTTACTGTCGGTTTGAACACGTACGTTAAATATCAGTCTTTATAAGCATGATTAGCACCTAACTAAATCCGAAAAGTCAATATCAACTATTACTGTTCGATTTTCTTTTGCTTACAATCCATCTTAAAAGTGATAACATTTTGCGTCGATCAAAATTTTTCCCCTAACGCAAATTGTATAAAATTTCTATATACGATGTTTAACTATCGGTTTGAAGAAGTGTAAAACCGAGTGTTGATAAGCATTAAAAGTATGTGATAAGTTCCAAAAAGTCAATATCAACTGTTACTGTTCGATTTGAATTTGCTTACAATCCAACTAAAAGGTTATAACATTTTGCGTCGATAAAAAATGTTTCCATTACGCAATTTGTATTAAATTCTTATATACCATTTTTAAATATCGGATTAAAGAAGTATGTAAACCGAGTGTTGATAAGCATGTAAAGCAGATAACAAGTTCCGGAAAGTCAATATCCAGTATAACTGTTCGAATTTATTTTGCTTACAATCCATCCAAAACTTTATAACATTTTGCGTCGATCTAACTTTTTCCTCTTACGAAATTTGAAATAAATTTCTACAAACGAAGATTTACTATCGGTTTAAAAAAAGTACGTTAAAACCAGTGTTTATTAGCATGATAAGCACCTAACCTTTCAGAGACTTTATCCTGCGCACCGGTCCGATAAAGGTTTTCCCGGTCTGATAACGTTTATCAGCCCCTTGTTAAAGTTAGCAACGTCGCGTGAGATATTTCGACTTAAAATGGCGAGTGCGATGTGGCAAAACAGAAAATTTCCCATACTTTTAGAGTTTCTATGTATCTTATTGTCCATCAATGACATAAAGTAAGACCACTCATTTGTTACTTAGATCAACAGGAACACGTTGGTGTCAACATTAATATAAATTGGCTGAATTTGTTACGCTACAACACGGCAAGCGCTATAAGACTGGACGGGCGGGAAGCATAGACATAATCTAAAGTTACAATTGGAAGACTGGGCGGAGCAGTTAGACGCTTGCCATATAATGTCGAAACCGAGCAGTCCACACGAAAAATCGGTAACGTATCATGCGCCTGAGTTGTTATGCATAATTGCGAGATTAAAAATGCATAGTAAACACTGTCGGTCATCACAAATGATGAGACAGTTTGTACAGGCACATTACATCGAAACAACGTATTTTTAGGTATGATGACCGCCTCAAAGCCAAGGCAAATGCAGATGCATAAGCCTATGCAGATGCTTCATCAATTTTATGGCCACTAAACGATTAAAATAATCGCAATTGGCGTTCTCAGTGTACATCTGAATAAATAGACTGGAACCGAACCCCCATGATCAGGGAATAAACAGATAAGCTGCAGATGAGTTTATTGGTCTTTGTATTAAGTTATCATATATCATAATATTATTATATCAAGAAAATACCCATTGAAATTTCTGTATTAAAAAACAAATAAATTTTTCAACATTTTATCTGTTGTTATCTTATCATGTACCTCGCGGCCACCGATATCGCATCCAGGCGGATATCGTGTCAAGTGCTACGGTATGTCCATTATAATAGTATTATTGCTGTCAACGATATCGCCTTCACAGGTGGATACCGTACTGCGGTTTGTCCATTATTTTGATTATTTTGGGTTATTTTGATTACCGATATCGCCTTCCAAGGTGGATATCGTAAAACGAGACAAAAAATGAAAGTGGTCAAAGTACCCAAATCATAGGTCCGAACTCGTTGGTCATTTAAACATAGGCAATTCCAGAATATTTTAAATACACAGACATGAACCCCATGACAGAGCTGTGATCAGGTGCCCGCGGGTAGTAAGCATAACCTGCCTATTTTAATACTCCCACCATATCTATGTATCTGTGGAAAAAGTCACTGAAAATGAAAGTCCGGTATTTATAAACTTAACGAAGCTTCGGCTGAGGCCATCAAATCGGCGATTAGTTTAGTAACGTCCATATTGTAGTGTTTTGCCATTCTTTATGAATTTAAAACAGAAAATAAGATACAGAACTGCAGTCAATTTAACCTTTTTCTGTTTTCACTTTAAACTTTGATCTTATATGGTTCATATTGTTTGGACACCTATCTGTTGTTAATACTGAATAATTAGTTATAAACTTAGTTTGGAGGTTGCAAGAGAAAATAAGGTACAGAACTGAAGTCCATTTAACATTTTCTGTTGTAACCATTAAATTTTCTCTTTCATGATTAATTTTTTGAATGATGATGATCTATAGTTGAAACTGTATTAACTGAATTATTCATTTGGGAGTTTTACTCACACCCTAGCGCAAGAGTGCACCAGCTACCCAACACTATGATAAATATCATAAATCAGGTAAACTGGAGCATTCCGACTATGCGAAAAAGTTAATTATTATGAAAGAAATATCCCTCAACTGAAAGTAAGTTAAACTATTCGGTCACTGTACTTCACTTCATAAGCAATTTAGTATACCATAATGATGGTAACAGAATGCCAAATATACGTAAAATTTGCTTACTACCAGTGATGCTCTATAATGATATATAATATATATCTTTTCTGGTAGTGGTTTATCATAACAGGTATCTTGTGAAGTTGGGACCATAATTTTCAATTAAACAACGTAGAAGTCAATTGAGAATTCTTACTCTTGAACGCCTTACGCCGTCGACGAACCCTAGAGTAAGAATACCAGTGATAATGTTAAAACCGTGCAGTTGTAAATATGATTAACCGAAATGATTTATCATTTGTTTGGAAAATACTGGTACAACGAGCCGAATACTTCAAAAAAGGTTATTGGTGTATATTTAACCTACACATACTTATCCTAACCTCCTTCTTGTCCAGTGTTTGATGCTTTTCTGTTCTTATACATTTGCGTGGCTGATTATTCAGTATAAAATGCATCACTGAGTTTACGTCGTCAGGGCTTTTCATCAATTTAGCGCAAACGAAAAATTCCCTCTAACATTGGTTTAGCGTGAAACCTTCTCATTGATTTAGCACAAATTCGGTGAATATGTTACAAGCGAATACACACATGTAGAAATGTGAAACAAAAATGTTTTTGGAGATACCAGCACTTGTACTGAAAGGGGAAAAAGACAAAATGACAAAAATCCAAGGATTGTATCATAAGTATCTCGGTGGAAAAATAGACAGAGAGAAGCTACAGATACCTCCCCAAGCTTAACTTAAGCTTAACTTAAGCCATCGCGAACCCATCTCAAACTTTTTATTCCTGCTCATCCTGCCACCTCTCGGCGGTGAGCAGGGGGCAGCGGATGATACACGAACACAGATGTTCCTGCATTATACAACTAACGGACGGTAAATACAGGTAACTCCACAGGTAACTCCAAAATATTTGCGCTAATTCGATGAGCAGGGTTTTTGAAATCTTTAGAAATTCCTGCGCTGTTTTGATGCCTTGTTTTCGCTGCTTTGATGAGCACTTTCGCTAATTTGATGAATCATCGTCGACAGAAATGTTTAAAAAAACACTGTAATTTACCTTTCTCAATGTTGCTTGATACGCGGGGACCTCTCTTTTGTTTGCATTTTGTATAGTCATGCAGAGTTTTGTCCGATTCAACAGCCTGAAGCAGACGAACAATAGTAGTGTAAACGACAACACTAGTAGTGTAAGACACAACACTCCAAATTGTACGGACGTCGTGTACGGTACAGACGTCGTGCATGGTTAGCGGGTCAAGATGACTGAACCACCCAGGTAAAGTATTCTTTCGTATGGGGTTTCAAAGATAGGTAAACTGTGCCTAGGTTATATTATGATAACTGGGACCCTATCGAAGCCTACTTAATAATTGAGAAAGTAGTGTGTAGGGTATTTATCTTGAATGAGGCCCTGACGAAGCTTAGCAGAGCCGGGGGTATGCCTTGGTTAGAGTATTATCACAACTGTATTGTCATGAATGAGACAGTAGTGTGTAGACTATATTATTTTTACTATTTTATCTTGATTTGGTCTTCGGCGGAGCTTCGCGGAGCAGGGGTATGCCTTGATTAGAGTATTGTCATAACTGTATTGTAATGAATGAGAGAGTAGTGTGTACACTGTATGATCTTGATTGGGTCTCCGGCGGAGCTCTGGTATGCTTTGATTACTGTATTATCATGACTGTTATTTTGTTTTATTACTACTGTATTATTTATCTTGAAAGGGGCCCCGGCGAAGCTTAGCGCAGCCGGAGGTATGCCTTGGTGAGAGTATAATCACAACAATATTGTCATGAATGAGAGAGTAGTGTTTAGACTATATTATCTTGATTGGGTCTCCGGCGGAGCTAAGCGGAGCCGGGGTTTGCCTTGATTAGTGTATATCATAACTGTATTGTCATGAATGAGAGAATAGTGTGTAGTCTATATTATCATGATTGGGTCTCCGGCGGAGCCGGGGTATGCCTTGATTAGTGTATTGTCATATCTGTTATTATTTTATTAATGCCGTACTATCAAAGTATCATTGAAAGAGTAGTGTGTGATTTTATTATCATGAGTGGGGTTCCGGCGGAGCATAGCGGTGCCGAGGGTATGCCTTTGAGTAAATTGTCATACTTGTATTATCATAAAATATATTGAGAGAGAAGTAGAGTTTGCCTGGTGGTTGTATATATCAATCATATGGCCATTAAACGAGTCAAAATAATCGTTATTAGTGTCTTCAGTGTACACCTGAATAAATAGACTGGAACCGAGACCCCATGATCAGGGAATAAACAGATAAGCTGCAGGTGAGTTTATTGGTCATTGTATTAGATTATAATATTATCATTATTATATCAAAAAAATACCCATTGAAATTTCTGTATTAAAAAGATGAATAAGTTTTTTTCAAAATCTTATCTGTTGTTTCGAGCATGCACCTCGCGGTCACCGATATCGCCTTCACGGGTGGATATCGTGCCAAGTGCTACGGTATGTCCATTATAAAGTATTATTGCTGTCAATGATATCGCCTTCACAGGTGGATACCGTTCTGCGGTATGTCCATTATCTTGATAACCGATATCGCCTTAAAAGGAGAATATCGTATAACTAGACTAAAAGTGTATTTCCATTCTTTATGAATTAAAAACAGAAAATAAGGCACAGAACTGCAGTCAATTCAACCTTTTCTGTTGTCAACATTTAATTCTTTCTTACATGATTATTATTTTGTATGATAATGATCTATAGTTAAAACTGTATTAACTGAATTATTTATTTGGGAGTTTGCGACAGAATGCTAGGTACAGAACTGCAGTCAACTCAAAATTTTATGCCGCCAACATTCCTATTATACCACTATAATATGTTAAATTATCTACATGTTAATAAACATTTAAAACATATACAAAACATAGCGCTATCTTTCATGAAATTGACGGTTACCCGATCTGAAGGAAAATTACGTGTGTACCGCTTTACTCACACCTTAGCACAAGAGTGCACCAGCTACCCAACAATATGACAAATATCATAAATCAGGCAACTTGGGACATTCCGACTATGTGAAAAAGTAAATTATAACTGTTTGATTTTATTTATCTTCCAATTAAGCTAAAAGTTTAACATTTTGCGTCAGTCAAACTTTTCCCCTTACGCAATTTGTAATAAATTTCTACATACGAAGATTTATTATCGGTTTGAAGAAGTACTTTTAAACCCAGTGTTTATAAATTTAAAGAGTAACAACACCTCAGGAACTGACTGAATCAGATCTCAAACCCTATCCCCAACATCAAAGGGAAAGATTGACAAAGACATCCCAACAAACAAAAAATTACAATCAGCAGCAAAAACATTTAACAATTATTTTTACCTATTTTCTATTTTTATTATAGAAGGGTTAAAATGTGAACACAATAAATTAAACAGCACCGAACAGAACACGAATGCAACCGCAACGAACGTACTGCCTTCGGACAGTCAGTAATAACTACTGGGGGGTTTAAACAGGTTCTACTGGGCCCAAACCTTCACCCTCACCCTCCGCCGCGGTGCACACAATTAGTTGGTAGTTCGGTTGGTATGGAGGTCCCCTAACTCATCAGAGAGTCATCACGGTTAACAATTTAAATTAAGAAAAGACAGTGATGACTCAAGAGCCAAAACGTGTTAAGACACCTGGAGATCCCTGGGGCGTCAGCAACACCACTGGAGCGCAGGAGCAAACGAAGACCACCAGTTGAACCCCAATGGGCCATGATTAGCCCCTAACAAAATAAAAAAGTCGATATCAAGTATAACCGTTCGATTTTATTTTGCTTCCAATCCATTTTAAAAGTTATAACATTTTACGTCGAACAATATCTTTCCCTAACGCAGTTTGTAATAAATTTCTATATACGATGTTTAACAATCGGTTTGAAGAAGTATGTAAATACCGTGTGTCGATAAGCATGAAAAGCACCTAACAAGTTCCGGAAAGTCCATATCAGTTATTACTGTTCTATTTAAATTTTGCATACAATCCAGAAAAAAGAGTTTTTTGCGTCGATCAAACGTTTTCCCCTTACGCAATTTGTAATAAGTTTCTACATACGAAGATTTACAATCTGTTTGAAGAAGTATGATAAAACTCAGTGTTTATAAGCATGATGAGCACATAGCCAAATCCACAAAGTCGATATTAAGTATTTCTGTTCGATTTTATTTTGCTTACAATCCATCTTAGAATTTATAATAATTTGCGTCAAATTAAATTTTTTCCCTATTGCATTTTGTAAGAAATTCTATTTACAATGTTCAGCTTTCGGTTTGCAGAAGTCTGTAAAACCGATTGTTGATAATGATGAAAAGCATCTAACAAGTTCCGAAAAGTCAATATCATCTATTACTGTTCCATTTTATTTTGCTTACAATACATCTAAAACGTTATAACATTACGCGTCAATCTAACTTTTTCCCCTTACGCAATTTGTAATAAATTTCCACTACGAAGATTTACTAGCGTATGAAGGAGTACGTTAAAACCCAGTTTTTATAAGCATGATAAGCACCTACCTTAATCCGAAAAGTCAATATCAAGTACTACTGTTCGATTTTATTTTGCTTACAATCCATTTTAACAGTTATAACATTTTGCGTCTATGAAAATTTTTACCCTAACGCAATTTGTAATTCATTTCTATATACGAGGTTTAACTATCGGTTTGATGGTGTATGTAAAAGCCGAGAGTTGATACGCATGTAAAGCACCTAACAAGTTCTGGAAAGTCAAAAACAGGTATTACAGTTCGTTTTTCTTTTGCTTACAATACATATATAAAGTTATAACAGTTTGCGTCATTTTTTTTTTCTTTACGGAATTTGTAATACATTTCTTCATACGAAGATTTACTATGGGTTCGAAGAAGTACGTTAAAACCAAGTGATTAATATGAAATAGGTGCTACCTAAAATGCAACCAACCAATATTACCACTGCAACACTGAACTGAAAGGTTTTCAAACTAGAGCAAGTGAGCACAGTCTCACGTATACCCTGATCATTTTCACCGCCTAATGAAGCAGACTTTTAACACAAAATCTTAATGCAAATTTTATATACATGTGCAAAATTATTCTGTGTCTGTGATCTTGACCTTACATCTGCCGCAGCATCCATATGGTGTAAACAAGTATGAAATAAACCTAGTCGTGCATGATTAGGTTTCATTCAAGTACATGTATATTAGAACTATAAGCAAAAAAAAAATACAACAAACACTATAGGCTATAGGTCAGGCCTGTGAAGCAAAATATTTGGAAAAATAAAATGTAAAATTGTATTTAGCAAGTGTGCATATCTGTATGTATGTACCTTCTCCTTGGTAAAATGATTTTAAGTGTATGACTATCGTATCATCCATCCATTGCAAAACTAGAGCAAGTGAGCAGGGGCTCAGGTATAAACCCGGCCAGTGCCACCACCTTATGACACTAAACTTTAAACTTAATACACAACAAGGGCATGGGTTGAGGTGGTACAGAATAAAACTTTGGACATATAACCCAAACTGAACAAAAGGGTTGGATGGTATATGATCTTAAACCAGAGGCCCAAATGGGCCTGATATCGCTCACCTGGCTATTTTGCAACGGGACCATTCTGAAACAAAATTGGTCCAATTCCACTGAAATTTTCTCATTTTCACATTTTGCTACTTTTCATAACAGAGGCCAACTTGCCTGGTCTTTATATATTTACTTTTGAAATGCCTCATTGCAAGGATGATTTTGCCACAAATTTCATAAAAATCCATTCAGGGGTTACTGAGATATTGGCAGTTTCATGTTTTGTGCTATTTTTAGCAATGGCAGATGGCCGACATCTTGGAATGCCAAAATGAAAAAAAAATTAAAGAAAAGTCTTCATGCAAGGACCATTTTGACACAAACGTTTAGTGGTATTTCTTTGTTGATGATGTTCGAATTGCATCGCAAGAAGCTTGAAGCTCAACAATGATGTCAACAGGTATTTACAGGTAATGTTGCAATCCCATGATGATTCTCCTGTGATGAAATTATCACTACCACTTACGCTTGCATTAAAACCTTGTTTCTGATGAATGTTCAGAACCAGAATTCTTAGCAAATTCCTCCCTGTGTGAGTGCCATCCCATATCAATGGAAGGATATTGAGGAGATTCTTACTGCCAGTCCTTTTGATTCCATTTCCTTTTTTAATATATGCACTTTCTTGTTTAACATATGCTCCTTAAGAGAGACTTGACTGTCCAGGGTAAAAATTAACATAATGTACACAACCACCTGTGTGAAAGTTATTTTATTTTTTGGGGGCTTTTAATAGCCGTATAACCTTAAGTATTGACCTACATTTTTAGTATTTCATTGGCAAATATATATATATATATACCCGGGATATTTATGTAAGTAACTTACCTTTGCTTTCTGTTTCTACTTTCAGTTTTATCGCTTTTTTGTCAAAGAACACTTTTCGCCTGTTATGTCGCTTATGCTAAATATAAAACCAACAAGATAACTTGACACAGAAATCAAAGACGAAATTAAGTAATTGTTGCTGGCTTAGTTGTTGATGTTGTGTTGGAACTGCAACACTTTAACGTTATATGTGGGGCAGTCAGCCAACCAATCCTCATTGTAATGTGCAACACAGAGAGACCCCAATAAAAATTCAACAGCATTTCCGAAATCGAAACCCCAACACCAACAACAAATATGCATATCAACATGCACATCCGTACAATCTGATCAGCACATTTGATATCTTGCACGTACTGGACTCATATATATTACAATACACACTTCTATTAAATCTAAAGTCAGTTATCTTTTTTAAAGATATTCTTGTTTCAATACTGTGTTTATTTGCGTCCAATTCTACTGCAGAACTGAGCGTTGGTTGATTACTGACAAAATTTGATATTGGAATGTATGAAGACGTAAGCAATTAGTAAACTGGATTCACGCAAATCATAAGGGATCGCATAAACTTCTAAACAATTACCACTTAAGGCTTAATTAAATCACATAAATATGAAGTCAGAGGTGTAAAAAGCAAGGGCAAATAAGCTAACTATATGCTAATGACACAGTAACTGTGTATTATGTAAACTGCTAGGACTAGTGCAAAACTGATTTTTACTGATAATGGAGAGAAACCAGGATAGTTGCTAGAAGCTCATGCAAAGTTTTGCTCGCCAAAGATTAATATCTTGTATACTTTGAGACTTCATAATGGTTCACTGAGGCTGTACTTACAAAAGTTTAAACCAAAGTGTCTGTTGACGATTACGGACAAATGTCATATCCGAATCCATGCATGTGTAAGCAATCAGATACTTCGCATGAAGAGATTGGATTTAAACAACATTACAATGGTTCGCAATAATCTACTGATTCAATTACCTTTTAAGACTTCTTAAAATCTCATATAAAACATACAAAGAAGTCTCAGATACTGCATGAAACGCAGTAGAAATCGACTTTGCTTCCGTGAATGACTTTCGATGATAGCAAGGGCAGACAATTTAGCTATAATGCTAATAACATGACAACCGTGCATGTAAACTGCCATGACTGGGCACCAAGTCATCATCACCATTGTAGAAAATCACATGATTCGATTTTTAGTGAGAACTGCAGGTCTGCCATTTTGCCAACTGAATTTGGGGGGAAAAAAGCAAAAAAACACAGCAACGTCCAGCATCGCGAAGCGTTTTCATTCGTCACATGAAACCACTGACTCAATCGGAAACCTTGCTCATTTTCGTCAGAATCTTATCATCCGTCAGTTTAGAAAATTTTTAGTTGGTCCGTACACAGATTTCTATATTCAGCATCAGCGTTACTGTTTGACGACACCGTCATAGCTTCGGGCAGCCACCCGGTGTCGCTATTAAATTTATCAAACAAGTTGAGGGAAAGGGCTAAAATGCAAGACTTTGCCAAGCATTTTGTATCATTTGCGCAACGTTTAAATAAATTCAGTAACGTAAAAACTGGGAAAGATATACCTCTGCAAACAGTGAAGACCCAGATCAGATTGCAGTTTGATCAGCGTCTACATTGATTGCCATTCCATATCCATCAGCTGGCAGTGGTCATACAGTTAAAATCAAACCATTCAAATATTAGGACAATTACAATAATTGCAGGCGTTTCAAAACTTACAGTATTTACGGTAATACAGAAACACAAATTTATGCAAGATGCTAAAATGTATCATATGACGGAAATAAGCGAGTTTGGAGTTCCGAGTTTCCGGTTGGCCTGGAGCACAAAGGTCAGGGGTCAAGTGTGGAAAAATCCGATAGGTCATCATTACATTTACCTGGTCAGTCGATATAAAACTGCTTTTTCATGATAAAAAATCGCTGATATGATTGAAAATTGTTTTCAATTCAGAGAAAATGGATAGTCACATTATTTTAGCAAGATAGAATAGACAGGGAATATTTGAAAATTGAAATATTAGTCAATATGTTGGTGTGTTACTGCTACGGGCCAACTCTCCTACCTTCTTTTCTCTACAATAGTAGATATGCGCATAGCTTCGTATATATTCAATCTCTGATAACTGCGTGAGGGAGTTAACTCTTTGGCTCAGTGGTTAGAGCATTGGACTATGGACCGGGAGTTCCGGGTTTGAATCCCAGCAAAGTTCGGGATTTTTTCAGCTAAGCTTTGGTCCGTTTGTTGCGGCAGTAATGTTGTTAGATTACGCTGTGTGTTTACGGTTTTTGGCATCGGTGACCTTTGACCTCCAAGAGCAAACTCTGAGTTTGCACATGCGCAGTTCAGAACTCCGAGCTCGCTTATATCTATTCCACAATTATTTCTTGAAAACGTCAACATTTTGCCTTAAGAAAATGTGATGTTATTATTGAATGACTAAACAATTCTGATTCTTATTATAGGTAATAAATAAGTCTAAATTGACTTATCCCTAAATTCAGACTAACACGAACCGGCTTTAAATACTAAAATAGGGCTAAACAACCCGCCCGAAATCAGGCTGAAACAACATGTTGGAAACAGGGCCGTAGCAACCCTGGATCTTCAGGGATAGAGGGACATAAATACTGTGGTTTACCTTAAGCATGGTCCCTGGAGCAGTGCATGTGTGGGGATTCTGATTGGCTGTCGAAATAGCTGGGGCAACGACAGCGACCTCGACTGTTGGACATAATCCTAGTCATGGGGCGGGGGCTTTTCACTGGGATTTATTTAGACATTTGTCCCCACAGAGCCAGGCATCGTGCAGGGCAAAAAGTCAAAGTATCCACACCCCTCCCCCAGCCATGAGGTAGCTGGATTTGCAAATGAACAGGGCATAACAGCTATCATACTTCTGCTCAGGGAAATGTAATTTTGTGGACAGACTGAGACTGCCAAAATAAATTCAGCTACATGTATTCTAAGAAGTATTCAGACAGTCACAGTAGGCCTATCGGCATGTCAAATCTGACAGCGACATGATCGTTAGCTTAGAAATTTAGGCTAGCCTAGCATGATTTGCATGGGAACTTCGATAGGAGTAAACAAGACCATTTACCGTCTTCTTTATTTAATCCTAAGCATTGAAATCCAATTTTCATTCCTGATTTTATTACAGCTTCCGTAATCAAGTAAGGGAGGTAACTAGATCTAGCAAATATTAACTCATTTCCGTTTCGCGAATGCATGGATACCATTTGATTTGGTAAATAGTCTGATGCGAAAATATCTTAGATGTCATTAAAACCGATATCTTTGCGATTCAATTTTATTTTTTGTATTTTTTCATAGTCAAAATTGATAACGGCACATTTTTCAACGGTAATATAAGGTTCCTGCTTCGATCGAATCCGACTCTGTATTCTTACCGGAAGTTGGCGACTTAAAAAAAACTCTCATTCATACTGGAAACAGAACAGAATAGAACAGAACAGAACCCCTATCGTAAGGAAACCAAACACTTAGTTTTGGGTCGCTCCGCGACCCAAACCTCGTTTGGTTGGTTGTTATTAGCATGATAAGGACCTATCAAAAAATCGGAAAAGTCGATTTCAAGTAACAATGTTTAATTTTATTTTGCTTACAATCCCTTTTAAAACTTATAGCCTATTGCGTCGATAAAACGTTTTCGCCATTTGTAATAAATTTCTATCTTCGATGTCTTACGATACGCTTGAAGAAGTATGTTAAAACCCAGTATTGATAAGCATGATAGGCACCTAACAAGTTCCGAAAAGTCGATATTAAGTATTATTGTTTGTTACGCAGAAGGTTTTACACACGGTTTACACGGGTGTAGAGTCTTATGCGTCCCCAGGACGGCGGAGGGTGACTTCCGGTTAAAGGGTTATCGACCAGTGTATCACATTAAAAAGGAAACTCTAACAATGTTAGAACTTTTGAAGTTTATATATGTGGTAATATAAATTCTATATACAAACAATGCAATTTACAACTGTCACAACTACAATAATATACAACACATATCAGTTCATGCAACTGGCCCAAGCAAGGTGTTTGTTTCAAATCTGTAATCGATCTGCGCACAGTACGCTAATAGATTACCGTCTGACGTCAACACCGTACTCGGCTCAGCGCCATGAACTAAAGGAAAATACAAAGTACAAAAACGTTAACTGAGCTCACAACAAAAAATAAGGCTTTATGCCGGCTGAATTTAACTGGTCGTCCCTGGATCCTACCATGGGCCAGTCCGTATATTATTGGAATCACCCGCTAATTCATATCGGGCACGCACTTATATACTGGTCTCTCCCTGGATCGTACCAGGGACCAGTCTATATATTATGGGAAACACCTAAGTGGTCGAACACTACTGGTTCACCCCGTCCCACACATTCAACAGCCAATCACCTCGACAACATCGGCCGACTTCGCATAGTATACATGCATCCCGCCTTCGCTAGGACTCTTGAGCACTTGGCGTTGTGATTTTGCCTCTACCCGGGTTAGTATTAACCTGGAGATGTATATAGAATCCCCATGTGAGACGTGGCGCTAAGCCCAAACAGCTAACTGCCGGACTTGAAGTGCCTAAAAATAACGAACTTACCTTTAATACATTATAACAACATAATACAATACGTAAGACTTGCACTTGTCTTGGAAATACCATACAACGCCCTCGACGAATACCGAGCATAACGTGCACACGCCAGCCGTGTCACTAGACACAACTCGCGCGCACGATGTAAAACCAAAACTGTGCTTACCTTCCGCTAACGTAGAAACGTAGATCCCACCAGGCATATGCGTCAAAAATCTGACGTCAAACATTGTCAAGAAGAATACTGACGTCAACAGGTATCACCAAGACATACCCCAAATAAAACATGAATGATCTAAACAATGACCTTTTTACATTAAATTGATTTACCAAAAATCTAACTCGCATATGTATTAATTCATTTCTTTAAGCTAAGCGTATGACCATTTGCCATAGAATATATCCTTTGAATACCTTAATAACCGTCTCTAACACATTTGGGATCATAACGTTTGATCTGACATCATGACGCCAATGATGTCATACCATATGCCGTCATCTAGTGAAGGCAAATCAAACGCATGACGACCAAATGTTACCGTTATAACATATGAAAAAACTCTTAATGCAGTGCATGCAATGACGTCAATTGACGTCACGAGTATGTAAATTAGTTCCATTACAAATCAATCTACTTCTATAGGCCACCTATACGTGAAGCTAATATAAAAAAGTGCTGACGTCGCAATTACATGTATGCAACTGACGTCACATGAATAACATGAATGCAACTGTCGTCACTCGACGTCAAATTGACGCACACCATTGCAACCTACATCAGTGTTATAAACTATTTCTCTAATTTACAAAACTTCCTAATATACAAATACCATGCGCAGCATGATCATTATCAACAAAATCAGTCGGTACATTAAATCATATCATATTAACCAGAAGTCACAGTTTTCATTCTTAGCCAAAACTATTCTAAATCAATATAATAAACTCTTACCCCTCAGGCCTTAACACTGAACCTAGGCACGACAATATAATATCATTCGTCTTTGAATTGAAAAGCCACGTCTAAATTTTCAATAATAATTTACGAATATAAATACTATGCATCTAACCTTACAATCATGCAACTCGCTTTAAGCATGTAGGTCTTCACCTTAAAATCATGCGACTCGATTTAAGCATGTAGGTATTCACCAATAATTCATGCATGACATAGCCACAATTTCCGTCAATGTTTTACTACCACAGTTACCCTAAAACCTGTAGCCCCACTGATTGAAAGGATTAAAAAGAATTACAATTTGGCATATTCGACGATCCGATTCATTTCGTAACACTGTTCGATGTTATGTTGGTTACAATCCATCTTGAAAATTATAACATTTTGCGTCGATCAATTTTTTTTCCCTTACGCTCTTTGTAACAAATTTCTATGTACGATGTTTTACTATCCTTTGAAAAGTATGTTATAACCTAATGCATATAAGGATGATTAGCACCTAGCATGTTTCGAAAAAGTCGACCTCTGCTTACACTCCATCTTAAATTAATAACATTTTCCGTCGATCAAACTGTTTCCCCCTTCGCAATTTGTAATAATTTTTTACATACGAAGATTTACTAGCCGTTTGATAAAGTATGTTAAAAGCCAGTGTTGATAAGCATGAAAAGCACCTTACAAGTTCCGAAAAGTCAATATTATGTATAACTGTTCGATTTCATTCAGCTTACAATCCACATTAAAAGTTTTATTTTGCCTCGATCAAACTTTTTCCCCTTACGCAATTTTAAAAAATTTCTACATACGAAGATTTTTTATCGGCTTGAAGATATATGTTAAATCCCAGTGTTTATAAGCATGATAAGCACCAAGCAATTTTCGAATAATCGATATCAAGTATAACTGTTCGATTATATTTTGTTTTTCAATCCATCTTAAAAGTTTAAACATTTGCGTCGATTAAAATTTTTCCACATGTAATTTGAAATAAATATCTATATACGATGTTTAACTATCGGTTTGAAGAAGTATGTCAAATCCGAGTGATAAACATGATAAGCCCCTAAAAAAATCCGAAAAGTCGATATCAAGTATAACTGTTCGATTTTATTTTGCTTACACTCTATCTTAAAAGTTTCGCGTGGATCAAACTTTTTCCCCCTTACGCAATCTCCAATACATTTCTACGAGGGATGATCAAAAAGTTCCCGGAAAAGTTCTGCATTCTCTTTACTGTTTTACTTTCTTCAATGAAATTTCACACTATCCAACTTTAATGTAATTGTGATTCATATCTCGATTTCAGGTTGTGTTGCCGTATTGCTGGAATGGTTCAACTGAAAGGCATAAATCATATATCTAACGAATTGCCATTAGCTCTAGTTTATAAAACCTTATCATAACACTTACGTATTATAAGGTAAAGTAAATTATCTGCCCTTGAATTACCCCACCCAACATATTTACTGAGTAAAGGTCACGTTGGACTTAGCAATCATTTCGTAGAAAGAATCAAAACAACTTACAAAATTTGTAATGGACATCAAGATAAGATATATATTTTTAAGTTTATGTAAAGTAATTCATGTTTACATTAATAATTAGTGAGAAAGCAACGTTCGAATTTTGCTATTAGAAAAGATAAAATGAAATGTAACGTCAGCTGGGCCGGGTCACGTTACCGGTCGTAACGTTGGTGGCGCGTGCAATAAACTGGTTAGACATAAGTTAGTTGTTTTGTATAATATGAATCACAATTACATTAAAAGTAAAAAGTATGCAAAGACCAGGAACTGAAACAATCAAAATCCAAATCCAGCGCTCAAACCATAGTTGGAAACAACTAAGATTACAAATAATCAAGATACAGAGAACATATGGCCAACCGAGTGAGCAGCTTGTTCCCAAAAGGTGGCCACTCAGCAACCCGGATAGTGTGAAATTTCATTGAAGAAAGTAAAACAGTAAAGAGAATACAGAACTTTTCCGGGAACTTTTTGATCGTCCCTCGTACTTACCAAGATTTACAATCGGTTTGAAGAAGTATGTTGAAACCCATTGTTGATAAGCATAGTAGGCACCTATCAAGTTCCGAACGGTCGAAATCAAGTATCATTTTTCGATTTGATTTTGCTAATAATCCATCTTAAAAGTCATAACATTTTGGGTCGATCAAACTTTTTCCCAATACCCAATTGGCAATATTGCATGTATCATGTTTTACTCTCCGTTTGAATAAGTATGTTAAGACCCAGTGCTGATAAGCATGATCAGCACCTCAGAAGTTCCAAAAAGTCGAAATCAAGTATTACTGTTCGATTTTATTTTGCTTACAACCCATCTGAAAAGTTATAACAGTTTGCGTCAATCAGACTTTTTCCCCTTAAACAATTTATAATAAATTTCTCCATACGACGTTTTTTCTATCTATTTGGAGAAATATGTTGTAACCCAGTTCCGAAAAGTTTATAGCAAGTATGACTGTTCTGTTTTTTTTTTTTTTCTTTTTTTTTTTTTTGGCTGACAATCCTTTTCAAAAGCAATAATATTTTGCCTCGCTCGATTTTTTTCCACTAATGCAGTTTGTAATTAATTTCTATGGACGATGTTTCACCATCGGTTATAAACAGCATGTTAAAAGCCACAGTCAATAAGCATGATAAGCACCTAACAAGTTCCAAAAAAGTTGATATTAAGTATGACTGTTCGATTTCTTCTTGATTAAAATCCATCTTTAAAGTTATAGCATATTGCGTCGATCAAACGTTTCCCCTTTATGCAATTTGTAATAAATAACTTTGGTTAAGGTTTCGCTTTTGGTTGAAGAAGGATGTTAAAATCCAGGGTTGATAAGCTCCTTACAAGTTCCGGAAGGTCGATATAAAGTATTACCGATCGATTTCTTTTTGCTCAAAATGTTTTTACAAAGTTAAAACACTTTGCGTGGATTAATATTTTCCCCTTAAGCAATTTTTAATAAAGGACAAGGTTCACGATAGGGCAAAATCGGCCCTGTTTCATAAATTGATGAAATTTTACTATATCATATTTATATGTTTCCTGCGATTGAAAATGGATTTTTTTAAAGTCTCGCGTGTTATTTACGCAATTGTGACGTCATTAAAATACCATACCCTGCGCAACGTACATAATGATTTTATGATGTTAAAGACGTTATTCAACTTATAAGTTTGGCTGTGAAGCACTGTTCCGTTTGCACTGTGCTGCCCCCCCCCCCCGGCCTCCCGCATTTGTCCTGCGTGATGGTATTACATGTAATAGTGACGGTTGTAGAGTTTGGATTTCTGTGTATTTCAATTTTTGCTATACTATCATATTTGATAAGGCACTATTATATCTGAGTCCGGTGTAAGTTTCTGTTTAGAATTTTGTCCGCAAAACAAAATTTTGTTGCATGTACGTACGTTTTATTTTGCGGACAAAATACGAAGCGCAAACTAATTGCGAGCAAAACTGCTGTTTGTCATTCATGACAATTTATTTATGTTTTTATCAAATTAGTTTCGTTTGCTTTGGAGTTCTGATGTTCTGATAAGAAAAAAAAAAAATAATAATAATAATAAAAACAGAGATGATATTCTTTCCTATGCCGTTATCCGTCAGAATTCGGCACATACCGAAGTGCTTGTGATCGGCCGATGGTGTCGGGTAGTTTTCAGTGTCCGACTAACTTGGAAAACAGTGGAGGAAGGGCCAACTGTGCATGCAGTAGGTGCGAATGGGGATTGTTTGGACATTTTATTTCCCCCTAGCACGTCTTTTCTTTCTCCATCTGCTCGATATACAATGTAGACTGATATATCTCAGGAAGTGGAAATCCTTGGGTTCCACTACACACAATCTATCAATATCACTCTCTATTCATGCTGATATGACTTAAAATCTCCATAGTCCTATCGGTGGTGAAAACGTCCAAACTCAAATCGTTGTAAAAGTGGTTTAATCTTCACGTTAGGTGATTAAATATGGGTTGATATGCATAATATTATTTATTATATTGAGTCATTTATCTGGCAAAAAGTAGAGAAAACAAGTTTTTGAAAAATAACAAATCGGTGCATAAAAATACAATTTTCTGTTCTGGTTTCCCGTCTAGCAATGCTATACGAAAACAGGCGGGATAGGGATTGTACATTGTATTTTTACCATTTTATTCAACTGAATGAAATCGAAAATAAGTCATTTTAGTTGGCAACTAAAATGACCCATAAGAGGTTTTCAGACCCTTATTATGTGAAACTCAATGATGTTTCATTTGTTTCAAGGTGGCTAATCACGGTCATTTACAATAACGAAACTATTTTGAGAAGCTTGCAGCGATACCTTACGATAGAATTTTTCATGCTGATAGAGCAATGGGGCCTTTAAATACTGTTGAAACGGACATAAAATCAAACGTTATCCATCCAACTCATGCGAGACTAAATTCTGGCCTGTTTTGGTAACCTCCCAACAAAAAATCAACAATAGCAATTCAACGACGGATCATAGATTTAAGAGCATTTTATTTTTTTCCACTAAGTTAATTGCTTAAATATTGCTTAATTGCTTAAATATTGATTTATAGTAAAAAGTAAAATGAACTTTTTTTTATTTGATTTTTTTTTTCATTTGAATTTATTTATTTTTTTTTTCATTTGAATTTTTTGTCATCTACATGTTAATAGATAAATTATATCAAAATCAAGTCTCTTCTTTGAATATGAGAGAACACGGACAGGCTCGGTTCCAGGAGGCGCATCTGATGGATCCGTTCCCTTGAGCCTTATGGGAAACCTCGTTTTGAGAGCTGGAAAAAAGATAATAATAATAATAAAGAATAACTATAAAAATATGCACGAATATACCATGTACAGAATCGCACTTTCCGAATGCTCCGTTACGAATTAATTGAACCAACCGACAACAACAGACGATCAGAAGAACAAAGTGAAATGTCATCGGGACCTTCGTTAAAAAGTCATCGCGAAGTGGCAATAATGGAATTTGAATAAAAGCAGAAGCACTCTTTTCATGATTGAACATTTATAGCTCTTGTATTTAAATATTTAGTTGTCTCAAAGAACTGTACATTAACATATTAAAACATTCTTTCATTGGTGCACGTTTCAAGCACGGCTCGACATGCACTAAATTATCCTTTCGTTTATGCATTATGTGGCCAAACTGTGGGGAGCTGCAAGTGATAAAAATATGGGTACGGTATCGCATTCCACAAGTCAATGACATTGATCTATGATGTGCAGACCCAGATCAGACTGCTCCGGGGTCTACTTTGTGTGCTATTCCATCTGCATCTTTGAGGTACATGTACATTACTACAATGAAAACATCTTCAATTCTAGGACGCTACATTGTGACCTGACGTTACAACTTGGCGCGTCTTTCTCAGTTATTTGTCATTGAAAAAAATGGAAAAGTTATTTTTTCACTATGGGCACAGTTGCCTTACAAAAAAATATCTATTAAAAATCGATAGATAATTACAATATCTAAGCACTGTCAAAAACTCTTTTTGTAAGGCGACTGTGCCCATAGTCAAATTTGCAATCAAAGACGCGAAAACTGGCGAAAAACATCAAAATACGCCTACCCTACCCCATTATATCGGCCTATTACATAACAGAGGGGGGGGGGGTTAGAATAGCAAAACAAGTGCTGATTCTAACAGTTGAGATGCCAGACATACGAACTAGCACAATGCCGCTGTTCTTAAGCGAGTTTGATTTTTTGCCAATTTACAGGGCCGATAAAGCAGGTTCACGAACCTTGTCCTTTCTGTTTCCTCAATTTACTATCGGCTTGAATCTACAGGGATCTCCAGATGTCTCAACACGTTTTGGCTGTCGAGTCCTCATCCTTGCTTCATCACAGTCTTTTCTTGATTTTGATTGTTGCCGTGATGACTCTCTGATGAGTTAGGGGACCTCCATACAAACCGAACTACCAACTAATTGTGTGCACCGCGGCGGAGGGTGAGGGTGAAGGTTTGGGCGAAGTAAAACTGGTTTAAACCCCCCAGGCGGTACTTTCGTGCGGTTGCATTAATGTTATGTTCGGTGCTGTTTGGTTTATTGTGTTTTCATTTTAACCTTCTGTCACAAAAATTGAAAATAGGTAAAAAATAGTTGTTAAATGTTTTTCGTATAATTTGCTTAGTCTGTTGTAACCCTTCTGTTGGTCTTAATTATTTAGTTTGGTAAAGATAGCTGAGTTGTCACCTATTTGGGAAAGACCTGCTGACTCGGCTTATCACTTGTAATTTATTGTTTATCGGAATGTTTTTGTCAATCTTTCCCTTTGATGTTGGGGATAGGGTTTGGGATCTGATTCAGTCAGTTCCTGAAGTGTAGTTACTCTTTAAATTTGAAGACGTGTGTTCAGAACCATTTTGATAAGCATAATAAGCATTTAAGTAGTTCCAAAAGCCGATATCAAGTGTTTTTGTTCGTTTTTTTTTTTGCTTAGCATCAATCGTAAATGGGATTCAGACTGGTACAGCTAGCTTAGCCAGCCAGAACATAGCCCGGCTCCTTAGCTGAGTCTGCATCTTCCTGTTGATGTAACAGGTGATGACCTGTATAATTCCTTGCCTGCCCCTTAGCAGTTGGTCTCTTTAAATTAAATCAAAGCTGCCACAATAACGTCAAGGGGGTAGTTCGAAAATAACGGGGTTAGTAAACGACCTTTTAGTTTTAAAAACTGTATTTTCGTTGAAACCAAGTGCTAAAGCTTCATATTTTTCCGCAAAACTGTTAATACTCTTGATTGTATGCGTACTAAAACACTTGAGGAATTCGTGGCTAATGACTTAGCTTAGCTAACGATGCTTTAGACAACTTGGCTCAGAAGTAGTCTATTAAAAGTCTCTAGTCGCTGTGTGATTTTATTGTGATGCTTTATATAATTTCCATTGCATTTCGGTATTTGTGAGTTTTCTATGATTGAATACATCAATCATGACATAAACAAGTGTACATTAATTAACAGATTTTCGAATACTTTTCACATTAATAGAGGATAATCATGTATATATAAGTATCTTTATTTTATTATACTGAGGGACTTTAAAAACGCACCATTGTATACCATGTTATTTTACCCAGAGTATACAGTATTGGTAACGTTTGAGCACTCGTGCGAGTTAGCATAGTTAAGTCCTTTATGTCTGCAAACGCTTACAGAGAGTGTGCAACCGTGCATAGAAATTTCGAGAAAATGGAAATTTGGTTACTTTTTCGCATAAAATTTTAACGAATTCACATTCTGTCGAATTTTAATGTTTATGCATCTGAATGAATATCTCACACTGTAAAAAACAATGAAACATGGCAAAGGTCCCTGAAAAAGTGTTTTATCTATGTTCGAAAATTGGATTTTTTTAAAAAAAATAGGGTACAGTTCAAAATTTGGAGATGCCCGACTTAAAAGCCAACCAATTGATTGTATACCTACCAAGGCCATGAGAGTATGTCTCAATGTACCAGTTCCATGCAAATTTGAATAATTATTCAAATGTCCGTTCCCTTCACTACAGGTTTCTGTGCAAAAAGTTTGAATCTTTGCAAAATGACGTTGAAAAGAAAGAAATATAACCAATTAAAAGAGAACACAAAGCATGAGCAATAAATAACCTCTGATTTTATGTCATTGAGATCTGATCAGTAGTTACGAAATTGCAGCAAACTGAAAATCACGGTTCAATCTTCATTGGATTGATGCGAATTTATCTCCCTTTAGGAATATTCCATAACCAATTTTTTCATTCATTTTGAAAGCTTGTGTTCCCGGTTAAATTGGACTAAACCAAAATCACAATAGTTGATGGCTGTATGAAACAAAAATTCATTTATCTATCATATCCAAAGCTACAAATTGGTTCATTTCTAAAATCTCTCAGTATACATTCAGTCACGGATTGTTCCATATGTCTGTTACTTGTTTTGTACTTTTATTATAAAGGATTAATTACATTGTATAGTGCTGTTGGGCATTTTTGAATTTTACTTATGCTCACGTCATTTAAGTAAACATGTAATTACAGACCTAAAAAGGTTATGCATTTGTACCTGTATCAAAACACCGAATAATATGACCTTTTGACATACTTCTTTAGCGATCATTCAGTTTGGTTAGGACTAAATACGTATCCTTTATCCACTGTGTGTATGCCGATTTACATACGCAACAGTATCAGTTCCGAGACATTGCTAGAGAGCGCACGTGACTGGTATATCTTTTTCCGACAGCTTTTCTTTAATATATCTGCACTTACCAAAAGTGACAAATCTGATTAGTAATTATATCTTTCTGTCTAGAAACATTTGGACGCTTACGCTACACTTACCATGATCAGTCGGCGGCCTATTTAGTGCGTTTTATAACCAGAGTTAAATCAGATACCAACTGTACATGTTACAGCAATGTTTCACAGAAGGGGTCAACCGTTTCGGATGTACGACCGTCTCAGCAAATAATGTTTCACAGATGGGATCAACCCTTTCGGATGTACGACCATCTAAGCATTCTTATTAAACATTACGACCATCTGCACGACAAAATAAATTTGGAAGCATGACTAGGAACAAAATTCTTGAATAAAATCATTCATACTTAAAAGTTATGCATTTAATCATGTCTTCTCCTCAATCAAGATATGTAGGTATGCCTTATAAGATACAGCTTTGTCGAAATGCTATTACTGCGGTGGTTATCGAACGATCAAACATCTTTTGAATGAAGTTTATTTTTCATTAACGAGGGTTGAGTTTGCAACCCAAGTACTAAGTATAGTGTACTTAGCCACAACCACAACAGATACCTCCAGGCAGGTATTTAAGGTTTATCTGCCCTTAGTTACTGCACCTAAACTCTGTTGTGTTGCGTGGGTGGTCGTAAATGTTTCAAAGGAATGCTGATATGGTCGCTGATATAATAAGGTAGACCCCTTCTTTGCGCATGGATTTTTTTTGTAAAGCATACAGTTGAATTTGATTTAACCGTGGTTGTAAAGAGCACTAAATAGGCTCCTCCACTGATTGGAACAGCTTTACAAATGATAACGAAAAACAAAATGTGCAAACTGCATTCCGGCGTAAAAGGTAAAGGTTTCCATAGCTGAATAGCCGTAGGGGCAGTGGGGGTTAGAGACCCACTGTATCGTGGGCACAGCTGATGAAAGGCGGAGCCCATCTGTCTCCATTCGCTGCCTTATCCTTCCCTGATTCGAAAAAGGTACCCAGTTTCAGGTGGGTTGAGAATTTTTTAGGTCGTCAGATGGCGACGGTGAGCAGCGAACTCACGCCCCACCGGCGACTTTTTGCACAATAACCGAGCCTCTCTACGCACTCGACTACGACGCCTCTCTGCTTTCTGGCGTAGTATTAGAAAAAATGCAAAGTTGTTTCTATATCTATAAACAAGCTTTGTCCAACTAACACTCACATGATAAATGAAGCGGTAGCGTTTAAATGTTCCTAAATAGAAGAAAATATGATTTTGGGAAACTGATTTGTGTTATTTCCTACAATGCAGAAATATGTAAGAAAAACTACCAGAAAAAAAAAACATCGTTTACCGTCACGCTCAGTGTACCGCAAGATCTTAGAACGGATACTCTCGGGCAATAAATCGGCCCACAAAAGCTTTTTTTTCTATGCACTCCGTTCATGAAATAAATTTCATTTTTCCGATGTCCATGGAAGTATGAACACCAAGCGTCATGTGCAGAGTAACTGACGCCCGAAGGGCTTTCACGTAAACTTCGTAAGGGGATTCCATTGTGTTTAAACGTTTACGAACTTCAGAAAAACGTCATTTATCTCTTTAGATTTCATTTATTTTAACATTATTTTGAACACAATTTTCGATTTTTAAGAGCAACATTTGTACATTATAGGTATACAAACTGTCACTGACCAACAGGCAAGCCGCTTGCGTTCGACGGTCTTCAGCATGATGTGACTTCAAATAGAACGTTACAACGGCTTATGGTGTCGATTGTTTACATGTGACGTTGCATTCCGACGGCCGTTTTTTCCGAAATAGATTCATCTTAGGAATATCTAGGAAATTAGTAATATTGTTGAATCTGTATAACAATGTACATGACGTCAAGGCGGTAGGTCCCATATTAAAATGATAGCGCTCCTTTACAATGTTTCGGAGGTTAGCCCCTTTTAGGCCCTTTGATTAGTTTCAGACTGTTTTGAATTATTTCCACGACTGGATCTCGCCCTATTACAAATGGCTGGGCCTAGGGTTTTAAATTTCATCTCTAGAATGATGATGAAATGTAAGCGGACATACATGTTGTAATATATTTGCCTGAAGTGAATTCGAGAATCAGGCATATAGTGGCCGCTTGCGATTCTCTTGTTTTATTATTGTTGCTTTATACCAACTTTTTATCAGTAGATATTACAGAAGCATTTAATTAAGAAAATGCATGCAGCCATCCAAGTAAGATTTTGGCTTAAAACAGTAGAAACATATTGTTCCTGAGAATACCTATTTTTGTAGAGTTGTCTATCTCAAACACTGGTATATCTCAATACTATCTGATATCACCTAAAATTGTTAAAAATTTATTCATACATTTTTTTCTTATCTCAGACTTATGGTATGCCAGTCTTGTACTTTGTGCCTTAACTGACTGAACTGTACTATCCTGGCTCAAAAAAAAAAACAAATGATAAAAAGTTCAATGGAATGAAATATTGACCATCAAACGTAATGAGTAGTTATTCCTAAGCATCTATTTCTGATATATGACAAATTGTTCCGAAGTTTGATCTGTGACAGACCAAGAAGGACAGCGTTCGATACATAAACTTGTAGGACAACTAGTGCGTTACAGAGGATTTGATAAAACACTAGCAATACAAAACAGTTCGAAGGAATATGAAGAACAGTGACTTTACCGAATCGAAATCAGACACGCCTTGCTGTTTGAATAATTTGATCTAACGTAAACAACAATGGCACTGCAGCTTATTTCGATGTCCTGTATTTTACAATAACTCGACAAGCTGGATGATTGAGAACTTGTAGAGTCATTGACGACTATTGCTGATTAGAAGGTCAAGAGTTACTTTACAACTTCAAGAGTATTACATTAATACATTCAGGTATTTATTTTATGATGACGCCATCAGCTGTATTTAAGCATCTGGTACACGAACAATCTTATGGGTTAGAGGCAAAAATACTGATTATGAAATTAAAAGGAAGCATCTTCTCAATGAACCTAGCTTGACTAAATATGGAAGGGTTTCACAATTAGTGGAACCAGTTTGATTCTATTCCAAGAGTGTGGAATGTTATGAAGCTGCCACGATATTGGGTTACACATTATCACAACAACACTGAGTTATCACAACACAATACTGGCGCCAATTCTCAGCCCTAACATGAATTCCAGAAGACAGGTTATTTCTGCTTGGACAATGCATGGTATTAAACAACCTTTGGCAGGGCCCGTACCTCTACCAGCATTGTGTTTTGTTTCTTCCAACACTGCATGAAAAGGTCGTTTTACTCATATTTACTAGGGTATGCACTATCAACGCAAACGCAGCCTGTTATATGCCCAATACGTTTGATTACTTAGACGCGTAATGGTAAAAGTAAAAAGTATGCAAAGACCAGGAACTGAAACAATAAAAATCCAAATCCAGCCCTCAAACCATAGTTGGAAACAACTAAGATTACAAATAATCAAGATACAGAGAACATATGGCCAACCGAGTGAGCAGCTTGTTCCCAAAGGGTGGCCACTCAGCAACCCAAACCGAACCAAAAATAATAAGAACATACATAAGGTAAAACATCACAGAACCTCTGATACCAAAAACAGGCAACAGAGAACCACAACAGAACTACCGCCTTGGAACGGTCAGTAATGAATTACTGGGGGGCTTAATTCGATTTTACAGGCCCAACCTCACCCTCAGTTTCTGAAGTGGTACAAACCTGTAATATATTTGCTAACTTTTATTATAACTTCAGAACCTTGCAAATGTTACCGCTATATTAACATTCATTCACATACATGAGGAAATATGTTTTAAATGTTGCATACGTTCAATAATGATTCCATACTTTAGTACACTTTCTTAAATACAAATGTTTACGCTTATATTTGAACGCCCTTAAAAATACCGTAAGCGCCGGCTTTTACAATGGTATGGCACTAACGTTAAATAATATGTAAATATTGACTTATATTTACACGTCTTTGAACAGGGTATCACATTATCTTAAACATAACCCGGTATTTACTCCTATTTATCGTACTGCAAATAATATGTAAATGCGTTGTTTTACCCATACATTTGCATAGGCCCAACAAAACCTTTGACATCTGTGGATTTACAGGTTAGCCACCGAGGATGGTCGTACATGTAAATATTGCCCTACATTTACTCGTATTTGAATAGCAAGCGAAACAATTTCAAATCTAGCCCTTATATTAACATCTGTTTATGTCGTCTCAAACAGTTGGTAAATACCTTCGTTTACGCATACATTTGCCCAGGCCTACATAAGAGTTAAACTTTTGGATTTATATGATATTTACTGTGAATGGACGTAAGCGTAAATAGTATCTTATAATTACGCTACATCAAACAGGCTGTCAAATGATATTGAATCTAACACTCATATTCACTTATATTTATCTATCTTCAAATATTCGATAAATACCTGCTTTTACGCGTATTTGCATAAGCCTGCACATGAGTTAAACACTCGGTTTTATGGCAAATTTACTGTGAATGGAAATATGCGTCAATGTTATTTTACATTTACTCTGCCTCGAGCGGGTTGTCAAATGATATTGAATCTAGCCCTTATAGACATCAATTTATGTCTCCTGAAACACTCGGTATATAGCTTAGTTATGCATATATTTGCATAAGCCTGCACCTTACTCGAAATACTTGGTTTTACAGTATATTTACTATGAGCCGACGTGTCATATGCATAGATATTATTTTATATTTACACTTCAGCAAACATTCCAAGGCTGTTTTGAATAAAGTTTCAAATAAATAATCAATACAAATAAATTAAGAACAAATATATTGTAGTTGGGCATATTTAATGTCAGTTAGTGCAATATTTGAGGATAATACCGTAAAACGAATAAAAAAATGCAGCGGCGCATTAATAGTCAGGACGCTGAAATTCAAAAAGGGCCTATTTTTCGAGTTTAATGCCCCGACAATTCGAAAGGATAAATTTGGTATATTATGAAAGTTTATCATCCCAACTTTAACTTAGGGTATGATGTGGTCCTGAAAAGTGGATCCGGGCTGTAAAATAAGGGGAGATAACTGGGTACCAAAGAAATGCTAAAAATGATCGACTGCCTTTCTCCTTATTTTTATGTCATTTGCCGCGGAGTTTTAAGCAAACAACATAAGTTTTAGAAGAAGCCTTTTATACTGCTAACGACTGATACTTATTAGTTTTCTGTCCATTTTGGCTTAAGCCGGTAACATTCGGTTATAGACGTTACATATGAGAATATTCCCAAGATGTACAAAAATTGAAGACAGAATCGTTTTGTTTTCATTTGCTAGTATATCATCCTTTAAAATCATCTTTAAATATTAGAAGAATTACAGCCTGCTTGGTTCCTTGTCATTCGCCTATGTTACTACTTGAATTAATGTAGAACTAACGTAAACAACATTTATTAAAAATGTATTCCATTACATCACAGCTAATCAGAAACCTTCACCAACTCCCAGGAAACTCTCATAAATACGGTATTCAGACCTTTTGTAAGAAATATTGTTGACAGAAGTTTGTCGCTATTTTCACCAAGCAGTTTAAGGTCCTCGCAAGCTGCATTTTATACGTGAAACAGAAAAGAAAGTTGTTATGTGTTAAAAGACTTGACAAATACTGATCTAACAGTTTATGTTTTTGCTATTTCTTTCTTCTTGTAGCAACGCTCAACACTTTTGCTGACGTGATTATACAACGGTTCAATTTTGTTGCTACGCTTCTCATGACACTAACATACGTGACTTTTAGTCAAAGCAATAAAAGTGAAACAAATAGATAAATTGAGAGATAGAGAAGATATTACCCCAAGGGAAAGAAAACTACTGATGCTCTGAACATTGTTATTTATAGTGGTGTCAGTCAAGTGACAATGAAACATCGTCGTTCTTTTTAAAATAAATAAATATAAAGATAGGGAATTACTAGTAATTTACACTACAAAACCTGCTGTTACATTGATTATTTAAAAAGAAATCGGTTTACAGAGCATAGAAATTGAAAGACTACAGAAAGGTGAGATACCTAAAATACACACTGGAATTTAATGGCATGAGGCACAGAAAAGTATCTGCCAAATCTGGTAACGGTGATAACATTTCAGCAAGTAAACCTTGGTACTTAACCGAAACATTGACGGGTTTTTTAAATGGACATGTAATCAACGGTCGAATACGCTATTCAAGTTCAATTTTCAGACTTTGTTTTAGATTTAAGTTGAAATGAAATGAAGTATCATAATATTTTAGCTATAAAAGCTTTCGTGCTTCATTGTTGCGACTTTATGCTCAATAATGATAGAAGTATACAGTTTAAATACACATAAGTTAATTGTAAAGACTGAAGGCTTGAGGCATGCAGACATTCAGGCATTGAATGCAGCTTATTTATAAACAGATAGTATCGTTTGGTACTGAATGAAACAATGTTCAAATTACAATTATGTAACTCAGAATAACGTCTATTCCGAAACATGCCAAAACAGATGAAAGTTAGATACCTCTAACAATCTCGTTTTCCTATTTATTTATTTTCATGGTGGCATGTGCACCCACTACATTTAAATATAATCAATGGCTGTAGCATCTATGGCTATCTATGCTTCATATATCGAAGTTTTCCGGCGTATGTTAGATTTCTCAGAAAATATTTTTTATAAGTATTCACCTGGTATAGCAAGTGCAACACACACTGCTTCAAAATGGTTCAAGCAGTTAAGTCTACAATAGGCACGATTTTACGTAGAGTAATTATACTAGATGTTTAGTAAGAATCTTTCATTATACCCCCCGCAAACTGTGTTTGTGGGGGGTATACTGTTTTGACGTTGTCCTTCCGTCCGTCTTTCCGTCCGTCCGTCCGCAACGCTTTAAATTTGATCCAATTTGTTTCAAATTTTGTCCACGGATGCAGCATAAGAAAATAGTGGATACGTATTTTTCAGTTTTTCCTGGAAGGTTTTTATTGCGGAGTTATGCCCCTTTGTATTTTTCGTGAAAAAAGTTTGTGATCGCAACTCCTCCTAGATGGTTTGACGGATTTTCTTGAAATTAAGTATGTGAACAGATATTGGTATGAAGATGTGCATTAGGGTGTTACTTTTAAATTCTGCCCCTTTTTGCTTGAGTTATTCCCCTTTTTGATATTTTTTTGCCCTATTTTATAGGGTTTTTGCATTAAATTTGATCCAATTTATTTCAAATTTTGTGCATGGATGCAGCATAAGAAAATAGTGGATACGTATTCTTCAATTTTTCCTGGAAGGTTTTTATTGCGGAGTTATGCCCCTTTGTATTTTTCGTGAAATAAGTTTGTTATCGCAACTCCTCCTAGATGGTTTGACAGATTTTCTTGAAATTAAGTATGTGAACAGATATTGGTATGAAGATGTGCATTAGGGTTTTGATTTTAAATTCTGCCCCTTTTTGCCAGAGTTATTCCCCCTTTTTGATTTTTGTTTGCCCTATTTTATAGGGTTTTTGCATTAAATTTGATCCAATTTGTTTCAAATTTTGTCCACGGATGCAGCATAAGAAAATAGTGGATACGTATTTTTCAGTTTTTCCTGGAAGATTTTTATTGCGGAGTTATGCCCCTTTGTATTTTTCATGAAATAAGTTTGTTATCGCAACTCCTCCTAGATGGTTTGACAGATTTTCTTGAAATTAAGTATGTGAACAGATATTGGTATGAAGATGTGCATTAGGGTTTTGATTTTAAATTCTGTCCCTTTTTGCCAGAGTTATGCCCGTTTTTGATAATTTTGCCCTATTTTATAGGGTTTTTGCATTTTTTGCTTCCATTTTATTCAAATTGGGTTACTAGATGCAGCATATGAAAAGAGCTGATACATATTGTTCAGTTTTTGCTGGAAAGTTTTCCTGCAGAGTTATGTCCCTTTGTAGATTTCGAAAGAAAAGTTGTTATCGCTACTACTCCAAGACCATTTGACGGATTTTCTTGAAATTAAGTATGCGAACACATATTGGTATGAAGATGAGCATTAACCCTTTGTGCATGAGTTATGCCCCCTTTTTTATATGTTTTGCCTTATTTTGAAGTTTTTTTCGGTCATTTTCACTTCCATTTTATTCAAATTTGGTGCACAGATACAGTAAAAGGAAAGAGTTGGCACATATTTTTCTGTTTTTCTCAAAAGGGTTTTCCAGCTTTGTTGTACCCCTTTGTTGTCTTGGAAAACAAAATTTGTTGTCGCTACTTCTCCTAAACTGTTTGACTGATATTAAATATGTGAACACATATTGGTATATAGATGTGCACTTGCAGTTGTCATAACATGTATGCTGTGTAAATGTAAAACTTAAATGACAAAGCTGCATACCTAACTGTTAAATGCGGGGGGTATTTAGTAAGCCGTGCTTACTGCCACCTCTAGTTTTACTTATTTATTCGGATACTGAATTTTGTGCTGATGTTTTTATTTCTTCTGCTATATACGTGATATACATACGATGACTGTTGGCTGAGCCGTTTGAAACTTCACTTTTCGTTGTGAATTCAAATACCTAAAAACACCCATGTTTATGATACAACGCCTACATGTTGTTGCTGCATCAGAAGGAATGTGAGGTTGCGCGAATAAAACTAGTTAAAGCCCCTGATAGATTAAGTACAACTGTCTATACAAATATGAAAACTTCTACATGCGAATCCCATTGGTTGGTTTTCTTGCCTTGTGGTCGCCTGTATAGCTGTCCTGTGTGCTTTCTATTTTGTTTTGTGGTTTAAAATAGACAATAAGTAAAATAAGATGTATTAAATGTTTGAATGTATTTTGTATTGTTTTTGGTCTTACTTATGTACAGTTCATCTGTGTTGGAATTGAGTGTCCATTACCAAAGATGTACTGTTCCATTTTGCTCAGCTAATATCTACCATAAGCACGCTACTGAATAGCTTCTTTTGGTATCTAAGTAGTTTACGTTGTAATTACTCTTCAAAACTCTTCAAGGCATGACGTTTGGCTATTGTTTGAACATAAATTTGAATGCCGTTCGTTTTTCCGCCTGTCAGTAAGTGCAAATATTCGTTAGTACATTGTCTTTTTCAATTTTGATACTTACATCATTACATCAGTGCCAATCCAACTTTACATATCTATAGACGCTGTCAAAATACTTCATTTACACACTAAATACCAATTACATGTATAAAACTTCATTTTATTAAAGTACTGAATTAGCTTTTCAGACAAGGGAAATGCAGAGTTTAAAAGAGCTATTTTCAAAAACATATTTGAACGACGAAATATTTTAAAGTTGAAATATTATATCATTTTATCAAAGTTGAAATATTATCTCATTTTATTTATTTTTTTCGTTTCATGGGTAACATATATAATTTGTATTATTTGCGATGAAAAGCTTTTCGAAACCTTTTTTTAACAAATTATAGCAACTATACTGTAATGCAGTAAAACAAATATGATCCTTTTTTTTATTTTTTTTTTTTTTGTATTCAACATCTTTATATACATTCTGAATCGTCTTCATTCATTGTTCTTTCTAACAAAATTATATTAAGTAACGTATGTAACGATCGAAGTGGAACAGCTAAACGCCAGTGATAATGTGAATGCGTAAGTTGTTGGAAATTTTTGCAGACCCAAAAGTGGTTGTGCTGGTTTTCTTGCTTAAACTGCACAGTACGGGGAAAAATTCAAATTGAAATTCAAATTGAAAGGAACGTCTGAGGAAAACGGGATTCACGGTGGTGGTCAGACTCCAAAGAGAAACGTTTTATGAAGTACAGAGTGAGGTGTCATTATCATTGGATATGTTGCAAGTGAGCTGCCCTATAATGCTATGCACAGTTTGATAAGAATCAGGAAGACAGCGATTTGAAATGAAATTTAGTACCGTCAAAGACCAACAATTGGTAGGGTGAATTATCCTTGTGTAAATATGTGTATACACCGGTTTTCTTAATATTTTAAGCATGCATTTTGTAAATTATTACAGAAACTGATACTGTGCACACAAATACGTTATTTCATGAATGAATCAGAAAACTTTAGAGCACCCCTAAATGGACAGAAATATAGCGTTTTCATTTTGAGCATACTTTAAGGTTTAAAGTGGTAGGGATAAAAAGGGGTAATTAAAAGCTCGGGATCCTATTTCAGTGATCACATCATACCCTATCATAAAGCCCAAATGTTGCGCTTATCAAAATTGGTAAAATTTTCCTTTCGAATCGCCGGGGCATTAAAGTTGCATTTTTTTCGGCTTCAGCGTCCTGACTATAAGTCATTGTACTACATGTCTATTATTCTAAATCTAGACAGAAAAATATGACATTTTCTCTCAATCTATATCTGTTTCGCCAAGTTACAGGACTTCGTGGTGCTTATAATACTCTTAAGCTCTAAATACTGGACAGAACTGCCTGAGATAATTGTGTAGGTATATATTAGACTGTTCTTAAAGGACTTGTCCAGATTCGGAGATGTAATATTCTGTAGTACAAGAAATCCACTTGAGGAGATGTCTTGCCTGTTTGCGCATGTCAAAAAAGAGTTAAACCAGAAACCTCGGCACATATTTGCACCACTCCGAATACAACGACGACGTCGACACAGAAAGTTTGATTTGACTGAAACTGTTGTATTTTTCCAGTACATACATGCAGAGAGAGAGAGAGAGAGAGAGAGAGAGAGAGAGAGAGAGATTTGAACTGACGGTAGTAATACGGACAGTGTGACAGAAATATTAAGAGGAAATTGACTAATACACTGTAAGAATTTCTGGTAAATTTTATGGTAACAGACATTTGTGGCTGCTAAGCCCTATTCAATAGACTTATTGGAAACTACAGCACTATTTGATATGGAAAACTGTTTCAGAGACCTCCTCAGGTCTCCTCAGGTCTCTCCAGAGTTCTTTGGCAGATATTATATATTAAGATATGCGAAATTAATTAGCAAGAGTTTAATACAATACAGTCATAAAAAGTAACGTCACTGTCCCACAATGCCTAGCAACAAACTGGTCTCTTTTACCCATGTACCGTAAAATTTAGTATACTTTCTGTGGGTAAAAGTGCTATTTTGAGGTAGTTTGCCAATTGTTTATTTCATTTTTTGCAATTTGCAACTACCGTAGTTGTGGTGACAGCGGTTGTTCCAAACATAAGAGCTATAAAGTCACAGAAATAGTTTTTATATCGTATAAATGCACCCCGCCTCCCTATCTTCTTGGTATGACCAGCCCCCTCTGGGAAAGAGAGAGAGAGAGAGAGAGAGAGAGAGAGAGAAAGAGAGAGAGAGAGAGGGAGAGAGAATTTGTCAACTATATGAAATATTTAACGTGAAAATAAGTCATATGTATTTAAATTTTAAATAGTTGGTCAAAATTTGTTTTAAAGGTAAATTCTTCTAATAATTTTTAACCATTGAAGCTTGGTTTAAAATGGTCTTCAAAGACACTCAAACATATATACATCACATATGCAACCGTTCCATATGTGGCTGTTAATCAATATAATCGAATTATCTATAGACTGAGTGTGCACCTTTCCGTCTGTTTTAATTTGCACCATATGGGCTCATCGTCATCCAATAAGGTAATAACAACGCATATTGATAAATCATAATTACAATATGACCTTGGACAGGTCCTCCAAATGCAACTCAGTATGCACCGAAAGAGAAGGGACATCAAAGTCAACTTAGAATTAAAATGCCATAGGCGAATTGCGTAGACTGAGATCAGCAGTTGCATAAAGTTGCGTAGTTTGATAAGCCAACTGCTGCTTGCACAAGCCAAATTTTGGGTCTGGTGCCTATAAGAAGAGCAGCGATGTAAGACCCAGTTCAGACTGCATATACCATGATCCAAAAGAACTGTCAGGGCGGTAACAAACATGCGCTGCTAATAACTGTCTAATTCGATCAGTCCACTGGAAGCTTCGATAGAATGAATTTTGCACGCTTGTTAAAGTTCACTAAGCATAACGCATTGTTATTGTACCTTACTGTCGTGTATGAAATTATTTCTCTGTTGATATAAAATAGTAGAAAGAAGGTGCATTTTATTAGGTAAGAAAGACGGTGCATTTTATTAAGATGATAATGACATTCTGCGCGCAAGGGAGCGCCGTTTACGGTGTGACGAATTCCGCTGCCCCGGGATTTGAACTCGGTAAGCCAGATCTTAGCCGACTGCGATTCCGAGGCCCATAACGTGTACGTTTATATACATATAAGATCATATCTGTAAGCAAATCCTTGAAATAAGAGTTAGCTTAGTGCTTAAGTCGGGCACACCGGGCCTACATGTAAATACTCGCGACTATTTTTACACCTGTAGTTCTGTTAAACATCCAGCAGAACAATTGCAAAATATTTAACAACGATATTAATTATTGACTTGCAGAGAGAGAGTATGCATAGGCATGTGCCTGTTGACTCTTGGCCCACACATATCATTTTTTAAGAAAATATTGGCGTGTGTAATTGTAAAGAAGTTTTCTAGTTACCCACTATTTTTCAATTCTAATTTTCTGCATACAAAAAGGCGTGCAGTCAGCTAAGAGAACATGTAACTGATGTGTTACACAAAAAGTTTGACATCCCAGTATCAATATGAAAGACTACCAATTTTCCATAAGACAAAAATGATAAGATGCTATATAGGAAAATTGTACTCTCGGTCGTTTTGGAAACAAGTTTTGACAAGTTTGCCTATACGAACCGAATTTGAACTGGCTTAATGTAGCCCATTAGAATTTAACATTTTGTCTGTACACTTTGCTACTTTGGAGAAGATGGAAGTTAAATTTGGTGATGTTTTGGCCACAGTTTTGAAAAGGATCGAAATTTTCATTGAAATACAGTGTTCTTTACTTTTATCAATGTGTATCCAAACAACTGCTGGGTTCCATAATTCCAATGCCTCGGCATCTTCTGTTAACTTAATGACATCGGATAAGACCAATGATGCCAAACGTTTTGACATATCAGAAGTCCTAGGTATTAGTTATATCTGCTGCTTAGCTCATTTATAAGTATGCTAATTTTTTGGTGAGGAGTATATTTACGCTTATATTCGCGAATCTCTCTAGACTCGCAAAATGAAACATTTCGCGAACATTGAAACGTAGCTTAAATCATAAGGTGCAAACTGCCAATTGCAATGCTGGTAAACGCCGTATCAACGGTGATGCACTCTAAATCTGAAAACAACGTCGGGTCAACATTGACATTAATACGACATTCTTTCAGCGAGTTTCACTGTCTGGATCGTGATCCGGAACATCCTTTTTAGGAAACGGAATAGACCACCAAAGATGACGGACCGGTTTACACACGTAAGGTAGGTGCTTAGTCAAAAAGTTTTATCGAATTTTTGACTATATGTCGCACGGATCGGTCACACGAGCCATATGAGCGATCGAAGAACACATTTCTCCATATAAAACATTCAGTGATGTGGTCCAAAGTATACACACCCGCCTGTATCGACATATTTTCAGGTTGTAATTTTTAGTGTTGACCCAGTTATTTTCTTGACTTTCCCATGAATTTTTTTTTATATATTTTTGTCATTTTTATAAAATACAATGCCCAATTTAATTCTGTCCCAGATCAAGAAAACCGTGTTTAAATATCTTGTTTTTTGAGAAATATTAATTTTTATTCGCCGTGTAATTTGCATTTGTCAACGGAACAAACTCTCTAGTTCAACACAAATTATGTGTTTGTGTGCAAGAAACTGTAAACGGAACATCTCGCAAAAATTCACGGAAATGTCAACGGATTTCGCCACATTAATGCCTGTTTGATATGGAGAAATGCATTCTTTGTTTTCTGATATGGCTAGTTTGACTGATGCGTACGATATATAGTCAGAAAATTCGATAAAACGAAGCATCAACCTAGCGTGTGTTAACCGGTCCGCCATATTTGGTGGGGTTTCGTTTCCTTAAAAGGACGTTCCGGATCTCGATCCAGACAGTGAAGTGAGTTTCTGCCCATTGGATGTTTTGCCGCAACTGCAATATTTGAAACACTCTAAAATAAATTAATGTTTCATATACAAAGTGCAGATTATTGGTGTAAAAGCCAAGTTTTAGATCAGCCTGCGCATAATCCTTGAATACTAATCAGCGTCTTTCCTCTTGTGTACGCGATGAATTCAAACATTACACATCATTAGGCTCTCTTTGTCACTTGAAAAGGTGTACATAATGGTAAGACAAACAAAAGTCTGTTCATTCTCTACGTTCAAAACGAAAACATTTGGACCATAAGGACATGGTGTAGTCTCCGTTCACATAGAAGATATTTGGATTGTAAGGATATACAAAGTGGTTTTGGTCACAAAGGCTGTCAAATTCATTAGCCAAGGCTAATAAGCCCACTTTTTTCCTTACGTAACGAGCAAAGTGGACTTAGTACCCTTAGCTTGCGAAGATAACAGTCCATATGATCATACATTTTGATCAGGAGTTGGGCTGTATATCTACTAAGATAGCTTGTGCGAATGGCGAAGACTCAAGTAAGCCTGTGCATTCATATCATCCCTGTCTATATATATGGCAAATGACCACACTATAATGTTCTTTATTTCGTTAATTACTGCAAAAGAGATGGATAGATTGGTACCATGGCGATTTTACGTCCTTTTCAACAGTGTTTCAGTCATATCAGGACGATGGGACGATGATAATGAAAGGCTGTGTGCAATGGAACCCCGTTTACCCAGCAAGATTCTTGCCTCAAGCGGGACTCGAACCCGATCCTCTAGATCAGCAGGCGAGCGCTTAACCCATTGAGCTATTGGGACTCCTCTGCAAAAGAGAAGCTTACTCAAAAGTGTGAACAATCAAGACTCAGATCAGTCTAAGTATCCTCGCAAATGTAAATAGTAAACGATTGGCGTCGCATGGAAATATACTTTATTGGATTTTCAAAAAAGTAAATATCAGCCTGGGCACCTCATCAGGCATCAGTTAAGCGCTGACCTGCTGATCTAACGGTCAAGAGCTCGATTCATGGAGGCTGAAATCTTTAATTGTAAACCCGGTTTCATTACACAGAGCCTTACATTAGCACCCTCTTATCTTCCTGATATGTCTGAAATACTGCTGAAAAGGACGTAAAATTGCAAGTCATCTTTTCATCCCTTTTTTTTCCCAAAGGTAGGTAATATGGCTAGCCACGTGCGTCTGTTAATGGGTATACCGCATATCCAACTCTTGTACACTATAACTTTACATTGTACGAATATTTGCAAGTTTTGTTTTAGCTGAATAATATTTGTTACCGGTGAGTGAGCAGCGGGTATGCCCTGTGCCCCTTTTCGTACGTTAGAAAAGTCCAGGGGAGGTACAAAAAGATAACTCCGCCCTGACATTTTCTTTTGGATCAGGGTATACATATGTGAAGGTTAGTTCCTTTGTTGGTAGTCTCATACTGAATATAACAGAATAATCAACTGATGGTAATGTGCACAACCCGTGGTGAAAGTAAAATAATCAGTTTCTGGTGCCAGAAGGAATGTATGGAAATGAAATTGGTCATTTCTTGTACAATGATGCATAATTTTAGCAAACTACACCATGTGGTTAAGAGTTATGAGCAATTTCACTCACTGACTACAGCGGAAGGACAAACAGACTAATGGGCTTGCACAGCGATTAAAGTGCACACCTGTGGGTCGTGCAATACTGTTTAGACTTTCGTCACCGTTTTGCATGCCGGTGGCTGGACAATGGTAAAATACATTAGTATACAAAATTTGAAGCAAATATACCAAGCGGTCCAAGAGTTATGAGCATTTTAATAAAAGAGCTCGACCGGCCAAACTGATGCTCGGTAAAGCCTTGTCACTGTTTTGCATACCAGTGGCTAGGCAATGTTAAATTACATAAGTCTACAAAATTTGAAGCAAATATACTAAGCCGTCCATGAGTAATGAGCATTTTCAATAAGAGAGCGTGACCGGCCAAATTGATGCTCGGTGAAGCCTCGTCAGTGTTTTGCATACCAGTGGCTGGGCAATGTTAAATTACATAAGTATACAAAATTTGAAGCTAATATACCAAGTGGTTCAAGAGTTATGAGCATTTTCAATAAAAGAGCTCGACCGGCCAAATTGATGCTCGGTGAAGCCTCGTCACTGTTTTGCATGCCGGTGGCTGGCCTATGTTAAAATACATAAGCATACCAAATTTGAACCATATTTACCACGGTGTTCAAGAGTTATGAGCATTTTCAGTAGTTGGCCGTAAATCTTTAACTTGTGCTCAGCAAAGCGTCGTCCATCAAATATGGTTGTTATGCATGCGAGTCGTTAGACAATGTTGACATGTATAAGGATGCAAAATTTTGTCAAAATATCCCATGCGGTTCAAGAGTTATAAGCGTTTTCGCTAACTGATAACGTTTTTCGCTAACTGATAACGGACGGACGGACGGACTCACGCAGTGATTATAGTGCAAACCAGCGGGTTGTGCAATGTATTGTTCGCAAAAAGGAGGAGCTTAGAAAAAACAACAACATGAAGGCCATGTCGAAAAGACAAGAATCTGTTCAGACATTTCACATATAAGCGGACAATATATCCCGTCATGTGGTCTGCATACAATTTGTTTTAGTCGTGGGGTCAGGGGCCGAGTGCACAAAGGAGGCGTAAGCTACGCCGGCGTAGGCTACGAACGTCGGCGCAACTAAGTCAATCTTGCGACTGTATTAAAATCCAAGTGCACGAAGCAGGCGTACGACAGGCGTAGTTGCGACTAGAGTACGGCTAGCGTAGTGCTCTCAAATAAAATTAGCACGTGTGTTTAATGAAAGGTTTTCTTATATGATATGAGCCGCGTTATGCATAAAGGTTGCTTAAGGCATCTGAGAACAAACAAGGCTGAAACCAGCCTGTGAGTCCGTGATTTTAGATAGATCTTTCACTTTGTACCTGTAAAATCCTTAGGTTCCATGCATAGTTTTCAAACTGCGCGGATGCGCAGGCTGGTATGAGCCTCTGATGTTCGCATATGACATATGCACCATTTTGCATGTAATGGATCAATCATAAATCTGCACTACATTTAATCTTTTCGTGTTTTTCTTTAAAAATAATGTTCATTATAACACTTTTAAACGTGCATGTGCCTTTGAGTTAAAACGTAAAATGTCTGTCAGAATTTTTTTGAAGATAATGAAATATTGAAAGGGAGAGGAATCCTATAAGCATTTTGCTTTCATTCCAATCCCATTAACTATTTTTGGTGTATATCTTATGTTGCATGTGAGTGAAATTATGAATAAATATGTTTAAACTAAATATTGAAATTGTTGGCGATGTATAAGGACAATTCTGAGATCCATATTCCAAATTTTCTAATGTGTCCACGTCAAGAATGAAAAAACAAAAATGGGAAGAAATACAGTCCGCAGTAATGGGAAACTTAACATAGCGATGCAAACGTCCCTTGAGTGCCAAAACAACACATCTGATTATTCTACATGCAGTTTATCTGTCAATGTTGACTAAATCACCCACTGCATTTTGGAAGCAACCACTTGCCAAAAAATTCAAGCCCACAAGGGTTTGGATTTCGGCTGGAATAGCATACGCGTGTCGAGTTTGATGTTCTAAGTCTGGTCGCAGCTCATCTATCAGTTCAAGCAGTCAATGGCGTGGCAAACGAAACCGTTCATAAAGCTCTTCATTATTATATGTATCCAAAGGATTTGTTCTGGTTCTGCTTATCCTGTCTCTCTTTAAAACCCTTCTACATTGCAAATCGTGCATCCAATGTAACATTCCGGCCATGTTTAAATGAAACACTGACGGAATAACTCAATATGACCACCTTACGCCAGTCTTAAGTCTACTATAAAGCAGACGTGAGTTTTAGAGCGATTTTACGACTAAGTTTACGACACGCCTCGGTCGTGCACACGGATTATATTTCTGCGACAATTTTACGACAGACGTACGTCGAGCGTACGCTTACGTCTGCTTTGTGCACTCGGCCCCAGGATCGTTGAAAAGTATCAAACGATTCTTCAAAGCTAAGTTTTAATGCTCATATGTAAGTAAAGTTGTGCGTTAGTACAAAGATTCAAACTTTTTCAAAGGTAAACTTGTAGAGTTACCACAAAACCTCTGTAAGTGGCTAAATCGAAATTTTGATTGGTCACTTTCAGGAGTTTCGTAACAACACTAGTTCTTTTGATTAAAAAGCAAAAATTGTGCACAAATATGTTGTACTAAGGATTTCCTTACAATTTCCTTATACATGTATTTGCTGTCGACAAAACAGTTACAATACATGCAAAAATGCTGGTAGACCAAAACAATTGACAGCAGTGTCGACGGTCATTAACCATAGTATTTTTTACCATATTTGGTATGCTGTTGACCGAATTCCGAATTCTCGGTCGTTGGCCGCTTTGCAAAGCATCGGCTGTGTTGACAGCAAAAGTAATTCCCGTTTGCCGGATAGAATTGGTTAAGTTGCAGAAGCTTGAAATTTAAAATTTCAGATGGCGATAGAATTGCCTATTACACAACTGTCCTTCTAGTTAACTGCGATTATTACTGATAAAGCTGATTTACGGGTACTTTGGCTATAACGTAAAATCGCTGAAAGAAAATATTTGAATCCTTACGTATTTTTCCTTTCTGCGAGTTAAATTGGTATGTAAAATGGCCTTGGTACTGGCTGTTTGCGCATAGTTTAAGATACCTTTCCTTGGGACCTGGTTCAGTCGTCTTCAACTTTAATCTGCCTGAGTATAAAAGTGATGTAGCTGCAAATAGTGTAGACCCAGATCAGACTGATGTTTGAATGGTGAATGTGCTTCTGGTCTAGTACGGTTACAATTAAGGTCTTGCTGAAATAATACCGCTCAAAAAATCTTTAAGAAAATATCACATACTAAGCGGAAGATACTGGTTGTACGGCATGTGCGATCACCGAACAGAGGATCGACCTGAATATCTTTACAGAGAGAGTATTTGCTTCTGTTGTACATATTTTCAGAGTGCAAGCACTGTGGTAACACTGTGCCGATGCACAGGCTGATCTGCCTTTTCACTGTTCGAACATTTCATATAATGCCACTTTGCTCGAAACATGGCTGCAGAAAATAAATAGACAAAAGAAAATGAACAATTTTATAAAATTTGTATTTGTGTTACATTCATTTCGTATTTTATAGAAGAAATGGTAAAATATAATTAAAAAATAATAATAAAAAAAAAAAAACACCCACACGCATGTAATAAAAAAAGAAGGTTTGTTTTCGACTCTACATATAGGGTGCCTTTCGCTATTTATTTCTTTTAATTTTTATAAATATCCATATTTTGATAATTCGAATATGAGATTTACAATTTGCATATCCAGTTAGACTTACCTACATATTTGCTGTTGCGTATTATAACACAGTGCGCCTATAGAAGCAATGGAAAGTTTTCGTGTTTTATTGTGCAACAATTCATTGTCTCGGAGCGCGTGAGACTAACTGCTAACGTCATTTGCATTACTGACGTAATTCTGTGACGTTTTGAGATGTTAGGCGGTGTAACGTCTCTATTTTTTTTCTAAAATCGCCATTGAAACGTACGTTTACCTTAGATACAGCTAAGAATATTGGCGGTAGCATGAACGCGCTGGCAGAAAGCTGAGAGAATTTGAATAAAAAGAATAGGACCTACTTTTTCAGAGTAAAACGTATGCAAAGACCAGGAACTGAAACAATCAAAATCCAAATCCAGCCCTCAAACCATAGTTGGAAACAACTAAGATTACAAATAATCAAGATACAGAGAACATATGGCCAACCGAGTGAGCAGCTTGTTCCCAAAAGGTGGCCACTCAGCAACCCAAACCGAACCAAAAATAATAAGAACATACATAAGGTAAAACATCACAGAAACTCTGTGTTTTTGAGTGTTAGAATCGAAATAGTTCAGCTCTAGCATTGAATTGTTTAGTAATAATTCACTGTTTGTCGGTCAGTAATAAGTAGATATATCACTCGCGCTCCGCGCTCGTGATATGATCTACTTTACAACTGACCGCCAAATAGTGCCTTATTACTCAACAACTGCTAGAGCTGATCTATTTCTTAAAAATGATAAATTAAGAATTTAACTAGGGGTGGTGCTGCCATTCGGTTAATATTCATCTGCGCAGAGTGAAGCACTTTCATTTTACAATTAATGAATGAATATGTTCTAAAACAACTGACCATTTAGAGCAATGAGTGATCGTAAGGGTTAATATTTTTTACTTGTCCTTTGAAAAACAAAATGTAATCAGAACGTTATTTGTTATTACAATTTTAACTACTGATACAATGACTGATACAATGACAGTAAAATAATCTGTTTGCACTGCAGCCAATATGATAAATCTGCGAAAAATACTGTGAAAATGTGGAACGAATTGAAAATAATTAAAACTAGCTATGATGTGAAGGGCCGAACTGATTATCTTTCCAAGGTAAAAGAAACATCTGGAAACGTACAGTGTAATAAATATTGAATTAACATATGGGTCATTAGCACAAAGTCTTAATGGGATATCTACTTTGGCGCTTATTTCAGCCAATAGTATTTGATTACCCGACAATAACTGCCACGATTCCACTGGTTGAAGAAGACCGCATATCTTAGAAATCATACTGATGCAAATTAGTTCTGTTATTGGTAGAGCAACACAATACTTGGAATGAAGCGATTATATACCGCCGTAAAATAAGCATATTTTATGTCGGTCTTTGGAAACATAACGTAAAAATTTTGAAAACTCATATTTATTTAGAAATAATTAGTGAAGAAAGTTAATCTTATAATACAGATTACGGTGGAATCAGTCATACGTTCATTTCAGCCGTGACACGAGAAAACCAACAAAGTGGTTGTGCGCCGAGCGCAGACTCAGACCAGCATGGTCTGATCAGAGTCTTCGCTGTCCGCATAAAGGTAGCTTAGACCCTTAGCTACCCTTTAAGCGCTTAGGAAAGAGTCTGATCGAACTGGGCAGATGTTCAGGCTGATCTGAGACTACACTGGGCGCACAACCACTTTGCTGGTTTTCTCGTGTCGCGGCTCATTTATGAATACACGTATATTGATTCACCGTAAAATCATACAATTAAAAAGTCCGTTATAAGGTTATTTGTCGAATTTTATTGCACGACATAGACGCTAGACGATATGCATTAAATTTTTCACATTTATAATATTTAGAGTGAATAGATTTTCCACAAGACAATTAAAACATTTTGACGGAATATTCCTCTACCTAGCCCAAATTGAATAAAATGTGCCCATCTCTCCAAAGCCCAGTAAATGATATGCAAATGTTCATATGAACACTATATTTGATATCCTAAACTATTGGGTAAATACCAAGATAAACCCATGATTTGGCATCTATAGGTATATTGGAAAAACTAATGTGCCATTAATATTTACATAGCATTGCAAATGTTGTTTCATACTATATTTACCATACGTGCGCACGTTTGCAAAATATAGTATTTGAAGTTTACAGCGAATATAGCAAATGTATGTTCATAAAAGCTTTTGATAAACTGTATGCATAGCGTGCAACGTGTGTAAATATTAAAGATTTACATACATTTCCAAACGAACAAACCAAACATAAATACATTTGTTTACTTTATATTTGATTTAAATGTAAATATGTCGTATTTGTTTATGTTTAACATTATTTTACAGAGTAAGCAAATTTTCAAGCATTTTAATGTGTAACATTTATTTGTATATACAAACGCATCAACTTAAATATTTCGATTTTACAATAAATTTGCATACCTGCTAAAACAGGTTTGAGTACGTTCAATTTGATTGTCATTTAAAAGGTAAAGAAACGTTAGTAAAGCATCGTATTTTGGCTACATTTGCATGTGTAGGTAAATATATATTTGGCATATATTTGACAATGTTTGTAGTGCTAAGTAACTATTGACATGCTTATGTATTTACATAATACGTAAATGTGTGTCACTTTCGCATATTTGCTAACCTACAGAAACTCAAAGATGCTGATAAATTTACACCGTCTTGTAAAAGATGGTAAATATTTGTATTTTCATACTCTGCACCCCTCTAGTATATACTACGCGGCGCTTACGGCTTACCTCTAGGTATGTGCACATACGTAAATTTGATCATTTACGATAGGTAAATATAAGTCAAATTACCGCAAATGAAAGGCAAACGTATGCAAATAATTGCAAATACCGGCGTTTTCATATATTTGATACATGTTTGATGAGCTGCGTAAAACGGATCTTTCATGCAGTGCAAGACCTGCAAAGTCTTCAGATATATCGCCACTTAAACACATATGGAATATTTCGTATTGTTGTGTTAGACATCTACATTCAGTAACATTAAATCACAGCAGTTCCTGATTTTGCTCTAGAACACTATACCAGTAGCAGATATTCAGCATTTCTTTTGATCTATACGTTGCAGTTTTACTACCATGAGGGATGCGAATGTGATATAGTCATTTCATTGTGACACTGTCTTATAACCCCACCAGGAGCGCTAATGTAATTACACCATTTACTTTGATCTAAATGGTACTCTGATAAAAGAAAAACGGGCAACGGTTGAATAGAAACCAACTGCAATAGATTATCATTTACCTGTTTACGGTCATTATTATGTACAATTTCTTTTCTGAGAAAGTATACTACCATTCAAAAATCATTAAGATACCTGACCCTTTAATACAGCGACCCATTAAAACAGGTTTCTGTTTCTGAAGTTGAAATTGATACAGACATTCCTGGTACATTTGATTGTAAGGAATTCAGCTACTTTTATCCTGCAGCTGTTCATATTATTACTGGAAATTTAAAATTATTTCTGATTCCAGAAATCGGCCAATGATATGTAAACGTTCTAAGTACAGATATTTCTCCGATTGATTTAAAAAAAATGTCAGAAAGAATGTGCTGCTGCTTTAAAGAATTTGAAACCGTAAGTGTAAACAGGACCATGCTGAGACTAGTGCCTTAAAGAACTTAAAATTGAATATATTAAAATTATTGACAACATAGTGTGGAAATAATTCTTTTGGTCGGGTTGAACAACGAAGTGTCTGATGTACCGAGGCAGAACTAAGGGCGACAGTTGGTTAACCATAAACCGATAAAGATCACCCCGCTAGTAATTTTCATTACTGGCCGTCCTAAGGCGGCACATCTGTTTTGGTTCTTCGTGGTTGTTTTATGTGTTGTTTGTTGCTATGTCTGTTAGTTACTTGTTATTTGTGATGTTAAGGCTAGCGCGGTTACCATCAACATAGGAAATGGCTGTTGACATGGCTCCACTGATGATTTCTTCGGTGGGGACTAGTTTTAATCGTCATTTTCCCACATAGTGTCTTGGGTTCGATCTTGGATTGAGTTGTGTCAGTTTCTTAGAATTGTCCCACTTACTTTTGAATTCTATTCTCAAATTCTAAACTTTACCTCCTAAATCAAAATATTCTTTTCGCCACCTAAAACAAGGCATCTAAGAATATCATAGGAAGTATGTTTTGATCCCAGCTGACAAGGTTACAAACAACGTAAATGTTGTCTGACGCCTTCACTTTGTTAATACTCTTAAGCAAGAAATCGGTGGCAGTGAGTTTTATAAACTACATGATTCAGCAGATTAAAAAATGTAAATTTTATCGAGACCAAGTAAAAGAAAATAAAACGATATATTGATAACCTAAACATCACAAAAGACCATATAATAAAGCACGTTTCATAGCGAATACTAACTGTTGTACTACCAGTAAACTTTCGAAATTAATAACGTCATGTCTCACTGTAATCAAGGAAAATATTTAATTGAAAGTGATTATACTACCAAAATCATAAGTCGGAACTCGTACGTCATTTAAACATTGACAATCAGAATATGTCAAAGGTGAGCACAGTTTTGACTTTACATCGTGAGTGCGAGTTGTGTCTAGTGACACGGCTGGCGTGTGCACGTTATGCTCGGCATTCATCGCAGGCGTTGTATGGTATTTCCAAGACAGGCCCAGGTCTTACGTATTGTTATTATGTTGTTATAATGCATTAAGTGTAAGTTCGTTATGTTTAGGCACTTCAAGTCTGGCAGTCATCTGTTTGGCCTTAGAGCCACGTCTCACCTGGAGATACTATATACATCTTAAGGTTAATACTAACCCGTGTAGAGGCACAATTACAACGCCACTTGTGCAAGATTCCTAGCTAAGGCGGGAAGCACGAAATGTCATCGATGTGATTGCTGTTGAGGTGAAAGTGGGACGATGTTGACTACTAGTGTTCGTCCACTAAGGTGTTTCGCATAATATATAGACTGGTCCCTGGTACGATCCAGGGAGCGACCAGTATATAAGGGCGTGCGGGATATGGAATAAGTGGGTGTTTTCCATAATATATAGACTGGTCGCTGGTACGATCCAGGGAGCGAACAGTATATAATTGCGTTCTCAATATGGAATAAGTGGGTGTTCTCATTATATATAGACTGGTCCCTGGTACGATCCAGGGAGCGACCAGTATATAAGTGCGTGCGGTGTGTGGAATAAGTGGGTGTTTCCCATAATATATGGACTGGTAACGGTATAAAGGTCTTATTTTTTGTTGTGAGCTCAGTAAATGTCTTTGATCATTGTATTTTCCTTTTAGTTCATGGCGCTGAGCCGAATACGGTGTTGACGTTAGACGGTATTCGATTTGTGTATCATACGCAGATCGATTACAGATTATGAACAAACACCTTACCTGGGCCAGCGACATGGACTGACATGTGTTGTATATTATTGTGGTTGTGACAGTTGTAAATTGTATTGTTTGTATATAGAACTTACATTACCATATATATAAAGTCAAAGTTAGAGTTTCCTTGTTAATGTAATAAACTGGTCGTTAACACCTTTAACCGGAAGTCACCCACCGCCGTCCTGGCGGCGCATAAGGCTCTCCACCCGTGACACCCGTGTGTAAGACTTTCTGCGTAACACCAACCATTACAACTCTTTCCTAATTAGTTACTGCGAAACTGACTTTAACACAGTAGATGTACTTTTTTTGCTGAAACACGAAATTTAAGTTTACATCAGATATGATTGACTGCATTTAGTTGTCCTCTACCAAACGGTGCATGATACCATTCCACACTCATAAGTCATTTGTAGCCTTTCTTATTTTCTTTTTAAAATTTTAACCCAAGGACAGGGTGGATACAACTAGTTGATAAAATTCTGCAAGTGACTCAAAGTTTGGCTTAAACGATATTTTATTAACTATAAATTACATACATATACTACAATATAATTTCAAAAGTATCAGGATTTGACAGTAAGCGAAATGCTTATATAGCTCAAAGTTTAACTTACTGATGTTTCACCAAGATGTTCCACATTGCTAAAAATCTGATAACACCTCGTGCATGAAATCTGTGCTGGTGTCAAGAAACCAACCTTCCACAGTGTCGCAAAGTTTTACGCATCTCATGTGAATATTCACATAAACTCCATGCATGAAGCTTGAAACCTCCGCGCAACACGATCACAAAACACTCTCAAAGTCAATTAAATCTAGATGAAAAACAAAATGAAATTTTCGCGCATGATATGAGAACTATCGAGGATCCATGACAGGTGCTATGTGATCTTGTTTGACACAATTCAAATTTTAACGAGGTTATACTTTACTGGTGTTTAACCAAGATATTCTAAAATTCTAAAAGGGGCTACAGTTCAACACCGCTTTTGGGGAGTGTTTATGTAGCCCCGCAGCAGGAACAGTCAATATGTTGATAGTAACAATAAGGAGAAATCATAGCAAATGAAACACACGCAAGTGTCCCTATATGGACATCACTTATGTATGTCATCCTGTAAATAGTGCAGAAAATATCGTCATATAGAGTTCTGTTTAAGCAGGAGTCTTAAATTTCTCTGATCTTTTCATAAATGTTCTCTAGTATATACCTATGAGTAAAGGTATAACAGACCAAAGACAATTGTTTGGATATGTATAAACCATGTGGCAGGTTAAAATAAGCCCAGTCGGACAGACTTTTGATTGTATTAGAAAGCTTACCTTACTTTAATAATTTCTGTGAAGTTTCCGCAATACATTCTAATGAGAAACGGAACAACAGACTAAAAATTATTTTGGACATATATTTAGCCCAAGGCGGGGGCAGAAAACTCTGTCGCACAACGTTCCGATTATAACAGGAAGATTATCTTAGCACTTTGTAACAGGAAGATTATTTTAGCCTCAGAATCCAAATTATGTCTCCCGGTGAATATGTTTGTCATTAAATCATGACTAGCCTGCATGCGGCTTCTGAGACACTGAGTTCATTAAAATAAAACATATTTATCTTAGAATCAATAATTTTAAACAGCATTCAAATAGCACATAATTATGCCTGTCATATGAAAATAATTTAAACAAAGATCTTAAGCACAAAAGTAGAATAAGGGAAAACATAAAAAAATGATGAAACGATAGTAAATCTAAACAAAGAATACTTTGCAACAAAACACGCTGAATTTGTGCCAATTGTCTTTGGGGTCAAAATAGAAATGACCTTTCTGCAATGATTCTGTTCTGCTCTTGGCGTAAAATTCCAGCCAAATTATATGTATCTGTTTTCTAAGAAACTATTGTTGCAACTCCAGTGGCGGTTGAAGTAAATCTCTACCCGAAGGCGTATCTTAAACGGAAACCACATACATAATATGAATGTGACACATAATTGGAATACTTCCCTTGACCTGTATTATCCTAGACATATATATTGTACAAAGGGAAGCAACTAAAATTGTTCCCTGTATAAAATATCTAATTTCATTGTGTGTTTTCTAGTCTGCATTCGTCTAAGATCGTTAGTTGAGGCAGTCTATAAGCTGTTCAGCTGAGAAGCACGCCGGTGGTACTGTTAATAAACACTTGTTAGGCCAATTTAACGATTATTTTTCGTAAAAATATATTTAAGAAACACCCAGAAAGTGTGACTCAATAAGTTATTTTAGCGGTAGATGTATGACAATTATTATTCACAAGTTGGTATGGTGTTTGATAATTTTTTTTTTTATATTTTCTATTATCTCATGCTGAACCGGTCTGACGATGCCAAGTCTTTGCGTATATTGTCTATAAGCTAACCCTTCCGTCACAAAAAGCTTACTTCTAACGTATAGATTCGCGTATTCAGTACTTCTGTTCATTTCTTTGTATATACATCGAAAAAAGTAGTTTTTGGATGCACAAATTCCTTTAGTTATTATAATGGCTAACCGGTTTCATAAAGTTAATAAATTTTCAAAGCCTTGCTTGAACATATCGTTCACAACAATATCATAACGTTGCGTTGTCAAGGGTGATAACGTAACGTAAAGTTAAGAACTTCCTTCCGGTCCGTACGCAATAGGTATCATATTCTGTGTAAATAATTAAGTTTAGGTAAAAACCGCCGAGATTGACTTGAACACATGCTTCGCCGTACTAAATGAATATCTGGAAAATGCAAATTTTTGTGTCTGTTCCTTTGATGTGCAGAGGTAACAATTACACTAGAAATAGTCCCATTCATTTTTTCTTGTTCATTCATAACATACATCTTAACATTTTTCTTTCTCAGTATAAATTTTTTCTTCTGATAGCTATTAATGAATGGCTTTTGGACTGACTCCAGTCTAAGGTAACAATCTAAATGCGACAAAATAGCAATTATTTATTTTGCATAAATAGTTTTCAGAAAATATCTATTTCTATACTTTCTCGGGTTCCTTTCTGCCAAACCTGAAACTCCTCGCATGAATTCGAGTTCTGAGCCGCGGTTTCGCATGCAAGCGAGTAGTAGGCGTGTCCAATATTCATTTCACCATGTCTTGAATATAGCAGAGCCCAATATTCATGGGGTTTCGCGTCATTGTACCAAACCCAATTTTCAGCTGCTTAAATATCCTAGTTGCGAACATCGAGACTTAAATATTTTATAACACAACTAACTATGATGAACATGATATTATGCAATATTAAACACATCCAAAATATGTTAGCTTGCAGCAGTATTGTCTGGTATAAGACACTTACTACTGAAAATCTCATACAAATCCATCTTATTTTACAAAGTTAAACCCCTGTGACCAACAAATAGGTATACTCGTAAATCTCAGAAAATGTCAATAAAACACATTATTATAGCTAGAAATCATTTATTATATTGCGTTCTTAATATTTCAATATGCAAATGATTTACTTAAACAGTAAAAAAGAAAAAAAATAGAAAAATGGAATAGTCACTAATTTCCGGTCATACGATAATTATATATATATATATTTGAGTTTTCGCAGGGAGTTCAAGGCACTGGCTGGGGGGCTAGTCAACTAAATAGACAAAGCATTGAATTTTGATTTGGAAGAAATGATCATTTAAACTGATTTAAGTGGATGGACAATGAAATTTAGTTAGATATCATAGTGTTGGTCCATGAAATGAATTTAAATTCGTTGTAAAATGATTTGGTAAAATATTAGCAAAACATGTTTTACCGTTAAGGGAATAGCTGCATTGCTTACAAAATCATAACGCTAATATTAGTACAGACGACTGACTCAGTCAATATAAGCGGTAGCTCATAAAATAAACAGGGGTTCAATTACCGGCCTCAGCTTTAAATGAGACTCTCTTTTCCTACTAGGCCACAAGCTACATTAAAATTTGTCCAGGAGGAACCACACAGTAAAATTAGCTACCAGACTATGTCTACTCTTCCAAGATAACTAGTAGACCTTGAGCTGACCATAGACCCCCTCCCCCCCCAGGGGGGGGGGGTTGTACTCTATAATTTTCTGAAACTACATTATATAAGAAACAAAATGACACATGTTAGCCCTCTGTACGTTGGGGCGTTAACGTGTAACGTCAACGTCAATTACACTACACAAATTTACATATTCACGCTAATATGAAATAGGCGCCACCTAAATTGCAACCAACCTACATTATGACTCCAGTAAAAAACTGAAAAAAGAAAATTTCAGCACAGCTGCATGGATAGCTCCTTTTGTTATGAGATTGATTAATTGATTGATTGATTTATTCATTGATTGATTGATTGATTTTACCATTTTCTGTCGACATCTGAACAACACGTTCGTATCACGAGATATTAAATAAATGATAATGAAATGAGAATAAAAAAAGTAGGCCTTGGCAAGAGACAGAACAGGGGACAGGTGTTTTGAAGAGAGAGAGAGAGAGAGAGAGAATGGTACCACTGGCAACCGTAAAACCCTGCACAGTATCGGCAGCCAATGGTGCCATTGGCAACCGTTGGCACCACTGGCAGAATAGCCAGTGCCACCACTGGCAGTTCTTTGGTAGAGCCAATGGTACCATTGATAGAGCCGATGGCGCCTATAGCACCATTGCAGAGCCAATATTTTTCTGTGCTTATAAATTTTTAGTTTTTCTAATTTTCTTTCATTATTGTGGGGAAAAATTCTCCTGTGTCAACTCGAGTGTTTATGATGGGTTCAATAAATTGCCATATTGAATGACGCAAATTTCCCGCCCCGGTAATTTTTCCCACGCCCAAAGTTGTCTGCAATATTGGCAGCCAAGGCTGGTTTCAATGGTAGAGCCAATGGTGCCCATATTGAAACTCAGAGCGCCATTGGCATGTCAATAGTGATATTGGCAAAACCCCGAACGCAACCAGTATTGGTTTTGACGTCACACATAAAAGATGCAACGTCACACTGGTGCTTCATCCAATCGATTACTAGATTATTTATATAACTGAGGGAAAACCGATACTGGCGATAGGCCATAAGCTGTTTTGCATCTCTCCGTCAGCCTTTGTCGTTTCTAGACATTTCTAGTCAGTTGTAAAGCTTGCTAGCTACATCACGTGTGCACCTGCCTGCTGCCGACCTAGAAATATAATGCGTGTCACCAATAAACAGATTCCGAGCTGCCGCAGTTAAAAGGTAAGGGTTGTTTTTTTTCTTCGAGCTGTTCGGCCTTCTAGCCGAATATTCTGACGGCCATCATAGGATTTTTTTTTGCAATTCAGACGCGTGTTGCCAGGGAAGTGGCGGCGGAAGTTCAGGAATTTATTTTCGTCCAATAAAAATGCCAGCGTCTCGTTTCTCCATAGAAAGAAAAACGCCGACCGGAAATTCAGTGATACAAAAATTTCGAAGCCTTAGTGGTACGGGACAGAATAGAATAGAACAGAAATACGCCTTAATCGTAAAGCAACCAACTCTCGTTGTTTGCCGCCTCCTTCAGCGGCAAACAACTCGTTGGTTGGTTGCTATAACATTGGTATACACATTTTAGTATTCGCCCTAAATAATGTTGGGTTTTGTCTGCTAGTACATAAATCGCTGTTTCAAGGTAATTGGCATTGTCAAGGATAAGTTGACTAACCCGTATAACGTAGTTTACATTGTATTTGACGTTTTTCCCCATTCAGTGTCTAAATACATGTAATATAAGGAACAAATTGTAAGAATTGAAGTGAAAAGAAATGTTATTGTCATATATATATGACTGTTTCAATACTCTAGTATAAAAAACAAACAAACTAAAGTCTTAAAAGAACTTGTCAGCAGTCACGATAAATATGTAACGTATATAACCACAACAAAAATTCGGGTAACAAACAACCAGACTAAATCGCATAATTGGTGGACTTAAGTTTATACGTGCTCCATCAATCTTCTTTGACTCATGCCCAGCTTAGATAAGTTATGCAGCAGTTAGCAGTGGATATATTAAATGTGGACAGAAACTATCTTATTTTTGAAGAATTTAACCTATAAAATGACGAGAAAAGCTGAGAAAGCCAACATCAGCAGAATTTATTTTCAATGTTATCTGTATTGTGTCTTAAGCAGACACTGTTGTATATGTAAATATGAAGAAATACCAATGTTATGTGTCCTCAAACTATAAAAAAACATTGGATAGTGTATATTTGAAAAGCAATCTAACAGTAACGTTACGTTACATAATTGCAATATGTCGGGGGATAAGATTTGTGAGTCATCTGTTTTCAAAAATTTAGATCCCAGGTGATATGAATTATTCATTGCTGTAGTATTAGCTTACCACTGGTAGTCAGATGGCAAATTTAGTTCTTTGAAATACACAAGAACTCAGCAAGACGGACATAGATTGTTATAGCTGAAGCAGTTTGACCTTGTCTTCAATTCAGTTTCACTTAAAGTGACTTCATAAAAATGTTTTTTTTTTAATTTTATGCATAGAATGAAATAAGTATAAGTTGATATATGCTGCAACTGATTAATATTTAGGTTCTCATCATGATGGGGATAAAACCAGTTTCGCCACCTGTGCTGTTGGCTGAGCCATTCAATTACCCTTCATACAAATATGCAACTGTGATTGCCAGCCGAGGAAATCAAAAGCAGTACCAACTCTGCCAACAGGGATTAACACTATTTTGCTATGCTGTCAGTCGAATCTGCAGCCACGAGCCTCTTTGCACAGTAACTGCTTTATATAGGTTAGCAAATATGTGTGGCTCCTGTGATCATAACTAACATGTTGATTTGTGATCTACGTGATCTGTCTATGCAGCTCCCAGCCATCAAATACATTACAAACTATTAACAATGTGAAAATTTAAGGTTGATAGAAAGTGACATACTTTATAACGCATACAACATTCTGTCATCAGCCGGTTCAGAGTTTTATTTTTTATTATGTTGTTACAAATATTGAACTGGTCAGGTAATTTTGCAAACCCCATGGTTTTATTCCCACTTGTTGTTACTATCAAGGACTAAAGGTGTTACGAAGTACAAATTTCAGTCAGACAACTTTTCAATATTTAAGCAACAAAAATTGTTGTTAAGATATTGCCAAAATGCTGTATTATCTAATAGTATTTAACAATGATGATTAGATAAGCAGTAAGGTATCATAAATAAGCAGTTTTCAACCATATTGATTGCTAAAAAATAAGTAAACAATATGGTTGAACAAGGTCACAGAGATCAAATGCAGTACGTTATTTAGGTTAGCCCTTTCTTGGCATGTATAGGTATGCACTATTTCTATTGTTTGATTATTTGCTCTTTAGAAATACTGTATTACTAGTTAAGGATATCGGAAATGAAGAATCCATAAACTCTCAATGAATACGTTGTATACGTTACTTGCTCGGTCTTTCTTTCTTTTTTTATCTCAATATTATGCTGCAAAGCATAACTACAGTGTAGGCGAATACATTTTGAAGGAGAACAACTAAGATTTGCTCATAAATATCTGAACAGCGATGACCAACATTAATATATTCTGTCATTTTCATTTGCCATTTCCTTATGTGTGCAGAGCTACTGAAACACTGTCCCCGAAAAAAAACATTTTTGTCCAACTAAACTTATCTTTATGTTCTTTGGTGAATAGATGCTTTAATAGATGGTTGAATGTAGTTAGATTCTTTAAGAGATGATTGAATGTAGTTAGACTTTAAAGAGAAAGAAACAAAAGCATAGAAATATAGGACCAGCACATTATACGTGCGAACGGCCAATAATAGTCCGATCTGGCTGTGTGTCTATGCAGGCTGGTCTGAGACGTCTCTTACTGTATGTGCGATAAGGCCGTTTTCGCCATGCTCAAACCAAAAGTATTGCGGTACTAATATTGTTTGTCAATTTTCTTCTTCATAGCCACTTTGATATGCAATCTTTAATTAGCTTGGATAATGATGTTTGTAAAAAGAACATTAAATCCAATGATATGCGTTAGTCAAAATCATTATTAGCAGTTATTTGCATTTTAATCTTTTATCTTTTTATTCAAAATGATAGAAAGAAAAAAAAATATATTTGAAGATACAGCATATTATCTTTGGAAATTTCCATGATTTATTTCATATAAGAAGTTATATTGTATGTTTTCATGTTAATAGCGCAGACTCTGATTAGACTTCAGCACTAGGATGCGTGGTCTGATCAGAGTCTTTGCTATTCACGTTAGAAGTTATATTGTATGTTTTCATGTTAATAGCGCAGTATCTGATTAGACTTCAGCACTAGGATGTGTGGTCTGATCAGAATCTTTGCTATTCACGTAAGAAGTTATACTGTAGTGTTTTCATGTTAACAGCGCAGACTCTGATTAGACTTCAGCACTAAGATGCGTGGTCCGACCAGAGTCTTCGCTGTTCACATGAGAGGTTATGTTGATTTGTTTATGTTAACAGCGCATACTCTGATTAGACTTCAGCACTAGAATGCATGGTCTGATCAGAGTCTTTCTATTCACATTAGATGGTATGTTGCATGTTTTCATGTTAATAGCGCAGACTTTGATTAGACTTCAGCACTAAGATGTGTGGTCTGATCAGAGTCTTTCTATTCATATTAGATGATATGTTGTGTGTTTTCATGTTAGTGACGCAGACTCTAATTAGACTTCAGTAATAGGATGCGTGGCCTTATCAGAAACTTCGCTGTTCACATTAAGATGCTAGTTACTTTTAATAGTGTGATGTTTATGCATTGACTTGATTCAGAGAAATATTTTCCTGTTGATACGTTTCTTTACTCTCATTTTGTCACAATATTTACTTTACCTCGGAATTCAGTCGAAATAAGCATGTATACATGCAACCGTTTTCGCCTTCGGGCAAGGTCTTAAATCAACTGATTTCTGGCGTGAAACAAATTTTTGCAACAAACAGGGCACAATTACTGATTGGTGAGTGACGTTCCGTGAAAAGGGAACTACGCTATGTGCGAACTGTAAATACTACAATCAGCATAATTGTTCTGAGCATTTGCCTTATCATTTTTGAGATTCCCATGATTCACAGATTGTGAATTCGAAAAGGGAAAGCTCTCTTTAGAATGCACGGATGTGTTGGCTCATCCGCGTCTTCCCTGTTTGCCATATCAAAGGTATCTTTTCATTCGACGGCAAATACACAATATTCGTTGGAAAAGGTGTCAAATACAACGTCTTGACTTCGCCCGGTGGTTGCGATTTTACGTCCCTTTCAACAGTTTTTCAGTTTTCGGCACGATGGTCAATAATCAAAGGTTGTGTGCAATGGCACTCCGGGATCGTTAGATCAACAGGCCAGCGCTCAACGCATTTAGCTACCGGGGTCCTCAATACACCCGGAGGAAATTGCTACAGTCTCGAGCTGTTCGTAACAAATAATTAAACAAATTCATTATTGTAAATGACAACTTTTTTAAAATCGCTCCGTGAAAACATGCTGATGGCGGGAGCTATGATTACAGAATGGACGAATGACTTGTGGTTTTCCCGGCCTTTTCAATAGGATATCTGTCATATCGAGCTGATGGAAAGGTTACAGTGAAATGCTGTTTGCAATGAAGTCTGTTTTAATGTTTGAAAGAGTTCCGTTTCAAGCGAGATTCGAACCCGAACCGCTAGCTTAGAAGGCTAGCTCTTGACCATTTGAGCTTCCGGGCCGTATTAAATGACAAATAAGCATTGTGCATATTCGTAAAAAGAAAGAAAACGCATTTTTAAACGTTCATTACTTGCAGCTCATAGTATACACTTTCCCTGTATTTCTAATGCCAGTTTAAATGAAGCACTATAAAAGAGATAACCAGAAACTTCATAATGTCAGCATAACAATTAAGTAAAAGGAACATCTGAGTTGAAATCATATTAATAAATCAAGAGAGCAGATGCCAGCTATATATTGTATAGCTAAATCTACCTGTCAGTTCTCGCTACCTGGATTACAGCAAACCGGGTGTATGGGGAAATACTCTGTTGACCTTATCGGAAAACTGCAAAAGTATGCAGGTTATTGCCCTTACCAATTTACCTGTCCAATTCACGCTTAGATTCAAGTGGCGTGGAAAGTTGCGGACGATTCCCTTCTTGGTTCTTAACTCTTCAGAGTATTGCATCTTTAGTGACATTGAATTTCAAGAAATACAAAAAAAATCCTTTAGTTCATTTGGAAGATCTTGTTGCAGGGTTTCGTAAAAGAGTGAATATATTGGTCTTGTGAAATTCTTCAGCCATGTACTGTATGTCTGAGACCAAATCCTCAGTTTATAAAACACATACTGATTCCAGCCTGAAATTATACGAAAAACTGTTATGAGCTGCTTCTCGTGCGTTAAGGGGAATAGGAACACTTTTAAAGGGAGACCTTTACTACATGCATTTTAGTTCCTCCTCTCCTTTTTCTTGGAAGGCATACTCTCAAAGAAAAGGAATTAACACTCTTGGGAGAGAAATTCTTTTTTTTATTACTGGTACGGGGGCGCAAAAAGAAATGGGATGGGTAAAACTGGGACGTTAGAGGGTGTAACGTTTTTTTCTTCTTCTCCTTAACTAGCCATTAAAATGATCTTTATCCGTTACACAGATAAGAATATTGGCGAGAACGTGCACGCGCTGGCCGGAACGGTGTTGGGGGGGGGGGGGGCTTTATGTTTTTGCTTGTTCTGCTATGTATGAGTATATGAGGTGCCGTTTTAATATCAATTCCCTATATATGGACATCCATAATTCGATTTATGGATATCCAAAAATGGCTCGAACAGGCTTTGGACCATGAAAATTAGTTCCAGCCAAAGAACCTCTAGCCATCCAACGCTAATTTCTATATAAACTGACCCACTAGGGACCAAGTAAAGAGTTCTAGTCAGACAGGAGCCATCAGAGTTCGAGCCATTGTAGTTCTACTCATCTGCTTCTATCAGTTGATTTTATACTGAAAATTCTTTTCCAATCTACCCTGTCAAGGCGTATTGTCATTTGTACCGTATTAAGCTTAAATATTCGGACATTTCTACTGTCATGCCATTCCAAAATTTGGAACCGTCTTTGTAATGAGTAAATGAGTAGAACTTCAAAGGCTTGAACTCCGGTGGCTCCTGCCTGACTAGAACTCTTTACTTGGCCCCTACTAGGTCAGTTTATATAGAAACTAACCTTGGATGGCTAGAGGTTCCTTTGGCTGGAACTAATTTTCATGGACAAAAGCGTGTTCAAGCCAATTAAGTATAATGTACATTGGTACGGGGGGCACAAAAAGAAATAGGATGGGTAAAACTGAGACGTTCGAGGGTGTAATGTTGTTTTTTTGTGTTTTTTTCCTTCTTCTTGTTCTTCTTAACTAGCCATTAAAATGATCTTTATCTGTTACACAGATAAGAATTTTGGCGAGAACATATACGCGCTGAACGGTGTTGGATGGGCTTTGTGTTTCTGCTTGTTCTGCTATGTATGAGTATATGAGGTGCCGTTTTTCTATCTATTCCCTATATATGGATATCCATAATTCGATTTATTGATATCCAAAAATACAGCATAATATTGGCCATCCATAATTCGATATATGAATTCTATAATTCGATTTATGGGTAGCCATAATTCTATTTGTTCGATTTCCAAATATCTGCAGCATATTGGAATCCAGAAATTGGATTATGAATATCAAAAAATGGATTAATATACTAATACGCAAAAAAAACTGTGCATAGGGCTTTAACTTATTTTTTCAGAGATCCATAAATGAAAGATAACAATTTTTAGCTTATTCAATTGCCCACAAGATGGTATAATAGAGTTACACGGTGGTTATTCTAAGGACAGTTCCTCTCTCCAACCCCATCTCCTCTATTTCGGGGAAAATGTCTATATTAGACATTTTCCTCAGCATGCCGTCCTTACTTTTATATGTGATGTCCCTGTTACATTTTTTTACATGTGAATATAGGCCTATCTGTCCAATTTCGAAGATGGAAGAGCTCATTACGATTTTTATGATAATACGTTACTCCTTTCGGGAGTAGCATATTCGACCTTTCAGAAGCGGTTTGCATCGCAAAAAAATAAAAATAAAATAAAATGCAAAAATAAATTCCCGTAACCTTGCGGCCGTGAGGCAGTTGGTGTTAGAATCCAATGTGTCTTGGGTACAGCGTACGAAAGACGGATTCCATGCCTTTTACCTGCACTTCGTCGAAAAAGGTATCCAGCTTGCTGGGTTGACAGGGAAAGTTTTTGTGTCGTTGACCCGGCAGGGGACTCGAACCTGCGACCTTCTGCATGAAGCAGCGAGCAAGCTTTCTAGTCTTCTTACTTAGTTTACTGTAACGTTTTTCCGTCCACCACAACTTTCATAATTTCAGGGTTATAAAAAAGGTCAAGAAATGAAAAATGGGTTTTTGTGATATTTTGTCATATTTTAGAGGTGTTGCAGACGATCGAAAAAAAAGTTTTCATGGTACATATCAAACACAAATTACACAGATATGTGAAAAATGCGTTCAAATTCTGTAAAAAAAATGCGACCGGATTTGTCACACATGTGAAAAATGCGAATGCATTTTCCACACATGTGAAAAAATGCGTTTTGTGAATAGTTTGGTCTCACAGAGCTGTCATTAAATACTTATTTTTCATACTTTTTCCTTGAAAATCTGACTTTGAACATTGTAGGGCAAGGGCCTACTGTGCTTGCAGTAGGTGCGGGTGGAGGTTGTTTAGACATTTTCTCATGTCTATCATTTCTTTTCTGGCGCCTCCCTCTCTGGGAGACGGTCCGATATAGACTGAATTCTAAATTAATACTCGACTGAATCCATAAAAAATCAATCAATGAATCGCTGTATAGTTTGAAGTTTATCGTTATTTATTGCTCCCTTTCGACTTGAAAAATAATAGTTTTCAAGATGCAACATTAATAGTATTACACCCTCCATCATCAATCTTCAGAACAGAACATAAGCTTTATTACTCTCAGGTCAACAATGTGACATATGAGGTACAGCAAATAACATATATAGCCGCGAATGACAAGTGTTATTGTCTGTTATTATAAAAAGCCGAGAAAAAGAACAAAACAAAACAAAACAAACAAAAAAACAACAACAGCGGACTGATAGAGGGGGCGAGGGAGAAAATAAATTCATCTTTACAAATACCAAAGGAAACAGAGAGAGAGAGAGAGAGAGAGAGAGTGAGAGAGAGAGGGGCCAAAATGTGGCAAAAATGTTTATTTCTTGGAAAAAAAATGTTAAAGTGAAATAAAATGGAATAGAAATGAAATAGACTGTTACATGTTCATGTTGAAAATATCATTCTTTGATAGTGAAATGCAGTCAACCTTAACTCTTGCAAATTCTAGACGTCAAGGGCATTTAGTGACCTTGGATTCAGATCATTTGCCTGTGTTCGTCAACATATTTCAAGGACATCTCCTCTGAAACTACTGGGCTAACTTCAATTAAATTTCATATGCAGCCTTCAGGCAAAGCGGGAAAGAAAGTTTGTATATTTGGTCCAGGTCACATGACCAAGATGGCCACCATGCCCATATTTGGCAAAAACCTTAAACAATCTTCTTCTCTAGAACCAATTGGCCAATTGACTTAAAACTTGGTATGTAGTATCTTAGGCTCCAGTACTATCAGTTTATATAAATAATGACCTTGTGTTGACATTGACCTATTTTACCAGAAGGTCAAATTATGTCCCTTAGGCTTTCGAATGGGAAATTAAAAGCTGAAACGTGCATTTTTCTGTTGCTATTGTGCTCTGTGATATTGAAATGCAATCAACCTAACTTCTTGAGAGTTCTAGAGGTTAATGCCATTTAGTTACTTTCAAACAGACATTTATTATAAACCAACCGATTCAAAACAGTTCCTTCTATACACATCATGTCACCCGAAACATACACGAAACAGCATTCCATATAATTTAGCAAGAAGATTAAAAATGATTATTTCAGAAGACAACACACTACTTGTAAGGCTTGAAGAGCTAAAAAAGTTTCCTTTGAAGCAAAAATATCCCTCAGCGCTTATTGATGACAGTATAGCAAAAATCAAAGTTTTAAAAAGACCTGATTTACTCAAACAAAATATTTCAATTAACAAAGATAGCAGTTTAATTCCATACGTCACAACATTTAACCCGAATAACCCAGAAATATACGCCAAAATTCGACAAAACATGTCTATCCTCATAAGAGACGACAGAATGAAGACCATCTATATAAACAGAAAATATTTTTAAAAGCAAACGACAACCTCCAAACTTGAAGAAATTAGTAACTAAAGCAAAATTTTCAAATAAACTGCAAAAGAAATTTGAAGTCACAAAATTTGCAGAGTCAAGATGTGGGCTATGCAAACATATTAAAGAAGGGTCGACATTTAGCTTTCAGGGTGAAACTTTTACCGTCAATGCAGACATGTCTTGCACAGTCAAGAACGTACTTTACATAATAGAGTGCCGGGGATGTGTAGAGTATTAAACGAATAATTTTAGAAAACGAACCACGCTACATAACCAGCACATTAGACATGAATACCTCCGAATGATCCCTGTAAGTGGCCATATTACCACTTGCTCGGACAAAGATCCTAAGTATTTTATGTTTCCTTTTTTTAAGATGAACTCCGACAGTATTATAGATAGAAAATGAAAATAAAAATAATTTTTAGCAAATTCAAACCAGATCTTAATTCAACACAAAAAGCATAGTGGATACGCCAGATGAAAATGAATTACAACCACCTGTCTACACAACATTGTTAAAAGATGTAATGTTATTTAAGACGTAACGTCATTAAACTGACGTTATGACATTGACAACGTTTATTCATGTCATGTAGTTAAGTATCTGACATATTAAAGGCTTTGAAAATTGTTTTCATATGAAACCGGTTACCCTATAATAAAAGAAAACTAGTGGATCCGACTTTAAATTCCAATGGGTACTAACTGCGCTCCTCTTGTAGCAGATTTGTTTTTATTTTTCTATGAAAGAGACTTTATAATGTCTCTTTCTGATGATACTCAAGCTCATGTCATTGAAGCATTCAACTCAACGTCGACTTGGACGACCTTTTAAATATTGACAATCCTTACTTTGAAGGAATGGTTAGTCAAATTTATCCTGCTGAATTGCAATTAAATAAAGCAAACACTTCAGATACCGAGGCCTCATTTTTGGATTTACATTTATCAATTTTAGACGGATTTGTTTCATCTAAAATTTATGACAAACGAGATTATTTTGATTTCACATTGTTAATTTTCCGTTTTTGGATGGTGATGTTCCCCGCACCACTTCTTATGGTGTTTACATTTCTCAACGTATTCGCTTCGCTAGGGTGTCTAGTCATTTGGCTGATTTCAATGCCCGTAATAAAAGTTTGACTGCCAAGCTTTTACAGCAGGGGTATCGGTATCATAAACTTCGAAAGCTTTTTCCTAAATTTTATCGTAGACACTTTGAATTGGTGTCTAAATATAATACAGGGTTAAGGTCACTTTTGCAACAAGGCCTATCGGAACATGAATTTTATGTTGACTTAGTATATAAATTGCGCAAAATCGTAGGGAATACAGAATTTCCTGATCAAATTAAGAAAATTATCATGCGATTTAAACGCATTGGCTATAACATAGATGTAATGCGACAGTCTGCATGCTAGGTGGTTAACCCTATCACGGTTGACAACTTTGCTGTCCTCTTTAATTTGCACTCAGGTTGGTCAGGGTTCAAACTCTATGATAGCCCTACATAAAGCTATATATTAGTTGGTTGGCGCCGGATGTTTGTCTGTTTCTTGGCTCTCCGGAGTTCAATTGGTGGTCTTCTTTTGTCCAGTGTTTCAGTGGTGTTGCTGACGCCCCAGGGATCTCCAGGTGTCTCAACACGTTTAGGCTGTCGAATCCTCATCCTTGCTTCATCACGGTTTTTCTTGATTTCAATTGTTTCCCGTGATGACTCTCTGATGAGTTAGGGGACCTCCATACGAACCAAACTGCTAACTATTTGTGTGCACCGCAGCGGAGGGTAAGGGTGAAGGTTTGGGCCCAGTAAAATCGGTTTAACCTCCCCCCCCCAGTAGTTATTAATGACCGTCCCAAGGCGGTACTTTCGTCTTATGTTCGGTGCTCTTTAATTTATTGTGTTGGCATTACAACCCTTCTATAACAAAAATTGAAAATAGGTAAAAATAGTTGTTGAATGTTTTTCGTATAATTTTCTTAGTCTGTTGTAACCGTTCTGTTGGTCTAAATTATTTAGTTCAGTAAAGATAGCTGAGTTGCAACCTATTTGCGAAAGAGCTGCTGACTCGGCTTATTACTTGTTATTTATTGTTTGTTGGGATGTCTTTGTGAATCTTTCCCATTGATGTTGGGGATAGGGTTTGGGATCTGATTCAGTCAGTTCCTGAAGTGTAGTTACTCTTTAAATTCTAATCATTTATTTACTATATATATACATGTATATATAGCCCCGAACTATGCGACACTTACTATAGGATATCTAGAACAGAAACTGTATCATAAAATCGAAGAAATATATGGTCAAGAATATAGTGTAGAATTCAACAATTCACGGAAAATAGTTTTAGATGATTTTTTTACTATCTGGACAAAAGCTCTTGATGAATTAAATTTTTTCATGACACCTTTAATAATTTACACCCGGACATAAAATTCACTATGGTTTGCAACAATGAACACCTACCGTTCTTGGATGTCCTGGTGCAGAACCAAGAAGGAAAAATTCAAACTGGCGTCTTTTATCAACCAACAGACAGCAAAGCGTACCTGCTTTTCCAGTCATGCCACCCAAAACACACACAAAAAACATTCCTTTCTCTCTGGCCAGACGCATTCGAAGTATTGTATCGGATCCAGCTATTCTAGAACAACGCTTTCAAAAATCCGTGAAGAAATACTCGTTATCGATCGGAAATGGTGGACACAGACGGACGGACGGACAGACGGACGGATACCGGAAGGTACATTATATTACCCCGCCACGAACGTGTGGCGGGATCTAAAAAGTAATATCATGAAACATTAGGTTAGGATATCTTTAAATCGATTTTTGGATATCCTAAAATCAGCCTTATCAAGAATATCTTAATGGAATTATGGTTATCCTAAAATCGATTTAAGGCTATCCTAAAATCGGCATTTTTTAAAAATATCCAGATAAGAATTTTAGGATATTCTAAAAAGGCTGATTGTCGGAATATCCTTAAATCGATTAGAGGATGTCCTGAAAATCTAATTATAGAGGTAAAAAATTCAGCATGATTTTTGGATAGTCAAAAATGCATTTTATATCAAAAATGTATTTCAGGATATCCAAAATTGAATTAAGGATATCCGAAAATCGATCTATAGATATCCATAAAAACAATATAAGATATCCTCAAATAATTATGGATATCCGACATTATTGTAGGATATCATATATTTAGTTTAAGATATCCATGAATGAATTATGGATATCCTAAAATGAAATTGGGATATCCATAATAGGGGAAAAAGGTAAAATGGAACCCCATAGACGCCGCCATGTACACTCTCAAAGTTTTAAGTGGCGGAGTTTCTATCCCAAACAAGGCATCGCAAGCGAAATAATCCCCTCGCACCTGGCTGTTAACCCTAGTTGGATTTTAGAGCTGGATGGATAATCGTTTGCTAGTGTGTATGTCCAAGGAAGGCCATATTTTACACTTGTATAAATACTACTTGAACCGATTATAAATGAGAATGCTAGAGTGCCAATAAAGGGTTCGGTCTGTAAATAGTAACAGCAACCTGGACCTTGATCCCTAAAGCGCAAACTTGTTTAATACATTATCATACTAAAATGGCGCTTACAAGTATAGCGATGTTTTTATGAATATTAAATACGCCTCCGTTATTTGAATTACAATTATTTAATATAATATTTGGTAAAAAAATGTTATAAAAGGCTTATGTGAAAGTGACTTAAATTTTATTATTTATGTATATGTAATATACATTACACATGTGTCTACATGTGTCTATATGTCTAAGTATGAAAATGTTGGAGGTGTTTTTTTATATATTTTTTTTTTTGCTAATAAATGAAAAAAAAACACTAAAATTATAAAAAGTTAAACTGTAATCGATTTTTACATGATTTTTTTAGAGCAACGACAATGCTTTCTGAAAAAAAAAGGAAAGAAGAGACCCTAACCTTAGCCATAGTATCGACAAACGCAAACTTATTCAATAAATTATAACACTTAGCATTTATGAGAAATTATATTAAAATCGATTCATAAATGCGGGCACTAGAGACATGACAAATATATTTTTATTTATTAAATAACAACTGTGACCTTGACCTAGACCTTAGAATCCTAAAACGAAATTTTAGCTTAAGGATTATATCATACTGAATATGTGTATGAAGTTTGATTCTAATCGATTCATAAATGAGGGTGCCATAGGATGGATGTGTGGATGGATGGATAGATCACTTGCAATTTTACGTTTATTTCAATAGAATTTCTGTTATCAGGATGACGGGACGGTGATAATAAAAGCCTGTGTGCAATGGAACTTCGTTTACAGTAGGAAAGATTCTCACCGAAAGTGGGGCTCGAATCCAGTCTGCTAGATCAGTAGGCCAGTTCTTGACCCACTGAGCTGCCGGGGCTCCAATGAGAGTGCGAGTGATGACAACATTTAAAAAAAAACATTGACCTTGAAGCCCTAGCGACATAAAACTCAAAAGTGACTTAAATACTGTCATTTTTATCATTTCAGTGAAGTATGTTTAATTCATCTGTAAATGAGGGCACTAGAGAGATGACATATTTTTAAACTTGCAACTGTGATCTTGCCTTTGACCAAAGCATACTGAAATGAACACTTGTCCTAGATACCATCATACTTAACAGTTTAGTCGCGATACGACAAAACCAATAAAGTGGTATGTGCGTCCAGTGAATACTCAGAACAGCATGGGCATCCGCCCAAGTTGACCAGAGCCTTCTCTGTGCGCTGAAAGGGTAACTAATGGTCTAAACTAGATCAATGCAGACTGCCATGACTCTGAATGCACTGGGCAAATGCCAAGGCTGATCCCAGTCTTGGCTTGGCGCACATGTCACTTTGTTGGGTATCTCATGTAATGCTTAACAATTATGTGATGATATATCAAAAGCAATCACTTAGTGAGGGCGCTACAGCGATGACCTTTTTCTGACCGCAGCAATTGTAACCATGACCTTAGATTTCGCACTCTGCTGATCAAATTTTTACACGTATATCTGGCCACACGTTACATAAGGACAAATGCAAGAAATCAATGTCAACTTAGATTTAGTTAGGCTTGATCAGAGTATTGCATATATATTGATTTGAATCACAAGAAATCAAAGATTATTTTAGTTAATTCGGACATTCTTGATTCTGAAATGTACAGTATATTCCATCTGAAGTGATACTTAATTGCAAGAAATCAAATAACTATTAAGTTCAGTTGAATGATCTTGATCTGTAACTGTACAAAGGATTGCATCTGTAGTGATATGAATTGCAAGAAATCAAATACTTTCTCTACTGCAATTGGAAGATTTTAAGGAAGCTATATTGGCTTCCTATTAATTCTCCCCGCCATAAGGTGTAAATCGTGTTGGGGAGGCTCATCGCACCATCATACCTCACAGTCTATGCCCTATACATATTTGTGTAATGCATGTTTTTATGCAAAGAAAAAAAGTAATACCTTTCATTCAATTCTCCCACATCTATACTGAGTTCCATTAACAGTTTATCACTTTTTCAAGTCCACATCTATCTATGTACACATATATTTAAATGGTGTCGTGTTAAAAGGTAACATATGGCAACTGGGGCCACGGAAAAGCCAAATCAGCTCGCACAACGGTGCAGTGTGTTCCTGATCAAGTCTGTTGGCAAGTACAGTTTTCGTATCTAGCAGGACCTTAACAGCGAAAGCAAAAGCTTCTGATCAGCCCACACCAATGCACAGATAAATCTACTTATTTACTGCACAAAAAAAGCCTCCTCTCACAACGGCATTTTTTCTCGGCGCTGCCGAGTGTAATTTCACTTTTGTTCCACATGTCACAAGATTTCATTGGTCAAATAACGCTTTAAGTGCAAGTGACATTATGTAGTTTAAACTTATAATACCTGTACAACAACAGACGATGCAAATGGAATGGCAGTGTGGAAACTGATCAGACTGCTCCTGTAGGAGCATTCTGATGCTGGTCTACATTATCTGTTCAGAGCTATCTGCCCCCAATCCTTTTAATTCTCAGCAACATGTACATGAAATATTTTAGATACGTGAGATGTCCCTCATGCAGCGCCTGCCACTCGACAGTCCATATCCATATTTTGTCTATTATGAATAGATAAAATAGGTAACTGCCGACTTTAAACTAATTGCTATAAATGCAAACATATTAAATGGCTTTTACAAATGGGGCCAAGATAAAATGACGACAAAATTGCCATCTTGTTACTCAGAATTTGCTCAAATGATACAAGAGTGAAAGTGACATCAGCCATGATCATCAAAGGCTAAGTACGTATCGTTCATGATCATCAAAGGCTAATCAGCTATCGCTCGATATTATCTTCTTAGATATTTGGTATTTTTGATGAACTTATTAGTAAGTCTGCCATTTCACCTTTACGTAGATGGTTCCAAATCATATACTCCTAATCGTTGTACATCAATTTTGGATTCTATAATTAAAAGATATGTCCCATGTGCGGTTTCTGATAGATTCGATAATCTGTACACTTTTGTTATAGACGACAAGACTGAATGGCCCAAGACGATTAAAATGCAATATTTAAAATATTTGGTCCAAATACAAGTTGCGGGTTCTCGATTTAACCGCTTTTTAGGTGAATCTATAATACATATCTGTTTTTTTTTTTTTTTTTAAATTGGCATTTCCAGGTCCTTCATTGCATGTGCTTGTTTATATGCTGTCAACCAAAACGGCTTAATTTTCACTGATGCACTTTCATTCATACGAATTAAGCTCTCTCTTTTTCTCTCTGCTACACACACACAGACACACACACACACACACACACACACACACACACAGATACACACATACACATACGCACTCACGCACATCTTATTTATTTGGGGTGAATTTAAATGTTTTTAAACTCTATAAAAGATCCTAGCGCGACCTCATTTAATACACGACATGGTAATACTGTCCCTTTTTATGTAAGGGATAATTGAAACAGAGAATGTCCAGAATAGGGCAACAAGATGGTCGTTAAGTTGAAACAAATTCGATACCACGAACGACTCAGGAATTTAGGGCTCCCTACCCCAGAATGCACATGGGAACTAGCTCATATGATTGAGCTTTATAACATCATGTCGATAAAATGAATCAGGAAAACTTTTGCCGTAGAAATAAGTATGTATAAGAGAACATACTTTTGATGGACGGATGGATGGATGGATGACTTGCATTTTACGTCCTTTTCTACAGTTTTTCAGGAAGACGGGTTGGGTGATAATGAAAAGTTGTGCAACGGAACCTCGTTTACGACTGAAAACATACCCACCTACAGCGGGGATCGAGCCCGGGACCATTATATCTGCAGGCCAGCGCTTAACCTACTGAGCTACCGGAATTCCAAACATATTTTTGAATTCTTTCGGATAGAGCAAGGACGAATATTAGCCATCCATGAAACACTCTTACAGAGATTGTGGTTGCAGCACCCGCTCTCAATTCATTTTAGGCACGCCTTTAATGTTTTTTGGCAATCTAGACTTATAAATTCAGTGCCTTCTTTTACAATAAGTAGCAGTTTTATGCTGTCGAATACGCATTTAAATACCGGACTGATATGACATATTAGTCGATAGAGTACAAACAATCGAGAGGTGCGGCCATGGAGTCTATCGGTTGAGCCTCTCCGGATGCGCCGTTACATACGACTAATTGAAATAAAGGTATTGATACCTAATTTAGTGCGACAGACGCGCGTTTCTGTATTTAACTTCCTCAGTGTCGCTAAACCCCAAAAGTTTGATAGAAAAGATATGATGGCAGGTCTCGGCAGGCAACGAGCATCCCTCTCCGAGCCACACTTACTGTCGCATTCCGCGGGACACATTAGCTGCAAACATCAGGTAAGAGACGCCTACGTATTAATCCGCGGGCGAAGGCGTCCCCCACCGAGCCACCTCAACCCTTGCGTCCCGAGAAAGGCGACAGACAAGGGCATCAGGAAAGAGATGTCCGATGCAGCAAGAACCCGCAAAAGCCAAAACAACTCAAAAGAATGGAAGCCGAACTCCGCTAAGATTCATGTCGCTATGACAAGTCAGTCTTAGTTTTAGAATAATTTAGAATTTTTACCAGATATATTTCAAAATGAATTAAGTATTTAAATCAGTATTTAAGTAGTGACTCCAATGCCTGAGAACCAGAATCAATACTGAAACACTGACTAACTGGGTTGATGATATCCTCGGGGACAAATTGTCCACCAGCAGTGATATCGGCCCAGTGGTTCTAAAATAAACGTATTCATACCTAATTTAGTGCGACAGACGTGCGTTTCTGTATTTAACTTCCTCAGTGTCGCTAAACCCCAAAAGTTTGATAGAAAAGATATGATGGCAGGTCTCGGCAGGCAACGAGCATCCCTCTCCGAGCCACACTTACTGTCGCATTCCGCGGGACACATTAGCTGCAGACATCAGGTAAGAGACGCCTACGTATTAATCCGCGGGCGCAGGCGTCCCCCACCGAGCCACCTCAACCCTTGCGTCCCGAGAAAGGCGACAGACAAGGGCATCAGGAAAGAAATGTCCGATGCAGCAAGAATCCGCAAAAGCCAAAACAACTCAAAAGAATGGAAGCCGAACTCCGCTAAGATTCATGTCGCTATGACAAGTCAGTCTTAGTTTTAGAATAATTTAGAATTTTTACCAGATATATTTCAAAATGAATTAAGTATTTAAATCAGTATTTAAGTAGTGACCCCAATGCCTGAGAACCAGAATCAATACTGAAACACTGACTAACTGGGTTGATGATATCCTCGGGGACAAATTTTCCACCAGCAGTGATATCGGCCCAGTGGTTCTAAAATAAAAAGAAAAAACTATTAACAGAACATGTATTAATAATATCTGGAGACAGCTGTTATAGCGCATATTGTCGGAAGCTCCTTAGATAATACGCAATTGATCAACTATAAAAGCTGACAAAGAACATTACTTAATATGTCGCGGTTTTCAAACTATATTTGGTACCTGTCAGAAATGTAAACCTCGAGGCTCTCATCACATTAAATCTATGTGAATTCATGCAAATAAATGCAGATAACATGTGGTCTAATATTTCAGACGATACAGAATTTTACTTAGGAGAATTATGATTAGATGCGTCCAGTAATGCAATTACCTACCTTTAAACATAGACAAACTATGCATGCTTAAGGTGCGTTTACATGATGCAACTCGTTGCATGCCAAGGCAAATGCAACCATGTCTCGGCGTTAACAGAATGTAAAACTGTACGTTTTATGTAACCAAGATAGATAACTTTAACACATTATTCATAGTTATTTACTTCAAAATAAAGTTGTTATATCAATGTCAGTGTATTACTTAATAGTTGTTTATGTTTTCAAGGTAGAATATACCAAATGTGCTGTTTCTCGCACCTATCATATTATTAACACTGGTAATAATAACATTAATAATAATAATAGATAATAATAATGCCATATTAAATGGACATAAGTGAGATTAGAAATCACTGTGTTCTTTCAAATTTCGATTTGTTCGCAATTTCATGCTTCTATGGACATCTACATTTTGTGTGCGTGTGTGTGTGTGCGTGTGTGTGTTCATGTCTCTGCACATCTACATTGTGTGTGTGTGTGTGTGTGTGTGTGTGTGTGTGTGTAAGCAGAAAAGGTGCGTTATTGTATTGCTAGCCGCATAGAAGTTCGGGGAGATCGCTGTGGTAAATAAGATCGTCTCTGAACCTTATATCAGACTACGTAAGCCAACACAAAACAGATGGCATTTTTTATGCTTAATCATTTTGTGACTTCAAAGGCGACATTTACGTCTGTAATGTTAAAACACAAATGAATTTATATTTTGAAAAATATAAATATGATTACATTAGGGTGCCAAACTCGAGGTATTATTCAGATCCTTTATGCAGAACGCCTAACAGACAGACAGACAAAAAAAGTATGGTGCCCTGCGATTAAACATTGCTTATGTGTAGAAAACTTACACGTACTGTTTATTTTCGATTGCTCCACATTGTCTGTATAGATTCACTTCAGCGGATTATCTTGCCCCGTTATATTTACTTCCTTTCTTCTACGGAATACCCTGAATGTGTTAACGTTCACAAGTCCGATTGATGGCTTGTTTCGTGGACATAATACTAACGCTTGTGTCGATGGTATATGATCAACACCTGACTACGAATAAGGCAACGAATATGTGTTCTTGTATCTAGTCTAGCACAGTCTATGGCTGATCATAAAGGGCGTTGAAATGATTCTCAAGCAGTTATAAGATTAAACATAAAAGCAAAACTTGTTTATCAAGAGGCATGTGCCAAGCAACGTACCAGAGCAAACTAAGATTAGTATGATCAGGGTCTGCACGATTTGCCACTCTGCCGACAATATCCACCACACCACCGGATTATAAAAAAAAACTTCAAATCTACATCAGCTGATGTTTTGAACAGTTTTACAAAAAGTACCTTTCGAAGACAGAGGGTGTGACCAAACTTGTTACAGGACCGCCAATCAATGTCAAAGCCGAACAGTTGAAATGAATCACACACGAGTTTTAAATTAATGTTAAACTGCGATAAACGCTCGTTTTGCGATTATCTTTAGGATAAATAATGTTAAAAGATATATGTTAGCTGATATTTCATTATATTTCATGGCCATTTCATATATAAAATCCCTTTCGTATACGAAATTTAGAAGCCCTTTGCCCAGCAACTTGGAATGAGACAAGATCACAAAATGTCATCTAGCGCACAAAATTGGTCCAAATCGTTGAGTACCATTGAATTTGTTACCAGAGTAACACCAGTAACTTGTCGTAACTAGATCATGTTACCCACTTCAGGCAATATAAGACACATTTGGCTTACTCTTATAGGCCATATTAACCTTACTAGAATATACTGTACCCATTGTAACATCAATGTATCATTTAAAGAACTTTACAGTTACAACGGAGAAACAAAAAATTCTTATCATATGTTTTATGTTTTAGTGCTCTGATGGGCTGTAACGCTGTAACATTGTAACATTGGATTTGTGGAGTGGACCTATCGAGAAAGCGCTGTAACTCTTGTAACATCAGTTTAACAATCATGGAACTTTACAGTTACAACTGAGAAAAATAAAAATCTTATCATGTATTTTATGTTTTAGGTGCCCTGATGGGCTGTAACCCTGTTACATTGTAACATTGGATTTGTGAGTGGGCCTATCGAGAAAGTGCTATAACTCTTGTAACATCAGTGTAACAATCAAAGAACTTCACAGTTACAACGGAGAAGCATAAAATTCTTATCAAACATTTTATGTTTTTGTGCCTCGATGGGCTGTAACGCTGTAACATTGTAACATTAGATTTGTGGAGTGGGCCTATCGAGAAAGCGCTGTAACTCTTGTAACATCAATGTAATGATCCAGGAACTTCAAAGTTACAACGGAGAAACATAAAATTCTTATCAAATATTTTGTGTTTTTTGTGCCCTGATGGGCTGTAACGCTGTAACATTGTAACATTCGATTTGTGGGGTAGACCTATCGAGAAAGCGCTGTAACTCTTGTAACATCAGTGTAACAATCAAAGAACTTCAAATTACAACAAAGAGACATAAAATTCTAATCATATATTTTATGTTTTTTGTGCCCTGATGGGCTGAAACCCTGTAACATTGTAACATTCGATTTGTGGAGTGGACCTATCGAGAAAACGCTGTAACTCTTGTAACATCAGTGTAACAATCAAGGAACTTTACAGTTACAACTGAGAAAAATAAAAATCTTATCATGTATTTTATGTTTTAGTGCCCTGATGGGCTGAAACCCTGTAACATTGTAACATTGGATTTGTGAGTGGGCCTATCGAGGAAGCGCTGTAACTCTTGTAACATCAGTGTAACAATCAAAGAACTTCACAGTCACAACGGAGAAGCATAAAATTCTTATCAAACATTTTATGTTTTTGTGCCTCGATGGGCTGTAACGCTGTAACATTGTAACATTAGATTTGTGGAGTGGGCCTATCGAGAAAGCGCTGTAACTCTTGTAACATCAATGTAATGATCCAGGAACTTCAAAGTTACAACGGAGAAACATAAAATTCTTATCAAATATTTTGTGTTTTTTGTGCCCTGATGGGCTGTAACGCTGTAACATTGTAACAGTCGATTTGTGGGGTAGACCTATCGAGAAAGCGCAGTAACTCTTGTAACATCAGTGTAACAATCAAAGAACTTCACAGTTACAACGAAGAGACATAAAATTCTTATCATATATTTTATGTTTTTTTGTGCTCTGATGGGCTGTAACGCTGTAACATTGTAAAATTCGATTTGTGGGGTAGACCTATCGAGAAAGCGCTGTAACTCTTGTAACATCAGTGTAACAATCAAGTAACTTTACAGTTACAACAAAGAACACTAAAATTCTTATCATATATTTTATGGTTTTTTTTGTGCCCTGATGGGCTGTAACGCTGTAACACTGTAACATTCGATTTGTGGGGTAGACCTATCGAGAAAGCGCTGTAACTCTTGTAACATCAGTGTAACAATCAAGGAACTTCACAGTTAAAACGAAAAAACAAAACATTCTTATCATATATTTTATGTTTTTTTTGTGCCCTGATGGGCTGTAAAGCTGTAACATTGTAACATTGGATTTTATGGAGGGGCATATCGAGAAAGCGTTGTAACTCTTGTTACATCAGTGTAACAATCAAGGAACTTAACAGTTACAACTGAGACACATAACATTCTTATCATACATTTTATGATTTAGTGCCCTGATGGGCTGTAACGCTGTAACATTGTAACATTGGATATGTGGAGGCGGCCTTTCGAGAAAGCGTTGTAACTCTTGTTACATCAGTGTAACAATCAAGTAACTTCACAGTTACAACGAAGAAACATAAAATTCTCATCATATATTTTATGTTCTTAGTGCCCTGATGGGCTGTAACGCTGTAACATTGTAACATTGGATTTGTGGAGGGGGCCTATCGAGAAAGCGCTGTAACTCTTGTAACATCTGTGTAACAATCAAGGAACTTCACATCACAGTCACAACGGAGACAAATAAAAATCTTACCATAAATTTTATGTTTTTTGTGCCCTGATTGGCCGTAACGCTGTAACATTGGTACATTGGATTTGTGAAGTGGGTCTATCGGGAAAGCGCTGTAACTCTTGTAACATCAGTGTAAAAATCAAAGAACTTCACAGTTACAACAAAGAAACATGTATTTCTTATCATATATTTTATGTTTTTTGTGCCCAGATGGGCTGTAACGCTGTAACATTGTAACATTGGATTTGTGGAGTGGGCCTATCGAGAAAGCGCTGTAACTCTTGTAACATCAGTGTAACAATCAAGGAACTTCACAGCTACAACGAAGAAACATAACATTCTTATCATACATTTTATGTTTTTTGTGCCCTGATGGGCTGTAACGCTGTAACATTGTAACATTGGATTTTATGGAGGGGCCTTTCGAGAAAGCGTTGTAACTCTTGTAACATCAGTGTAACAATTAAGGAACTTAACAGTTACAACTGAGAAACATAACATTTTTATCATACATTTTATGTTTTTAGTGCCCTGATGGGCTGTAACGCTGTAACATTGTAACATTGAATATGTAAAGGGGGCCTATCGAGAAAGCGCTGTAACTCTTGTTACATCAGTGTAACAATCAAGGAACTTAACAGTTACAATTGAGAAATAAAAAAAAATCTTATCATATGTTTTATGTTTTAGTGCTCTGATGGGCTGTAACCCTGTAACATTGTAACATTGGATTTGTGGAGTGGGCCTATCGTAAAAGCGATGCAACTCTTGTAAAATCAGTGTAACAATCAAGTAACACCTTTTTATCATGCTCTACCTTTCTGTGAAATTTACTTCAGCAGTCTCAAGTCAGTTTGGAGATATAATCTTACATATGGGCGGCCCTGATTGTGACCCCGACCCTAAATTTTGATTGTGACATCCCATTTCATTATGTGTTACCATTTCAGGAAGTTTAATATAGTTTGCTTTAGAAGTCTTTTTTAGTAATTCGGGAGAAACAATTTGACCTTTGACCTCAGACTGTCACCTTGAACTTGGGTTGTAACCTATGTTTTGTGTGTGGCTTACCTTTCCATTAAGCTTCATCTTTCTGTGAAGTTTAAGGAAACTTGCTTTGGTACATTACCGAGCAATTGTTGAGACATGATTTGATATCTGACCCCAGATTGTGACCTTGACCTTGGGTTTGGGAATAGAAATATTATAATAAAACAAACCTTCTCATTATGCTTTGTATTTCTGTGAAATTTGAAGAAATTCATTAATGTAGCTTAAAAGAAAGCACAGAGACACTATTTGACTTCTAACTTCTGACAGTGACCTTGACCTTGAGTTTGGAAATATAAATATTACATCTTTGATCAATAAGAACAAATCACACGATAAACAAAAAACATCTATTTTAGCCATTTACAAATCTTCTTATTACTCTTTACATTTCTGTGAAATTTGATGAAATTCAGTCATGTAGTTTTAAACAAATCGCAGAAACACTATTTGAAATCTAACCCCCGACCATGACCTTGAGCTTTGACGTGGGAACCTAAATGTTGTATGCAACACACTTTATGATTATGCTTAATTTTTCTGTGAAGTATCATCAAATTTGCTTCAGTAGTTTAAAAGTTATAGCTGAGACACGATGTAAAACATGATTTGACCTTTGACCCAATTGTGACCTTGACCTTGGGTGTGGGAACCAAAATCTTTTGCTCGACACACCTTCTCATTGTGCTCTATCTTTCTGTAAAATTTCATCAAAGCTTCAGTAGTTTTTAAGTTATTACTGAGACACGATTTGTTACGGACGGACACACGCATGCACGGACGGACTGACGGACGGACGGTGCGATTTTAATATGGCACCCGAAGTCCCTTCCTGGACATTAAAAGAGTTTTGCTTCACATTAAAAGATGCTTTTATCAATGATCTTAGGTCTGATAATAATAGGTCTGATAACAGCCCAATAGTCCAGAATAGTAAATATTGTTTTTCTAACGTCATTCTGGAAGGCTTACTTCATGTTTATACTATCATGTTTGTTGATTGTTATTTGTCACCATGTGGTAAATCATTGGGTTTAAAACAAGGTTGATTAATTGTAAACCATTCAGTCATATTATTATACACAGAATGATATTCTGCCAAATTATGCAGCCTTTTGCATACGTCACACATTGATTTCTTGAATAGTTCCCGATAATGTATAAGTCTATACTCGTCTTTTATTTTCAGTTTATCTGCATAAAGTTTGGTGTCCAGACTTAATTTCTTAAGATATTTTCCCAGCGCATTGGCATCTTCAAAATCACTTGTGCTTATGTAAGCTTCTTTGCTAATATTTATTGGTCTTGTTTTTAGATCACCTCCACGCACAATCTGTAGAATATCGTAGTCATAATTCTCAAAGAACTTTTCTGTTATATAGTCCGTACAAAGAGTGTTTTTAAAAGCGAGATAGTGCCGGTATGTAGAATTTAGGATTGCAAAACAATTTTGTATATCATGGTTGAAACGTCTCCCACACTGCCACCTCCGGCCACATGCACCAAGTATATCAATATCTATGTACTGCTTTAGAATGTCCGCATATTTCTCGCGCTTCGACTCGGCATGACAATGACTGACAATCCATATGGCGTCAACAGATTTGTTTCTGGACAGTTTTAGGTAATCTTTTTTTCAATTTCGTGTCTTTTGGTTTGGGTTTTAACATTCCGTAAGGTAAAGGAATATCAGCATGTCTTGAGTGGGTCATAGTCCAGTTGAATTTGTTATTCATTTGTTTTACTTTTTCACGTCCTCCTACACGTGCTTCATGCTGGATATGGATCCAGACCTGATCTTCAGATCGCGTGTAGTTCGGGAAAGCTTTCATACGTCTAAAGTCATATATCACCGCATCTGCAATACTTAAATGCTGTCTGTCAAAAGTCATTTCACAGTTATTCTCTTCACAGTCTTCAAAGTAACTTAATTCCTTAATGCGCCTCACTATCTGAAAGTTACCAGGATTGTAAAATAAAATGCGTTTGGGTTGTATTTTCCTCCGTCTGTGCTCATTGAAATGTGCTGTTGTCTCTGTCTCTGAAGTTGACATCAGTTCCGGTGAGTAATTAATGGACAACACCTTCCCTTGGTATAAATGTTGGTCATCTCCTCCTAGTCGTGGTATCACTTCTCGAAGTAGCTGATAGGCACCTGACTGATACAAATATAGGCAAAGGATACCTGCCACTGACAGACAGAAACCAAGAAACACTGCAAATATAACAAATATACGGTATTTAGCAGAAAAAATGAATAAAATATAAAACATACAATTAATAAATAAATTATATAGAATACACAAATAATCGCCTTACTGTTTCAGTTTTGGTACTATGTTGATTCCGTTCGGAGAGATAACAACATATTTCTTTGATCAAAAGTAAAAATGTTCTTGTTTTCTCCATATTGCTGTATGCCTTTGCGTCACGGACCTTGAAAGCAGGGTTAAAGAAAGACTGCATGCATTTGATATGGAATGCTATCAAAGACTATTGGATATCTCGTACCAGGACCATATCATTAATAAGTTCGATCGCAGAAAGATCCGGGCAGCCATCAGAAAATATGACGAACTCCTGATCTTGGTCAAGAAATGGAAACTGATGAGGTTATGTCATGTCTTAAGGTCATCTGGCTTAGCAAATAAAATTCTGCATGGCACAGTTAAAGGAAAAGGAAGAAGAGGCAGACAGGAAAAATGGTGTGAAGACAATATTAGAGAATGGACAGGTAAGCTCTTTGCTAGCTCATTTAGGGCAGCTGAATACAGGACTAGGTGTAAGGGGGTTGTTTTTAAGCCATCTGTGGTGCCCCTACGACCGCCTTAGATTATGGGATGGACTAGAAACTAGTTCAAACCTGGTCACAATGTATTTTGATGGAGGCGGTCATGAATTTGAGGCTGGAAATTCGAAAATTATCACGAGAATACCAAACAGACTGATGCAGGAAAGTCCATGTACAACAATGGGTACAGGATACTTTGAAACTAGAAGCCTTTTTCGAATGTTATGGTCATAACATTTGTTCATACGATCATCCGCCGTAATAAACATAGTAAATACATCACTCGATGCTTGTTATAATAGTTCTCTTTTTCATTGACTATTTAAACGGAACATATTGCAGTAACCCTGGCTCAGTAGTTTGTCAGGATATTAGGCACGAGTTTTAAATTAGCTAGGATACTACAGTTATGAGTTCGTAGGAGCTGGACGGATTCTTGTATGAGTAGAAAAGAACAACAACTCTATTTCACTTTTTTACCTTTACCCCAGATTCAGGAAGCACAAGTTATTACAGTTATTTTTTAGACATGTAGTTAAACTAGGTGTTTTATAACAGGTCTCTTAAACAATTTAGAAAGTTACAAAGTTGAGTTTAGCTATTAGTACATTCCCTAAAAGATCCTTATAATCTGACCCTGTCATACAGGAGAGAAACCTTATGAATAAATATTTTACATGCAGGTGAGAATTCTCATATTATTTTGCATACCCTAACTAAACCGTGTAAAAGCTCACCAGCTCTCTAGAGAGTTTGTTACTGAGAACCAACAGGTAGTGTGGGAGCCGACTATAGGTATGGCGCTGCAGATCAGGTGCTGTTATAGATCAGGAATTACAACAATGGAATTAAGCTAAGTACAGGATGCTATTTAAATGTGAAGCCTAAAGACACAACTAAAGACACAACTACCACAGCTTAGAGACAGGTGCAAGGACCAGCATGGACTCTGGAGTCGTGTTCCGGATTTGGTGTTACAATTTTATAGTTTTTTTGTGGGGTTAAACATGGTAAAGTTATAGTAGCTTAACATCAAGGCAACATAGCATTAACCAGAGAGAGTGTTCACCACCATTAACATTAAACCTTAAGAGAAAAATATGAGTTGGAGTAAGGTAACCACATTGGGTGGAGACTGGTAAACCTACCCAAATCTGGTGTAGTCTGCTTGTACTACAAAATATTTATAAAATAAACACCTCTCCAAACATATAACGTTTGGACATATTAAATTTAAAGAGTAACTACACTTCAGGAACTGACTGAATCAGATCCCAAACCCTATCCCCAAAATCAAAGGGAAAGATTGACAAAGACATCTCTACAAACAATAAATTACAAGTGATAAGCCGAGTCACCAGCTCTTTCCCGAAATAGGTGGCAACTCAGCTATCTTTATTGAACTAAATAATTTAGACCAACAGAAGGGTTACAACAGACTAAGCAAATTATACGAAAAACATTTAACAATTATTTTTACCTATTTTCTATTTTTATTATAGAAGGGTTAAAATGAGAATACAATGAATTCAACCGCACCGAACATAAAACAAATGCAACCGTAACGAAAGTACCCTACTCTGATGGGTGCAGTAGATGTTGCTATGAGGTTTTCCCAATTATGGGCAGAAGTACAGTTATCACCAGTTCTGGCGCAGTTTCTCAAAGGGAGACACCTCCATTGGACTCACGTCTACGAGAGACAACAGAGCAAACGAGATTTGCGCCAAAAACTTTCTTATATACCCTACGGGCGCGTGCAAAGTGATGCCATCAAGACATTGTGACGACATATCTAAGAGCTGTCGTCCGGTTCGCATCGGGCTTGTCCGCAGAAATAAAGTACATACCGAAAATTCCGAAACGTTCCGAATGATCAAACATTAACACGCCATGGACAAGAAGCTCGTCAGTTTATGGGAGACACCATGACCTTGTTGATCCCTACAATGTGGCCTTTTCTAAACTAATCTCCGATTTGATGGCCTCAACCGAAGCTTAGTTAAGCTTTCAAGTACCGGACTTTCATTTTCACTGACTTTTTCAACAGATACATAGATATGGCGGGTGTATTATAATAGGCAGGTGATGCTTACTATCCCGCGGGCACCTGATCACACCTCTGTTTTTGGGTCTATGTCTGTGTATCTAAAATATTCCGGAATTGACTATGTTTAAGTGACCTACGAGTTCGGACTTATGATTTGGGTACCTTGACCACTATCATTTAAGAGGATCAAAAGTGATTAAATAAAGATAAAAAGGACGTTTGGAAGAACGTTATCCATGGAAAGTTGAGACACAATGTTTGACTAATTGAACCATGCAGGATAGGTACATAGGTCATTCGATGGTAAGATGGTGGTGAATATCTCCGTCGAAAATGCAAGTTGCCGAATCAGTGTACATTGTACTGCATACTGTGCGAAAGTGAAAGTAGAAATTTGAGATAAATATGAGCAGGCTGGTCACGGTGGTAACAGTGCCCCCTTCATTATCAAGGAGTTGACCTCAAATAAGCGGGACAGACAGAAAAACATGGATATGAGGACAGGAAGGCACAGCAACGAGAATATTTTTATTTAATTGGACCAAATTTTTTGGGTGCATTGTGGAGAACGTTGCCAGCCAAACCATACGCCATCTCATATCTACATTTTTTAATAACACAACACAAATACAGTCACACCTGCATTAAAACCTTGTTTACGTTTTTGGTATACTCAGGTCTCTAAGACAGGTTTGACCGTATCGCGATAAAAATGCAATGCTCCACAATCCGTTCCAAGTCAAGATGAATATTGTAATATCAAAACAACAAATATCGCACTAATATGGAAGGGTATCAGGGTCATAATTCAAATACGTAGTTGCATTTTCTATTCTGCAAGAACACAAAGTGTCTCTCAGAAATATCCATTCTGTATTTTACAAAATGCCCTGATGACCGATTCCATTTGCATGTTATGGATGCTTATTATGCTTTAACACAAAGGGCTTCTCAGTACATGTAATATGCATTTTACACTCTACAAAAATCTATTTCCCATTAAATGAAAATATAACAGTGAGTGTCTTTCTGTGATACGGAATCTGCTTTCTACTGAATGTATTTCCGATTTGCTCTTTTATTATTCTGTTACAACTCAATCGCTTTTCCTGAACTTGCAATTTGTTATGTTGGCTAACGGTAAATCTGGTAACCAGTATATGGCATTTGCCTTATCGCTTTCCGCTTTAGCGTATTTCGACTACGCAACTAATGTTCTAGCTTCACAGTAAAATTAGAAGAAAAGAAAAGAAAAATGGAAATAACGTTTAAACATTTATAAATATTTATCTTTACAATGATTGACCTTGATATATGCAATGTTTACAATTTTGGAACCGGTGTCGAGGTAAAATGTATTCAGTATGAGAAGCCATGTTGACAACAGTTATGATTTATTTTCCATGCATTAACCTTAACATTCACTTTGAAACCACCGCAGCCCGGAAGATGACAGACCATCATACATGTCGGTGAAAGGTTATTATTCATATTTTTCACCATTCGATATTTTTTGCTGGTAAGCGCTAGCGAGCCTCGAACCCACACGGCAGAGGTTTGTCTCGAGGAGAGTGAGGTGCTCAGAAAGTTTCTTACCACATAGGCAGGGATTATTTTTTGGGTTTGAAATTTCAAAATTTACTATTTTCATGGGTTTTGAATGAAAAAATCATGCTATTTTTATGGGTATTATGGTGCTTTGAGCAACCTTTTGTTTTTGTGTGTGTGCGGGGAGGGGGGCGGGGTGGCAGGGTCACCTAAAAAAACACTTATTTTTATGAGATTGTCAGCGGGGTTGTCAAAAGTTCTGGGTATTTTTCTAGGACCTATGCAGTTGTCTTGGGCCCAAATATAGGCTCGCATTAGTGTTTACAGACCTTCTGTAGTTCCATGTACTGATGAAGCACATTATTTTATTGATTATGTCTCGTTCATAGCATTTAGGATGCATGAATAAAATAAATACAATCATATTTTAGACTGAAAAGGAATAGAATTTACGCTGGGAACAATTATTTGGGCAGGCTATATTGCTAACTTTTTTTCTGGGATATATGGTATATAAAAATATCAGCTATTTTTTTTTCTTTTTTTTTTTTTTTTTTTTTTTTTGTTGGGGGGGGGATGCTATTTTTTGAAGCACTAGAGGCTAGGTCCCAAACTATGTAGCGAAAAAGTGAATCCCCCCTCCCCCGGAGGTTTGTAGCTAGACACGAGTCAAATATTCTATCATCTTTGGTATCGGGACGCCCAACCTTGTCTATTAATAAAAAAACAACAAAAGACGATTGGCCCTTTGGATGTGACACCAGTAAATACTTCAGATTCAGAACTCTCACTTATGGAAGCTGCATTCTTAGAAATTGGGTGCATTGTTTGAAGTCCAGGAATTCCAACGATATGATCTATAAGCATCTTCAGTTGTTGTTGTTGTTGTTTTTTTGTCAGGAATTATATGATATTGATTTAATGCTGATCAAAAGTAGCCAGTGTAAGAATAATATCTATTGCAGCAGATACCCACAGGTAGTCAGAACTGGTACCTGGGTACAAATTTCTAACCGTCCCACCCCGGCAGTTAACTCCATTTATTATTGTTATTTGAATAATTATCATTTCAGACAGATAATGTTTTTCATACATTTAAGCGTAGTTTACCCATTGCATTCTTCTTGTAATCAAACTAGGCATTTCAGTTATTCCAGGAAAAATATGATCGTGATTGCATGTTGATAAAAACAACCAGTGTATAAGAATAAGATCCCGGGGATCGGGATGCTACATATACCCATCTCAGTCCTATAGCGCACTCCATTAAATATTTTGAGATGGGACTATTAATCATTTACAACAGCTAAGACTTCCCATACATTTTGTGAGCCGTGGAGCTAGCCTTTATTTTTTTCCGTAGTCGTAAAGCGGAATGCATTTAATCGTAAATCGATTTGCAACGAAGCGATAAACAATGATCCGAAATACGCGGGGAAATACGGAAAGCGTTTTGGAATAAAGCCAATAACAATTATTGTGAAAGGGATAAAATTAATGTGTTTTTTTTTTAAATATTCTAATCATAAAACTTTAACAACAAGTCAATAAGCCCGATGGTCACAGATTTAGAAAACCCACAAAGCATAATGGATTCAAGTGTAAAGGCATTTTCTATATTACCGAAAGACTCTTTGTTATCGCGGAATACAAAAAACAAATTACATTAATAGAATTATGACCCTGAATCAAGCGTAAAGGCATTTTGTAGACTGCATAATGCTTATTATTGAAAAAGCACTTAACACAAAGGCATTTTGTAGAATGCATAATGCTTATTGTTGAAAAGCACTCTGTGTTAAGACAAAAGAGAAGTACACAAAACCTAAATGGAATTATGACCCCGATACCCTTCCATACACTAAAGCCAAACATTGGGTTTGAATTGGTTCACGAGGAAGGTCTGACAGATGTACTCTCACCAAGTTCATGTGTCAATTTTGTTAGGAAAACCCTGATCACCCCAGTGACGCAAAGCTGGGATCATATTTAACTCTCAGCAAAGTCAAGTCACACAGATGCCCATTCCAGGTACCCCTCTTGAAACCAATATTCCAACTGAGCTATGTAGCCCGACTTCTCAACATTATATTCTGGTCATGCACAATTAATAATTTACCAAGATCCCATCCCCAACGACTCCAACCAGGATGTTGACAACTCCAGATCTTTCACTTCCAAAACATTGGTGACCCTGAGGGTTGAAACATCGAGTTCAAATGACAAGGTATTAAGCTACAAAGTCGTTGGTAATGGGGGGCCTTCGAGAACCTAGTACATCGTACATTTAAAAGTAAATCTAGTAATTTACTTATAACATTTATATCTTATGAAAATTTCTTGAGGCATGACCTAGATAAATACTCATATACAATACAATTTATACACAATTAAACAGTTGTTTGAGGTAATAGTCTGGTGGCAGATTAGAGAAAATGGGCTTTACAATGGGTACGCTAAACATGTCGGGTACAAGCAATTTGTTATTTTTTATCAAAACAACTAATATCTAAAAGTGTGAAAATAGGCGTTGCAACTCTGAAATACCACATTTAAGTTTTTACGGAAATTGTTTAAATCCCAACCTAATATCGTGCTATTAAACATAACAGGTGTAAATTCTTTCTTTAAAGACGCTTTAAATACAACAAAATATGGTTTATCCACTCGAGAACAGCCCCATTTGATACGCAAGCAGTGAGACCACAAGGCTTTCTGGTATCAAGTATACTGTAAACAAATCACTGAGTACAAGGACCACTACTGAAAGGGACAAGCATTGTACCTTAGAAAAGTTAGTCATGCTGAAAGGATGGCACTAATTAGTCATGTAACACATTGTTACTTTTAATGCAAAAAAAAATAGCTGTACACATGAAATGGCGGTGGCACCCATAGATAATATAGCACATTTGAGCTTTATATCAATATCTGAGCATTTTAAGGAATATTAAAGTAAGGCCGGGCTACAACAACCCATACATAGTGAAGCGATAATATTCTGTGCTAAACACACTCAGTCTTGACTTAAGCATCAGCTGACTACATGTTCATATTCATAGACACTTTATCTCGGACTAATCAAATATGACAGTAATTCAGAAAGGTAGCAAGAAAACAAACAAAAACATTCACGGATATTAAGATATTGACCTTTCTATTCAGTTCCACAGTAGACTAAGCTACTCATACATTTAAGTATATGCTGGTGTTAGTTTTAACCTAGTCTTTTCTCATTTGTGAAAATAGGCAGTGCTTATATTTATAAATTTACAATGCAGGTAGGTCATAACACTGAATCAAGTCAGCCAGTTGCCCTTCTGCTCCTGTATCATTCTAGCGTTGATGTTAAGTTCCATATGCATACCATTGTAACAGATTCGCTGATGTTTTTACAAGTAGAATCAAATATAACCTTGAGCCTCGTACCTTAGACTCAATAGTATGTGGTAAAAGTGGTGTATAGTGCTTGAAATATTTTTCACAAATATTTTCTGCATACCTATGAAGGTGCCCTTATAGTCACCTCAGTACGGTTGTAGTTTTTTTTCTTTTTTTACTCCTTACTTTTATACCAGCTGATCTGTTTCTTGGCCATAGGTATGGCCTTCGAAGTTCACCATTCTGAAACTAGTTCTAGCTGGTAAACTTACCTGCAGAGAGCTCAGATCTGCACCAAGGCATTTTAATGATTGTTATAAGAAAGCGGGATAACATCTTTGTTTAAATATCGTATCCTCAAGTTTGAAAGATACAGTTTTGAAACTCTAGTCTAACAAAGTCCTCCTCTCTGTGTTAAATGACTGATAATTCTTCAAAAAGTGTTTCTGCACCCATATTCAAAGATAGAAGAAATGTCATTCAAAACAGGAAATGATGACTTATTTGAAATACTTGTATTTATTATCATCCAGGTGCTGAGCACTGTTCTCTCATTCTCTGGTTATATTTTAGTTTAAAGTCTAGTGAAGAAATTTTAACAGCTTAACCGTGTAGGTTTATTTCGCCATTATACGGTTTAAGCCTATTAAAATGTACTACGTTGGGCTTATCTCTTGGACTTTTTTGTATCTTGTACAGCATATCATTGTATTTTCCACCAATAAGGTATGGTCCCTGCCAGGGCCTTTGAAGCTTAAGGGAAATACCTTTCTTTCTTACAGGATTGTGAAACCACACTGCGTTACCAATGGAAAATTCGGAAAAAACTGATGTTGCAGTCATAATACATTTTCATCCCATCACTACAGATTTGAACGTGTTTGCGTGCTATGTCATGTGTTTTTACCAATTTCTTTTCTAACTCATAGGCATAATCAGTCTCGCTTTTTTTTTGTCTCTTTTCAGGTATGCCAAGAGCTAGATCTATGGGTAATCGTATCTTCCGACCAAGTTCATGGAACTTGGGGGTGCATTTGGTTGTATCATAAACCGATGACCTGTACGCCATCATTAACAATGGTATATAAATTCTAAGAGTAACTACACTTCAGGAACTGACTGAATCAGATCCCAAACCCTATCCCCAACAGCAAGTATCCCAGTATACATATAAGTATCCCAGTCTCGTAAGTTTTGTGCTACATAAGCAGATAACATTGCTTGAACAGTGGGGCATGCCCGCTCGACCATGCCGTCCGTGTGCGGTCTCCCTGGCTTTGTGCATATCTTCTTAATACCTAATAAGTTGCATACCTCTTGGAACACTAATGATTCAGAATTTGATCCTTGATAACTGTGAAGAGACTTAGGGCAACCAAAGATAGATATGAACCTCTCAATATATTTGGTCGCCACTGTCTTAGCGTCAGTACTGTTTATTGGAATTGCGTCTAACCATTTGGTGAAGTAGCATGACACTAAGAGTAAATACCTAGCATTATTTGAAGGCGGTAAGGGTCCCATGATATCAATGGCTACTCTTTCTAAAGGGTAACCTACGTTGTACTGCTTCATTGGAGCTTTTGCTCGTCGGTACGGCCGTTTCCTAGAGGCACAGATGTCGCATTCTGCACCAGTATTCTACATCTCTACGGCAGTTGTACCAATAGAAGCTCTGTTTTACTTTGGCTACTGTTTTCTGCGACCCTAAAGGTCCTGCGGTTACGGTATCATGTAATAACGTGAAGCATTCCTTGCGTAATTCAGTTGGAAGTATGATCTATGGCTTACTGTCTTGGGATTCAATACTGACTTTCTTTTGGTACAATACCCCATCAGTCACAAATAAGGAATCCCTTGCAGACCAGTAAGCTTTCAGATTTCGAAATCTCTGCCCATTCTGGCTCTCTACTATCTGACTTCCATTGTTCGATCAGTTGGATTTCCAACTGTTTATCTTGTTCACTTTAACTTTTTCAGGAGTCCAGCAGTCTACGTCAATTACATCAAAATTCCTAGCATATACAGAACCAATCCCATTCTCTTCATTCTCCTCCTCATCATTACCACTAAATAAACTGTCACAGTCCGTATCCTCGGTACAGTGAGTTGTAAATTGTCCTCTCTTTCACTTGTACCGAAAGTCCCCCAAGGCTTGTTTCAGGAACCCGTGTGGGGTTGCAGCCGAGACCCTCAACATTATTTTCATCTATTACTGGAGGTTGTGACTATACAGCCTCCAGAAAGAGATTTTCACTTTCTTCATTGGGACATATTAATTTTGGAATCATTTTCTGACGGGTTCTGACCTTCCAAACTTTGATCAGATTCTCTCAATTCACTGTCATTCTCTGAGCATTCCCCCATATTTGTACTCTCTATAGTCATAACCCCAGTATTCCTGGTGGCAAACTCAGATATACTATCATTATATTTATCTTCAAATCTTTCACAGTGCGCACATCCTCTATCTGAACAGGGTCTACTCGATAAACTGTCTGCATTATAATGACGTAAACCGGCTCTAAACTCTATCGTCAAGTCATAGGTGGCTAATGGTTCAAGGAATCTAATGAGCCACCAAAGACTTCCATGATCACTGCGTACTTTGGAATGTCTACCGTAAAGATAGTGGTGAAAGTGTTTTATTGAGCTCACCACAACCAAGAGCTCTTTTCATATCAGAACATAGTCCAATAAATGATCTGACTTCAGACTTCGGCTTTATTAGCCGAAACTACCTGGTCTGGCCCATGTTCCTACTTCTGTATGTATTCTCTGCTCTTGAAGGAACTCTTTTTAAGATTTTAATTTTACCTCACTGCAGCTGGTGTTGTGCCAGGTGGCGGCCGTAAAACGTCTCCCCGTACATTATCCATACTGCAGATTATATTTTATTTACATCCTTTGAGAGGAGAGGATAGATTCTGAGAAATCTAAAATTTTAGATCGATTTAGACTTTTATTCCAGATCAACGTCTTTAATATTATTTGGATCTTTTTGAAACTTATCAGTCTTTGAATCGACTGCCCAATTAAAATTAAGAAATTACAGTACGCTGTTTTCTGGTTTTGTCACCAGATTTTGTCAGGGTCTCTGACGAGGCTTTATTAGCTGAAACTACGTAGTCTGGCCCATGTTCCTACTTCTGTATGTATTCTCTGCTCTTGAAGGAACTTTTTAAGATTTTAATTCAGTCACATCCCTAGGTACAGGCCAGTCCTGCACCGCCAAAATCTTTTGGGAATCTACAGCTCTGCCAGCCTCGGAAACAAGATGGCCCCAAAAGGAGACCTGATGTTGGAAAAATGCTCATTTTTCTGGACTGAGTTTTAGATTGGCTTCAGCAAGGCATTTGAAAACTTCCTCAAGGTTTTGAGATGAATTCCAAGGTCTTGCCATAAACTATGATATCATCTAGATAAAGCAATAGTGCGACATATGTTAGACCTGCAAATACCGTCTCCATGAGCCTTTTAAATTCTGCTGGCGAGTTCGTTGCTCCAAAAGGCACCACTTTAAACTGTCATAAGCCACTTCCTGGTAGGCAAAATGCTGTGTTTCTTTGGCCAATCCGAGCTGGTGTAAGGCACTCCGAGGATTTAGTGTCGAAAACCATTTTGAGCCCCCAAGGGCATCAAGAGAATCATCGCACCTGGGTAAAGGCATGCTTTCAGGTATTTTGAAGTTGTTGTATAAATTCCAGTCCGATTTTAGAAATAATTTCTCAACTGACACTTGTTTAATTCATCTGACTGATTACATAAAGTTTCAAATGTATAAAGGTCATCTCGTTTGTATAGTCTTACTTGACCTCCAAAAAGCATTCGATACCGTTGACCATAGTATTTTACTGATGAAACTTGAAGCACTTATGTTCGGTCATGATGTTATTTAATGGTTCCGCTCATGGTTCCGCTCATATTTATCGGACCGTCAGCAATTTGTTGATGTCTCAGGAACCTTCTCGTCATGTGCAAACATTAAATGTGGTGTTCCCAAAGGATCTGTACTTGGGCCCCTTTTACTTTTTGATTTATGTGAATGACATGTCAGGTGTGGGGAATAACAAACTTCTTCTGTATGCCGATGCTTCGGCTAACCTGGTATCGGATAAGAATAAATCAAATATTGAGGTGTTGTTGCAAAAAGAGCTCTACGTGGTCAGTGATTGGCTTATAGATAATAAACTTTCGTTACATCTTGACAAGACAAAATCTATTCCGTTTGGGTCGAAAATTAGACTAAAATCACAGACGAATTTGAGAATGTCATGCAAAGGGTCTAACGTAGTACTCAAGGATGATGTTAAATACCTAGGTGCAATTTTGGAACAGTGTCTTGTGGTGAAAGTATGGTTAAATCAGTCATTCAAAAGGCTAATGCTAGGTTTAAGTTCTTATTTAGGAAGCAGAGATTTTTAACTTGCATATGAAAAAGCTTTTGGTTATGCATCTAATACAGTGCCATTTTAACTATGCTTGTTCGTTTTGGTACCCTGACTTATCTAAACAGTTGAGAAATAGGCTTCAGACTACCCAAAATAAAATAGTAAGGTTTGTTTTGAATATGGATCCGAGGTCCCATATAGGACCAGACAGTTTTAAGTCTTTGGGATGGCTGTCCGTTTCTAAAAGAGTTGATCAGATTATAGTAAACCATGTTTTCAAAACCAGATCGGGTTTATCACCAGAGTACAAATGTATATGAGAGAACATTTAATTCCTGCTACTTCTGTATACGCTTATAACACTAGATTCAGGGAGAACGGCTGCTTTTCTCTTCCAAAGGTGAAAGAATTTGGGAAGAAATCATTTACTTATAGTGGTTTTACCTTATGGAATGAACTTCCTTCAAATATAAAAAATATAACTTGCTTTCAGAATTTTAAACTAGCTGTAAAACATCCTTTTTAGAATTTTAAAGGATTGGTGGTAACTTAGTTTTTGGATTTCGCGGATTGGATGTTTTAAATTCTGAATCTGGATTTATAATCTGTGATACCAAAATAAGTCATCATCATCATTGTTTCGACGACGATAGTCAATACGGTCAGTAAGATGGTTCGATCAGGTCGAGCTCGGCCATAGCTTTAATGTCATTCTCAGCATCTTGACGTTTCGCCAGAGGTAATCTGTAGGGTTGTTGTTTATTGGGTTTTGTACCTGGTTGAATGTTTATGTGATGTTCTATTAATGTTGTGCCACCCAAGTCATGTGCATGTTTAGAAAATCGGTTTTGGTATTTTGGAAGTAAATGCTTAAGACGAGTTTGCTGTTCTTGCGTCACATGTTGAGTACTGATGGAATGCATCTCTTTCAAATGCTCAGGAATGTAAGTTTTGGAACATGTAGAGGTACATTCTCTTCAGACGGCATAGTGTTCACAGGCAAAATCAGTTCTGGCCCTACAGGTTCATATGTTGCAACTATGGTATTCTTATACAGCTTTAAGCTTTGATAATAGGGATTTGCTATGCGTACAGGTACGGTGCCTGTTCTAGGACTCATCAGAGCTTTGGAAACAAGCAAACCTCTTGTATGCATGAATTTTGTGCCTGACTCAATCAAGCCAGAATCTCTTTTGTCTATGACAACCCATGTATACCCAGGAATCTCCATCTCCTTTTCGGCGGGTATTTCCACAGGCTCCAAAACAGCCACCCTGCAGCATCGGGGCTTTGCATTTCTGCTGTTGGCATAACATAAGATTTCTTCACCATTTATTTTCATTATTTGCCTTGTAAGCATAAGGTCATACTGATGAGTTGTGAGAAAATCCATCCCCAAAATGCCATTATTTTCAATATCAGGCTTTGTGTTTTAACTTTTGAGTACCAATCCCAAATTCCATTTCAGTTCTTCCTAAGAAAGGAGTTACCTCCCCTGTAACAGTCAGCATTTTTATTTTTGTAGGTTGCACAGAAGGACCCGTGTCTGAGGGACGTCTTGCCATCAGTGCTTTTCTCAGAATGGTTTCAATGGATCCAGTGTCAATCAAGAATGTAACTCGGACTCATATCAGGAGAGTAAGCCGGATGCGGCAATACGTCCCACTGGTAGGACGTAATGAGTGACGTTACCCTCTCTGATTTATGGCACGACGCGTAGTCATGTAGGATCAACGGTTTGGCTTCTAATAGTGTTCTTCGTTTCTTTCTTATAGCTGGACGTAATTTTTTCATCAGAAAATCTATATACACTTCTTTATTCACAGTCTTGCCCAATGGTACAGCTCAGTTGCTAATTCACGGTGTATTAGAATCATACGCGAAAATCATCATCATTTTTTAGACTTCCTTGTTTTCTCCCAAACTTGTTTGGTCTTTGTGAGGCCGGTGTGTGCCATTCCGGTGACTGTCGCTTCAGTTCAGGTCCGTAACTGCGAATCCAAGTCTCGTCGATCGCAACTATCCTGTTAAGGAAACTGTTACCCTCGTTTTTATACCTATCTAACAGGTTCTTTGCCCATTCTACTTAGGCGAGCTATTTAGGTGTTTTTGGTACATGTTACATGCATTTGCATGTACTGTAAAAATGAATTGCTGAAAAAATCATTTTTATTTTATACCTTTTAGGAGAATATTTTACCTGTAGTCCAACACATATGATTGGGAGACAAGTCACTGCATAAAACGACTTGCATACGAACCGCACTACTAACTAATTGTGCGCACCGCGGTGCTGTTTGGTTTATTGTGTTATTATTTTAACCTAACCCTTCTGTGATAAAAAATTGAAAATAGGTAAAAATAGTTGTTAAATGTTTTTCGTATAATTTGCTTAGTCTGTTGTAACCGTTCTGTTGGTCTTAATTATTTAGTTTGGTAAAGATAGCTGAGTTGCTAACTATTTGGGAAAGAGCTGCTGACTCGGCTTATCACTTGTAATTTATTGTTTTTTTGGGATGTTTTTGTCAATCTTTCCCTTTGATGTTGGGGATAGGGTTTGGTATCTGATTCAGTCAGTTCCTGAAGTGTAGTTACTCTTTAAATTTTTATTACAGCTGACCAGGTCCACTGTAGACATGATAAACCTAAGCATTAACTATCGATATTTACTAGTTGAATGTCGAATCAAAAGATTATTTAAGCGATGTGACTTAAAATATTTATCCGGATACGTAACACAAATGGCCAGAAAGAGTGCATATCCTAATCAGGTGGTCTGACCAGATTTTTCCGTGTCAGTCCAAGTGTTTAGAGAAAATGTGGTATTTTCATATTCATGAGGTCCTTAGTTATGGAATAGAATAGAGAAAAATAGATTTTCTTAAACATAATATGCATGATACGAATATCCACGAACAGTTAAATGACATTTTACGTAGGATCCCCGGTGCTCAGTGGGTTAAGCGCTGGTCTTCCGATATAGCTGACCTGGTTCGAGTCTCGCTTTTGGCGAGAATCTTTTCTAACGTAAACGGGGTTCCATTGTGCACAGTCTTTCGTATTATCGTCCCATCGTCCTGATATGACTGATTCCTATATTTGATAAGTTATGATATACTAAAAAGATTAAAAAATTTCCACCCTTAAATTTGGAATGTCTCAAAAATGTATGCAGCTAGGTCCACAAAACTATCACAACCTATATATTCTTTGATACCTGATTATGACCATATCTCGATGTTAAATATTAGTCAGCCGCAGCGCTTAAGAATTACCATGGGTTCTCCGTGTTCTTGGTACAGTTTACATATAGATGAATCAGCTTAAGTGTGCAGGTTTCTGAGGAAACGTTCCTTTTACGACTATATCAAATTGAATTTTGAAGTCCGAAGTCGGTCAAGAGTTTCGACTTTGTATACCACGATCTACTGTGGCAAAAACAAGCCGGAATTTCAAACAGAGAAAAACTTATGACTTAGCTGCGGTAGTTGACAATCTCAGAGGACGTACATGGCTTACAGAAAGCTCAAAAGACCGTCGTGAAGGCAGTTAATTACGAGCAAAGATCGGACGTCATGACGTAAACTTTGTCAAAGCTGTCTCCGTAATAACTTTTGCAGGACAGCGACGACTGCACGGATAATTACAAGCTAACATGAACGGATGCAAGAAATCGTCAAAAACGTGCATGGCCTAAGAAACCTTACTCCACTCAAAATACTGATTTACCGATTCTGGAACAATATCACAACCTCATGCGATTCAAAGGTGTTACGCTCTTTTGCTGACGTCATTCATTAAATGATACAAATAAACTACGTTATCTTTCAATGTGATAAGTTTCAAGTACTTTATCTTAAAATACCATAAATTGTTACGAGTGATACGATCTTCAGCAAGCAATAAAAAACAAAGTTTTTTTTTAATTTCTCTCAGTGTAGTTCCGTATATAGCTTTGTAACACGAGAAAAGTTTCCTTGTCACTGAAACTATAGTAAATAAAATTTGCCAATCATTTTGCATTTACACGGAGCAAATTATTTGTCACAGAAAAATGTAACAAAGAATATTGGTCAAATCAATTTTGGCAATGACATATTTGCAGGAGTGAAAACAAAGATTTCTCGTGACAGTTACCTGGACAAATAAACTTTACCCGTGTGAACGGTTAACCTTGCCACATTTTCTTTGTTAAATATACTTTGTTCAAAATCGGACGGAATTGACTATAGGCAAAGTGTTCATCACCATAGCTCGTTTCTTTGTTACATATTTATGACACCTCTTCTTCTGTTTACACGCCGGGCCGCGTAGCGCAATCGGTAGGGCACCTGACTCATAAGTCAGAGGTCTTGGGTTCGATACCCGGTCTGGCCACATACTTTCGTTTCTCCTTCCGCTGATTCCAGAAGGACAGTTGTCAGTTACTGGCAAAAGTATGTGCACTTAGTACTGTTTAACCGCTTAGGAAGTCTAAGCCTGCCCAGGAATAGTGTGGTTAGGTTAACTGACCGTCCCGACATGAAAATAGCTGTTTACCGTGGACGTTAAGCCACAAATCAATCAGTCAAATCTTCTGTTTACACGAAAAATGTGGTTTGTTACCAGATTAATTTAGCAATGAAAATGTGAAATGTTTTCATTCACAAGGGTATATTTGTCTTTAAAAAGCCCAATGTGTCAAAGAAAGTTTGCACATATGAACGAAGCTTAAGTCGGATGGCCCTATTTCTGATCCTACAAATCATATGTCGCTACATTATTATTTTGTATATAAGCGATAGTGTGACATATGATAAATAAATTTTGGTTTAAACAATATTCTTTGTCATACAATATTCACTGACAAGATACGCACATGTATTATTCATTGAAGATCTGAACGGAAGTATGTTGCTTATAGAGTTCATTTCCACCAGTTGCCAGCAATAATTGAAAAATTTCCAAGTAATTAACTGCAAAATATGATCAAAGCAAGTAAATACATGTATTTGCATGTCTCAGTACCGAAAAATCATTAGGTCTTATTTCTCAGAAAGCTCAAACAGTTGAAATTATGTCATAGCACCGTCCGTTCCGAAATTCTAACAAAGGTACGTAGTACTGCTATAAGCAAAACATTGCCCCTTAACAAGTAGTGAGTGTAATTATATCGGTCAGACTAAAACAGTAATGAAAATTATAATTTTGCCATTTATGCCTTCGAGCAATATTAAATGGATGAGTCAATTCGTCAATTAAAGGGTCTCTGATTTAGTTCATATTATCATTTCTTTTCCTACCCATTTCTATACCCATTTGACTGTAAAATGCAAATAGTATTGACCCTAACCAGACGCCGTAAAATGAAAATAGTATTGACCCTGATCAGACGCCGCGATTTGCGGTGTCTTATCTTGTGTTGCACTGTTTGCCAGTGTCCTATTTCTTTGACGTTAGGCTTTATTGGTTTAAGAATATAAATGATTGAATATTGTTTGCAACGAAAATACAGACATAGACAAACCTCGTTTAAAATCCATTTGTGCGATGAAACTACTACATGCAGACTAAATTAAAAGCTTCGTAGTCAGACACGTGAACAATTACCGTTAAAGCGGTGAATATGCGGACTGAAATACAGTAAATAATCGGAGCGAGTAAGAGGGAAATCGGGTAAATGTCCCCCTAACAACTACATCATACGGAGACGGGACCTCGGATTAAAGTCTCATCTAGAGGACCAGAGAAGCGAGGTATCGTTCTTGCCAGCCTCGCATTGATAGTCCAGCGCGTTATCTGCTACATTACCGCCACATCCTACTCAAAGTGAATATCCTAACACACAGTATAGGCCTGGGCTACATTTACCACACCCATGAGGAACACATTTCTTATCCACCAACTAACTTTCATTTGCATCTGGGGAGTCATGTAATATCAGTTAACAGCCTAGTCCACTAGTAGCTGGGTAATGACTTTTTTTAGACTTGCCAAATTACTCCAAATGACCTTTACTCGCCATACCAATTAGTAACAAAATGGCCATGAGCCTCTGAATTACTCACCAGAGTAAAAATGTCAAACGTCAAACTAGGGTCATCATTTGAAGAAAAAAAAACAACGAAAAAAGTGATATTCTTGTACTCACAAATCTTCATGTACTCATTAAGATGACTGTATATACCATTTATTTGCCCCAAATATTCAACCATTTCCTTGAAATCTTACCTTCAAGCAATCTTATATGTTATATCGCCCCCCCCCCCCACCCCCACCCACCCCGAGTGGTATAATATTTTGGATTTTGAGATATTGAGATATTTTGATTTTGTATTGATCAGCAAGGTAACCAAAACATTCCAACAGATCAAAATGAAATGTGTACCAAAGCATTCATTGTGTTCTAAATAAAAAAAAATGAATACCCACAACATGTTCATTTTGCCTATGAGCGGAGACACGGGCGTTTTTATGTTGAGAAAACAGGCTAAATTTTCCAGACGCTGCCAGTTTGGTAACAAAAAGTTAAAAATATACATAGAGCCCGGTCTCTAGCACATTAAATATTTTCATAGCTTGAAAAAATATTAAATTTTTGTCTTTATGCAAAATATAAAATGTGATGGAGGCTGGGCTCATATATTTTGAAAGCCGAAAGGGCTACCAACATCGTCGTTTTCGTCAGAGTCCTCTGGAGGTATGGTATGTTGAAGGTAAAAAACATGAATACTCTGTGCAAGATCTGGTTAATTTTGTATTCTCTGTTTCATTCAAGGTTTGAACTTTCCTATGAATATTTTTTTCTTATCCAAATAGGACTTTTAAAAACTGAGATTTCTCGGGGCCAAATATGGGCCTTCTCATATCAGGTCCTTTGCAAGTAAGTTATTGCAACTCAGCAGCAGCCAATTCCGTCGGACAAACTGGTGAGACACTGTTAGAGAAAAGCTTTTCCCCTAGTAGCGTTTCCCCACGGAACACGGACTGTAATTATTTTCATTTCTTCTCTACGTCGCTTTCTAATTCCTTTTAATTTCACCCGATGCTCATGCTCCTTGCACTTTGTGTACTGACCATAAAGTGAGCACGGCCACAGAAGCGGTTAAAGTTGACGCCATCTTGTTTTTCTCAAACGGAACGTTTGACGTCATTCTGTTACGTAGCAACAGGAAGACTGTCCGACCTCTATTTCTTAATTATTTTGTGGATTTCTATTCAAACTAATCCAATTTGGATAATACGGAAGCGGCAGTTGGTGTCGTAACGAAAGAAATTTCATTGAAATTAATGTTTGTAGGCAAAAATATGTCTTACCAATCTTCTACCATTGACCTCGCGCTCTTTCAAAACTCATTTGGAGCTTTGAATTGCAGGCGCTAGGCGCCTGCAAGCAAGTGCTCGCTATAATGATTAAAAAATGTACTGAAAAAAGGAAACTAGACCAAATGGATTTTTACCAGACATGTCAGGTGGAGAGTTAAGACTGCGGTATAATGTTAAATAGATATATAGCTAAAATCGATAAAGACTTCACATGCTATTTTTTTGTTTAGTCGTCACAAAAACAAATGCATTTCGTACCAACTCATCAGTGTATCGTGACAATAAACGTAATCTCTCTCTCTCTATATATATATATATATTTCCATTTCCTTAATTCATTTTGTAAACTATTTACATATTGTTAACAAGTATCTACAATGCTAAGCTATACCCAGCGGTAACACACATCCGAACCAGCGCCGTCCTGATGTCGATGTACCTTATCGACGTCAACACGGCGCCTTAAGGCGGTGTAGCCACTGGATGCAGGTAAAATACATACGACAAGCGAGTTCCAGTGGCCGCACACAACCAAAGCATCGAAGCACTAACGCAGACGCTTTGCGTTTGCGTCAGTGCATCGCTGCTCAACTCGTGTAGCTTCTAGGAAGATCAATGCAGGTAGATGTAAGTAAAAATGGTGCGTTAAAGAAGTTAAAACTTATGATGTAAGCGTCGACTCGTCCTCGATGCAGGGACATCGACGTCAGTAAGACAACTCAACTTCTAGGTGGCTCAACATACATGTTATGCATTTCAAGTTGAATCAGGAGCAAGCCGGATCGTCTCGACATTGTTCGCCTGCTGAATCAAAATTAGGGTAAAAACATTTAATAAAACTTGCGATTAACATTTGACATACATAATCTGCACACAACGTCAAAACAACGTCGCATCACGGTAATTACAATGTAATTACCGTGATACGCCGCTGCTTTAACACTATTAAGCTGCTGAAAACAAACTTTCCATCGGGCATACAATGCTGACCCAACCCCGAATCAACCGTGATTCAAGTCGAATCAAGGTTGATTCAAGATCTATCCAACCCGGAGGCGGGCTGCGAATGTTCAGACCAGTCCGGTCTGAACGTTCGCAGGTCATATCGTCCGACAGAATTTTCTGTTTGACTCCAGCAATATAAGGGAAAAACATTCATGTAGTGCAGATACAAAACCGTTATCTGATAAGAAGAAACCGCCTGATACAGTACTACGATGCTTGCTCATACATGTTTATACCTTTGTTTTCCCCACTGCGCATACAACGTCCAACAAGCGCTGAGCCAACGTTGATTCAACGTCCTGACATTGGATCAACGTTGACCCAATGCCGATCCGACGTTGCGAGCCTGTTGAGCTCATTTCTTTAAATAGTTATACATTGTGGATATCAGAAGTTATTTTAGATGAAAGAAGTTATTTTTAGATTATCCACGTAAATTTACACATTGCTATATTTTCATGAATGAAAGTATTCCGTTACAACTGATGGGAGCTCGAGTTAAGAGAGTTATTCGAGGTCATACACTTATGTGCGATTTTTTTTTAGTTGATGTTGTTTTGAACCTCCTCATCGAGGAGATCCATCGGAGATCTCGATATTAGTGCTTCATTGTACAAGATTTAATCTTACGTGTGATTAGATAAAATATGAGTATACATATGAGCGCAAGACAAAGAGTTTCAATTATTCTTTTTGTCGGTTCGTGAAGCGAAAGAAAGTCTTTATCTTTTATCATGAAAGAAATAATCAGTAAAGTTTTGAAACAGCCTACTGCGGTCTAGCTTCAACGATTTGCATATTTGTAACGCGCATATAAAGTCGTTTTTAACGGTGTTGACAGTGTCCAGATGTTTTCGTCTGTTCTAACTTAGACAATAACTTTTGAAAATCCCATAGCCAATTAGAGACAAGATATAATTTAGGTCTATATAGTTTTATTTGTGCGGCTTGTAACATAATACAAGATATTGCAACTGCCTCATTGAATTAGAAAACTTACAGTTTTTGAAACATAGATCTAGAAGCTGCCAAAGTTCACCAGCAGCTGGACATTTTATAAATAAGTGTTCATAATTTTCTGTTACTTTGCACATCTCGCAAAGAGGGTTGTCTGCTAAACGCCATTTAAACAGTATTTCTTTGCATGGTAGTATAGAATTAATCAGTTAAATAGAAACTGTTTTAACTTATTAAATTTTAAATCGACACAAATGGCATTATATTTATAATGTTGCCTGGATAAAGAAATTGCAAAGTTTGCCGCTCAAAATTATTGGCTCAACGAAACTTTGGCTCAGTAGATAATTTGAAAGTTTTTGTTTATTAATTTGCTCGTCGTGTCGCAATGTTACATGTTCCCCTATATTTACGTTACTTAACGTAAAAGTAGATTGATAACTAACAACAGTAGACTTTGATTTATTTGTTTTAGTATGTTTTTCCATTGTTTTGGGATTGCAGTTTTGATTTTGTGCATTTCGCTTATCCAGTTTTGTCTGTTAGTTAATTTGTCGAATATAGCCTGAGAGTCAATTTCTCCATTTTCATCAAGTATATCGTTAATGTACAAAATATTTACGTCAATCCAATTTTTAAACAGTAGATATTTTCTGTTAAATTTAATGAACTGATTGCCCATATAATCTGTTTTCTTATTGTTATAAACGTCTTCGGTATATTAAACAAGAGGGCCATGAGGCCCTGAATCGCTCACCTGGGCAATTGGCAAGGTGGCTTTTTCTTATCATGTCTGAAATTGTCAAAATATGAGTCTTGGGTCAAAAGTCAAAGAATGACCATGACCGCTTGTACTTATAAATCTTCATGTACTCATCAAGACAACCATATATACCATTTTTTAGGCCAAAATCTTCAAAACTTTCCATGAAATCTTATGTTCTAGCATTTTCCCATATTTGACCATGCCGCCAAAAAGGTCAGGGTAAACCCAAGGTCACCATTTGAACACTCTTGGTGGTACTCTAGTACTCCATGCTACTTACCAAGTTTCAAGGCCATAGGTGTATTGGTTCTGGAGTAGAAACATATTAAAGATTTATACCATAAGTGGTAATGGCGGCCATGTTGGTCATGTGACCTCGACCGTTTTAACAAATTTTTATTCAATCAACCCCTGGAGGCTCTATATGAAATGTGTTTTCAATTGGCCCTTTGACTTTTGAGGAAATGGTTATGAATGTCAAAATATGAGCAATCTGGATCAAAGGTCAAGAAATGACCTTGACCTCTTGTACTCATAATTCTTCATGACCTCATTAAGACAACTGTATATACCAATTTTTAGGCCAATATCCTCAAAACTTTCCATGAAATCTCATGCTCTAGGATTGTCCCATATTTGACCTTGCCGTAAAAAAGGTCAAGGTCAACACAAGGTCATAATTTGAACAATCTTGATAGTACTCAAGTACCCAATGCTGCATACCATGTCTCAAGGCCATCGGTTAATTGGTTCTGGAGTAGAAGGTTTTTAAAGGTTTTTACCATATATGGGCATAGTGGCCATGTTGGTCATGTGACCATGACCGTTAGAAATTGTTTTCATTCCCTCAACCCCTGGAGGCTCTATATTAAATTTGGTCACAATTGGCCCAGTGGTTTTTGAGGAGATTGTTTGAAATTGTCAAAATATGAGAGTTCTGGGTCAAAGGTCAAAGAATGACCTTGACCTCTTGTACTCACAAATCTTTATGTACTCATTAAGATGACTGTACATACCAATTTTTAGGCTAAAATCTTCAAAACTTATCATGAAATCTCATGTTCTAGCATTTTCTTAAATTTGACCTTGCCGTATAAAAGGTCAAGGTCAACACAAGGTCATAATTTGAACAATCTTGATAGTACTCAAGTACCCAATGCTACATATCAAAACTCAAGGCCATCGGTCAACTGGTTCTGGAGAAGAAGATTTTTAAAGGTTTTTACCATATACGGGCGTGGTGGCCATGTTGGTCATGTGACCTAAACGGTATGAATAAATTTTTGTTCCCTCAACCCCTGCAGGCTCTATATGAAATTTGGTTTCAATTGGCTAAGTGGCTTTTGAGTAGATTGTTAGAACTTGTCAAAATATAAGAGTTCAGGGTCAAAGGTCAAAGAATGACCTTGACCTCTTATACTCGTAAATCTTCATGCAGTCATTAAGATGACTGTAGATACCAATTTTTAGCCCAAAATCTTCAACAGTTTCCAAGATATCTTATTTTGTAGCATCTTGCCATATAAAAGCATAAGGAAGCAAATTTGACCTTTCCGTAAAAAAGGTCAAGGTCAATCCAAGGTCATAATTTGAACAATCTTGGTAGTACTCGCATACCCGGTGCTACATACAACAGTCACCAGAAAATTTTTGCCAAACCAGTTTTTGGCAAACTCACCTTGTAATTTTACTTGACTAAGAGACCTCATATGACTTGTGTTATATGAAATAGAGATTTTTAAGTAAATCCTGTACCTTCTGGTCCAAAAATAGTAAGAGGTCTAAATAAAATTTAGCAAAAAAGGTCAAAATCCCCATGGGGTTTTTGAAAACCCCGCGGGGAAAAAAAATCCCCATGGGGAATTATGGCTCTCCCCACGGGGAATATTCCCCATATTTTTTCAAGGGGAAAAATTCCCCATGGGTAAATGTAATGAAGAAATATTTATTTAATATTCACACTTAGAGTAGCAACAAAGACAAATATTAAACCTGCTACCCAATATTAGCCACCCAACCAAACCTTGATATTTTCCCCATGGGGTTTTGTCCCCGCGGGAAAATTTTAGACAAAATTCCCCATGGGGTTTTTCAAGAAATTTAAATCCACAAATTTGTCAAATTTTAAATTTGACATGGATTTTTTATCTTAAATAATTCGTTATGGATTGATTTCTGATTATTTTGTTAAAATCAAAATTTTCCCGCAGGGAAATTTCCCCATGGGGAAAAAAAGTATGTTGAATATTTTTCCCATGGGGAAAAATTCAATAGTATTTTGAAAAAATATAAGTTTTACAGTTAATTAATAAATGAATGAACCAGTTCAGTTTGAATATATCTGTATTAAGTTGAAAAGTAAAAAAATAATAATCAAAACAAATTGACATTATCCCCATGGGGATTTTTGGGCATGGGTTTTTTTTTTCTCATGGGGAATTTTTTCCCATGAGTAAAATTTCCCATGGGTTCCTAAAGATTTTGGTGACTATTCCTGTCTTTGCTCAAAAATGTTTGTCCTGAAAATTATGCGTGATGTTATTCTTATGTTGCAAGTACACCTTGGAACTGACTCAATGAGCAATTCCAGTAAGTTCTCAGAATATGCATATTTAGAATTTCCCCAAGGATGCCAACGTGGCATCATTTAGATTATGGTTAAGGATATCCTAAATAGTGTGGATCTGCATCAAACATTTGTGCGGACTATTTTTTCGGGTTCTCGTCCAGGCACCCGGATTAAATGCGTCACTCGAATTTACTCGATGTATAGTATATCTGCAACTGCAATTTTGCTGTTTCTATGATGTAAATGCGTTTATCGCGCAATACTTGGTATGGAGACAATGACATCTCATCATTTCCTTTAGCTTGGAAGTGGCTGATAATGCAAAAATAACCAGCAAAGACATTTGATTATTTCTTCATTCATATTTCTTCCTAGAAAGACGGATACGTACCGACAGAAACACGAAAATATGCATGGGTCTTAGAAAATAAACCCTTTTTTTGAGATTCGCTATTTATACTTTCACCAACATATATACGCATGCAAGCTTGCAAGAAGATGCGTAAACATACAGATAATCGCACACATGGAAAAACAAACATACATATACATAAATTGGTCTTCTTTTTAGCCAAGCCAGGCTTTTCCGACATGATTTTGCAGCTGCAGATATAATTCGAAAATGTTTTCTCAAGAGTCACACATCTTAGAGACGCCCGTGCGTAACCCCTATCCAAAAAAGTATTAGCTTTTTAAAAAGCTGGCGACCATTAGCTTTTACACAAACATACAAAATAAACCGAATGTGCACAGCCTTGTGACTACAACTAATTGATTGATGTGTTGCTTCACGTCCACGGTAAACAGCTATGGTCGCTATGGTCATGTCGGGACGGTCAGGTAACCTAATCACACTATTCCTGGGCAGGCTTAGACTTCCTAAGCGGTGAGCCGGTACCAAGTGCACATACTTTCGCCAGGAACTGACAACTGCCCTTTTTGAATCTGCAGAAGGAGAAACAAAAGTATGTGGCCAGACCGGGTATCGAACCCAGGATCTCTACCGACTGCGGTACGCGGCCACGCCTTGTGGCTACAAATAATCGGACAAAAAAACATCGACAAACGAAAACAAAAGCACTGCCTTTAACTGTCAGAAATAAGGAACGATGAGGACAAATGTTTCAAGCTCCACTGATTCGCTACAGAGGCTCACAATGTCGCAGCCAGTTTGCAGCTGTAGCTATAGCTTTGTCAGAGTATCTAGGGTGGAGTGTAGCTACAGCTTTGCCGGAGTTATCTACGGTGGAGTGTAGCTATAGCTTTGCCGGAATTATTTACGGCGAATCTATGATTTATCAAAATTGTTTCTGCTAAAGTTCTAAGCTCGTTCTAAGTGAAAGCAAAAGTTCAAGCTGTATATGTTCGAGAGCAGAAAAGTCGAAACGCTTTTTTCAGAGTGATATTCAATGTGAATGAACACATTGGTTTTGAAAGGGCGACTAGTTCATGAAAAATACGGTGCTTTTATTGAATTTGAATCCTTTCCCAATTACAACAGAGGGCAAGGGTTTGGATCCAGAAAAGAACAGTAGGTCCCCGACCCCTCACCCCCAGTAATCTTTTACTAACCCTTCCATGGCGGTACTTCTGTTGTGGTTCCTCAATTTAATATGCCGTTATGTCCGCTTGTCTATGGTCATCTAGCAACATGGTCACCTGAATAACTGCACATTTTGCTTTCTGTTTTGTTTTGTAATTCAAAATGATAGATGTTGCTGCTGTTTAAGGTTAGGGTAGCTGAGTGACCACCTGTTTCGGAAAGACGTGTTCAATCCGTAAGTGTATAATTGCAACACGCAACAGATCGCTACTGGGAACATTCACAGGTTTGCACGTTTAGTCACTACTGGGAACGTTACAGCTGCAACTATAGTTATCATTGTAAGAGTTATCCATCTTATATAGTTGGACTATGTGACTGTCGCTTGTTGCTATCCTTTCGCGAAATATTTTTTTTGGGTTGTTTAATTGATTTAAGACTTGGCAAATATTGTAGTAATGGGTCTGCTGCAGATCCAGAAATTCAACTTTATGGCCAGGCATCTTGTTTCCGTAGCTGGCCCGTGGAGAAATGTTCTCAAATGTGAACCTTTAGTGGCATTACCCGGCGCTGCGTATTTGCATATTAAAACCTCTTACCTTGGCATACAGTACATAGCCCCAGAGGGGTAACCATGCCTTACCTCGCCCCGACCTCTTAGATCCTCCAACTCGCCATTTTGACGGTTATTCAGTTTTCTCATTCGTAAATCAAACAACCGAAATTCAAAAGTTAGGTCATTAATACAGGCCTATTATTAATAATAAAGACTTTTTTCAGTGGGTGACACAATCAGCCACACACTACTCTTCCTTAAGGCCCCCTTAACAAAACATATACAAGTCAGAAACATATATCAAATAGAAAAAAATACAACAGGCCTGATCACCATCACTCCCTCTCTCAAGAAAAGAAAAGACATTAGTAGCAATCAGTACTACCATAAGATTTTAAATATTGCGGCACCCAAAATAATCACCGTAGTTGTCTCAAACATGGAACAGTCTGGTTTTACAATGCGGTAACCAAAAGATGCAGATGGAATAACAAACAGTGTACACCCTGATCAGACTGCTCATCTAGGAACAGCCTAATGCGAGTCTGTACTGTCCGCCCATACCTATCTGCCCCAATACCTAGAATGTTATGGTATAAAGGAATTTAAATATGGAAGCCCAGTCCTGTAGCCTGCATTTACCGAAAACGAAATTCATGAACGCGCCTCGATTTCTGGGTGATCATGAAAAAGAAAATCGGGTCCCTTTAAATGTACATAAAAATAACCATCAGAAGACAATGCAAATCCCCCGACAGAAGACCCCCATGGGCCTTGGTAAAAAGGGTGCACTTCAAAACACATATAATTAATATATTGTCATTCTTTGATGCTTCTGATTGGCATTATCTGTTTAACAGATGCATGATTATCTAAAACAGTATGCCAGATTGCTAAAAAGAGGAAACGAGGTAATATCTCAAACAGCCAGCATGTACACAAATGTTTAGCATATGATACACTCAACTTTCAAAATGTGCGAATAACTTCTAAAGGACAAACCCTACAAATCTAATTTTGAGCTCTCTAGTAAGTGAATTTGGACAAAGAATCCAAATCTTGAGAAAAAAAATATTTGTTGTGTGTGTGTGATGGGGAGGGGGCGGGGTCAGAGAGAGTTAGGAGCACTGACTGATAAGATATCACAGTATGATCATCAATATTCTAAAAGGTATAAGGTTATTAAAATTGTGGAGCAGGCCAGGGTTATACAGATATGGAGCAGAGACTCAAACAGCAGCTCAAACTACCAAAGGGAAATAACTCGCAAAGTATAATTGCAAGAGTTGTCATTCATGTATGAGACAAATCGTCATGACCTGTTCTGCATATCTGTGAAGTATCATGAAAATATTTTAAAATGTATTCAAGTTATGGAGCGGACACCTAAAATCATCAAAGGGAAATAACTCAAAAAGAAAGCTAGAGTTGTCATTCTTGTTCACGACACATCGTCATGACCTGTTCTACATATCTGTGAAGTATCATGAAAATATTTCAAAAGGTATTCAACTTATAGAGCACACATCATACTAATTTGGCTAGCAGCAGTGCAAGGGTTTGCTGTACTTGTGGTGTTTGCAGGTGGGGCTTGTTTGGACATTTTTCTCTCTCGCCTTTGATTTTTTTTTTGGCTCCCGCTCTCTGGGAAGATACAAAATGTTTATTTAAAGTCATTATTCTTAGTGCTGGGACATTTCAACAATTACAGTTTCTGTCCAAACATTAAACAAGAAAAATCTTTATAAAAAGATAATTGGCGCAGATTAAATGGAAGTGTATTTTGTTATATGTCTCTGGTTGAAGATTTGACAATAACTTTCATGAATAAGTAAGCTATGTCGGTAGGCACCCACAACCGCAATTTTGACACTGGGTGGCGACAACGACCTATCTCAAAATTGAGCTGTTCAATTTGGGATTCAAAAATGGACACGGTCAATCTTGAAATTGACCTGATTTCAAAATAGTTATCAACATGTTGCACTGTTTGTTGAAAGTAGAAACCGAAAGTAGATCGACGACAAAAAAAAAGTTTTAAAATTCTACGTCTGTTTTCGAAAACATTTCTATTGTAAAATTACAAACAAAAGAAACATTTTGATTTAATTAAAGACAGATTGCTAGTCAGTATTCACAGTGCAACCTCGTATAATCACAATGCAGCCTCGTATAATCCACATTTCACAAGATTCCATTGGTCAAATAACGCGTATGTCAAAATTTAGCCAATAATATCAAAGGTCAATGAATATTTAATCTTAGTTTTCCCCTCGCACTGCACTGTGAATACTAGCACTCTGTCTTTTACTAATTCAAAATGTTTCTCTTGTTTGCAATTTTACAATAGAAATGTTATCGAAATACTCTGATATTCCAAACTTTCTTTTTTTGGCGTCGTAGATCTACTTTCGATTTCTACTTTCGGTTTAATACACACAAACAAACAAACAGTGCAACATATTGACAACTTTTGAAATCAGGTTAAATTCCAGATTGACTGCGGTCCATTTTGGAATTCCAAATTGGACAGCTCTATGTTGAGATAGGTCCTTGTCGCTACCCAGTGTTTTGGGTGCCTATCGACATAGCTTACTTATTCATGAAAGTTATTTCAAATCTTCAACTATATAGCGACATATAACAAAACACACTTCCATTTAATCTGCGCCGATTATCTTTTTTAAAGATTTTTCTTGTTATTCTTATTCTCTAATGCATATGGTAGATTTGCTTTATCGATCTATTAATCTATCTATCTATCTATTTATCTAGCCGTCCGTCTGTCCGACCATCCATCCGTCTATCTGTCTGTATTTTTGTGAATTAGACAGCATGAAATTAAACCCTCAAAGGTGAGACTCCATTTTTATTCTTTAATAAGTCTGCTGATTAGCGGCAGGCCCGGATCCAGACCACCACATACTGGTGGGGCTGGGGTGTTGATATGTATTTGGGAAGGGAGGGGTGGGGGGAGAGGGGTTGAAAATGACATAATAAAGGATAAATGTGATGAGATTTTTTGATAAAGTCTTTTTTTTGCCTTGAAATATATGTTGTGATATCACATAAGAATCGCCTCGCCGAGGCGATTCTAATGAGATGTTACAACATAAATTTTAATCTACCCATACCCAAGTGGCGGGGCTGAAGCCCCAAAGCCCACCCCTGGATCCGGGGCTGTTAAGCGTCAGCAACATCTACCTTCCACACTGCGCAGACAGTCTTGTTAAGCAAAACAAGCAGACCCAGATAAGTCTGCCCTAAAGAGACACTTTGATCGGGGTCTGTGCATTAGCGAATTCGTGCGATGTAGCTTTCGTTTTGTGCATGCAGATTCCCCTCAGGGTCCATTAAAGGTGTGCGCGAACAGCGAAGATTCAAATCTGACCGTTCGGTCGCGCAGGTTGACCTGAGCCTTTGCTGCTCGCATATACGTGAAGGAAGCACCCATTTTGCGTGTTGTTGAACAACCAATGTGTGTGTGTGTGTGTGTGTGTGTAGATTTGTAAGTACTTAACCCACAGATGGTAATTCATATCAGGTTCTTATAGAAAACCATATATCAGCCTGCTTTAACCCAGCAGATCCGTAAGAAAATTTCCTTTCCTTTGCTGCTTTCTATACTGTCAAGGGAAGCAATTATGCTCTTTCCATTTATCTCCTCTTCTATCTGAAAATCAACAAGCTCCGAACAGATCCTTTTGAAGCAAGGATTATATGAGCCGGGACACGAGAAAACCAACAAAGCGATTGAGCACCCAGCGCAGACACAGATTAGCCTGGGCATCCGCCCGGTCTGATTAGAGTCTTCGCTGTCCGCATGGAGGTAGCTCAGACCCTTAGCTACCCCTTAAGCGCTTGGTCAAGAGTCTGAACAGACCGGATGGATTCCCAGGCTGACCTGAGTCTCCGCTGGGCGCACAACCACTTTGTTGGTTTTGTGTGTCGCGGCTCAATTATTGTAAAGAATCAACTGATGGTAATGTGCACAACCCGTGGTGAATGTAGACTAATCAGTTTCTGGTGCCAGAAGGAATGTATGGAAATGAAATTGGTCATTTCTTGTAGAATGATGCATATTTTTATCAAACTACACCATGTGGTTAAGAGTTATGAGCAATTTCACTCACTGACTACAGCGGAAGGACAAACAAACTGATGAACTTGCACAGCCGTCCCCAACAATTCTCCTCACCTCGATATAGTCACGCACGGTACTGTAAATTCAGTTTTTGGATGTAGGGTAGTATTAAGTTTGTAAAAAATGACCGCACTAATATTTCTTTGCTTTTCCTACAAAAATATATCAAAAGATTTGTAAGATATTGTAGAATACTAGGATAACACATTTTTGACTTAAGGTCCGTGCTTTAAGAAAAACGTAGAAAACTGAGTAACCTTTTGCTCATTTTCTCTTTTTTCTTTATCTACTATTAGGAAATGATGGCCGTATTAATCAGAGCAAAATGACCGCATTAAATTTAAACTTAAAAGTTTGAAAAAAAAATCTATGTGCAGCTAAAAAAGTGCACTATATCGACCTAACACAACATTTTTCATTTTTTATTCAAGGAAGACAAAAAAGAGAAAAACTGTCAATGCCCTATGTATTTTAATGCTATTTCAAGCTCGCGCGATATCGTCGTTTACAGGTAGATTATACGGGGCTGAGGAAAAATGTTGCCCATGGTGGCACACCATGAAACACCATGAAACAAGTGCATAATTGACGTTTATGGGTGTGTGTGGGAGGAGGGGGAGGGCGGGAAATGGCCTTTCAAGGCAGGTGAGGGGTATTAACGAATAAAAAGCTGTGGAATTTTCGTTTCTCCAAATTGGGTCCCTTCCTTTTTTGTTCTAAATATAATTGAAAGGGGAGTAACAAACTAAGTGAATCTTTCGGCTTTTTCAGGCTTAGAACCGATTTAATTTTCTTAACAAATGATGTTTTAAAATACGCACTTAATCCTTCAAACCGTTTGTACTTTCAGTTTCTAATTATAGATGCGTTGTAAAATCATGTAGCATAACCTTGCTGATTATCTGTGTGTACATAAAGCAAATCTTTAAAAATTATGAGCTGTTTTATAGGTGTGAAAATCTTTCGTTCCGAACCTTTTAGGAGAGAAACAGCACTGCTTAGACTAGTCTGCGTAAATGCGGATTCTAGTCGGAAAAATTATATTACGTACTGAAATTAAATTTCGTTAAAATTTCTGATGTTGAAATCTCAAATACCCTAATATCGTTGTTGAAAAAAAAATGTGAGAAGCTTTTGCGCTTCTCATATTTTTCAACAAAAAATACCAGAAAACTAATGTCATCGTTAGTTAACGTTTCGTTAAAATTTCTGATGTTGAAATCTGTAATACCCTAATTTTTTGTTGAAAAAAAATGTGAGAAGCTTTTGCACAAAAATATCAGAAAACTAATGTCATCGTTAGTTAACGTTTCGTTAAAATTTCTGATGTTGAAAGCTCAAATACCCTAACATTTTTGTTGAAAAAATGTGAGAAGCTTTTGCAGTGCTCGGTGAAGCCTCGTCACTGTTTTGCATGCCAGTGGCTGGAATAAGTTAAAATATATAAGCATACAACATTTGAACAATATTTACCACGGTGTTCAAGAGTTATGAGCATTTTCAGTAGTTGGCCGTAAATTTTCAACTGGTGCTCGGCAAAGCCTCGTCCATCGAATAAGGTTGCTATGCGGGCGAGTCGTTAGACAATGTTGACATGTATAAGTTTGCAAAATTTTATCAAAATATCCCATGCGCTTCAAGAGTTATAAGCGTTTACGCTAACTGATTACAGTTTTCGCTAACTGATAACGGACGGACGGACGGACTCACACAGTGATTATAGTGCAAACCTGCGGGTTGTGCAATTAGAAGTTCTGCATACCAGTGGCAGGGCAATGTTAAATTACATAAGTGTATAAAATTTGAAGCAAATGTACCAAGCGGTCCAATCTCAAATACCCTAATATTTTGTTGAAAAAAAATATTTTTCAACAAAAAATATCAGAAAACTAATGCTATCGTTAGTTAACGTTTCGTTAAAATTTCTGATGTTGAAATCTCAAATACCCTAATATTTTTGTTGAAAAAAATGTGAGAAGCTTTTGCATCTCTCATATTTTTTCAACAAAAAATATCAGAAAACTAATGTAATCGTTAGTTAACGTTTCGTTAAAATTTCTGATGTTGAAATCTGTAATACCCTAATATTTTTGTTGAAAAAAATGTGAGAAGCTTTTGTGCTTTTCATATTTTTCAACAAAAAATACCAGAAAACTAATGTCATCGTTAGTTAACGTTTCGTTAAAATTTCTGATGTTGAAATCTGTAATACCCTAATATTTTTGTTGAAAAAAATGTGAGAAGCTTTTGCACAAAAAATATCAGAAAACTAATGTCATCATTAGTTAAAATTTCGTTAAAACTTCTGATGTTGAAAGCTCAAATACCCTAATATTTTTGTTGAAAAAATGTGAGAAGCTTTTGCAGTGCTCGGTGAAGCCTCGTCACTGTTTTGCATGCCAGTGGCTGGACTAAGTTAAAATGTATAAGCATACAAAATTTGAACCATATTTACCACGGTGTTCAAGAGTTATGAGCATTTTCAGTAGTTGGCCGTAAATTTTCAACTTGTGCTCGGCAAAGCCTCGTCCATCGAATAAGGTTGTTATAAGGGCGAGTCGTTAGACAAGGTTGACTTGTATAAGTTTGCAAAATTTTATCAAAATATCCCATGCGGTTCAAGAGTTATAAGCGTTTTCGCTAACTGATTACGGTTTTCTCTAACTGATAACGGACGGACGGACGGACGGACTCTTACAGTGATTATAGTGCAAACCTGCGGGATGTGCAGTGACGGACTCACACAGTGATTATATTGCAAACCTGCGGGTTGTGCAATCAGAAGTTCTGCATACCAGTGGCTGGGCAATGTTAGATTACATAAGTATACAAAATTTGAAGCAAAAATACCAAGCGGTCCAATCTCAAATACCTTAATATTTTGTTGAATAAAATGTGAGAAGCTTTTGCACTGCAAAAGCTTCTCATATTTTTCAACAAAAAATATCAGAAAACTAATGTAATCGTTAGTTAACGTTTCGTTAAAATTTCTAATGTTGAAATCTGTAATACCCTAATATTTTTGTTGAAAAAAAATGTGAGAAGCTTTTGCACAAAAAAAACATCAGAAAACTAATGTCATTGTTAGTTAACGTTTCGTTAAAATTTCTGATGTTGAAAGCTCAAATACCCTAATATTTTTGTTGAAAAAATGTGAGAAGCTTTTGCAGTGCTCGTTGAAGCCTCGTCACTGTTTTGCATGCCAGTGGCTGGACTAAGTTAAAATATATAAGCATGAAAACTTTGAACCATATTTACCACGGTGTTCAAGAGTTATGAGCATTTTCAGTAGTTGGCCGTAAATTTTCAACTTGTGCTCGGCAAAGCCTCGTCCATCGAATAAGGTTGTTATGCGGGCGAGTCGTTAGACAATGTTGACATGTATAGATATGCATAATTTTATCAAAATATCCCATGTGGTTCAAGAGTTATAAGCGTTTTTGCTAACTGATTATGGTTTTCGCTAACTGATAACGGACGGACGGACGGACTCACACAGTGATTATAGTGCAAACCTGCGGGTTGTGCAATGAGAAGTTCTGCATACCAGTGACTGGGCCATGTTAAATTACATAAGTATACAAAATTTGAAGCAAATGTACCAAGCGGTCCAATCTCAAATACCCTAATATTTTTGTTGAATAAAATGTGAGAAGCTTTTGCACTGCAAAAGCTTCTCATATTTTTCAACAAAAAATATCAGAAAACTAATGTAATCGTTAGTTAACGTTTCGTTAAAATTTCTGATGTTGAAATCTCAAATACCCTAATATTTTTGTTGAACAAAAAAAGTGAAAAGCTTTTGCCTTTCTCATTTTTTCAACAAAAAATATCAGAAAACTTATTTAATCGTTAGTTAACGTTTCGTTAAAATTTCTGATGTTGAAATCTGTAATACCCTAATATTTTTGTTGAAAAAGAAATGTGAGAAGCTTTTGCGCTTCTCATATTTTTCAACAAAAAATACCAGAAAACTAATGTCATCGTTAGTTAACGTTTCGTTAAAATTTCTGATGTTGAACTCTGTAATACCCTAATATTTTTGTTGAAAAAAAATGTGAGAAGCTTTTGCACAAAAAAAACATCAGAAAACTAATGTCATCGTTAGTTAACGTTTTGTTAAAATTTCTGATGTTGAAAGCTCAAATACCCTAATATTTTTGTTGAAAAAATGTGAGAAGCTTTTGCAGTGCTCGTTGAAGCCTCGTCACTGTTTTGCATGCCAGTGGCTGGACTAAGTTAAAATATATAAGCATACAAAATTTGAACCATATTTACCACGGTGTTCAAGAGTTATGAGCATTTTCAGTAGTTGGCCGTAAATTTTCAACTTGTGCTCGGCAAAGCCTCGTCCATCGAATAAGGTTGTTATGCGTGCGAGTCGTTAGACAATGTTGACATGTATAGATAAGCAAAATTTTATCAAAATATCCCATACGGTTCAAGAGTTATAAGCGTTTTCGCTAACTGATTACGGTTTTCGCTAACTGATAACGGACGGACGGACTCACAGTGATTATAGTGCAAACCTGCGGGTTGTGCAATGAGAAGTTCTGCATACCAGTGGCTGGGCCATGTTAAATTACATAAGTATACAAAATTTGAAGCAAATGTACCAAGCGGTCCAGTCTCAAATACCCTAATATTTTTGTTGAAAAAATGTGAGAAGCTTTTGCACTGCAAAAGCTTCTCATATTTTTCAACAAAAAATATCAGAAAACTAATGTAAGCATTAGTTAACGTTTCGTTAAAATTTCTGATGTTGAAATCTCAAATACCCTAATATTTTTGTTGAAAAAATGTAAGAAGCTTTTGCATTTCTCATATTTTTTCAACAAAAAATATCAGAAAACTAATGTTATCGTTAGTTAACGTTTCGTTAAAATTTCTGATGTTGAAATCTGTAATACCCTAATATTTTTGTTGAAAAAAAATGTGAAAAGCTTTTGCACTTCTCATATTTTTCAATAAAAAAATACCTGAAAACTAATGTCATCGTTAATTAATGTTTCGTTAAAATTTCTGATGTTGAAATCTGTAATACCCTAATATTTTTGTTGAAAAAAAAATTGAGAAGCTTTTGCACAAAAAATATCAGAAAACTAATGTCATCGTTAGTTAACGTTTTGTTAAAATTTCTGATGTTGAAAGCTCAAATACAGTCAAACCTGTCTTAAAGGGTCACCCAAGGGAAGGACAAAAAGTGGCTGCTTAAGACAGGTGACCCCTTAATACAGGTTAATTTGCACTGTATTTTGGTTCAAGGGACCCAGAAAAGGTGGCTGCTTAAGGCAGGTGATCCCTTAATAGAGGTGACCACATAAGCAGGTTTGACTGTACCCTAATATTTTTGTTGAAAAAGTGTGAGAAGCTTTTGCAGTGCTCGTTGAAGCCTCGTCACTGTTTTGCATGCCAGTGGCTGGAATAAGTTAAAATATATAAGCATACAAAATTTGAACCATATTTACCACGGTGTTCAAGAGTTATGAGCATTTTCAGTAGTTGGCCGTAAATTTTCAACTTGTGCTCGGCAGAGCCTCGTTCATCGAATAAGGTTGTTATACGGGCGAGTCATTAGACAATGTTGACATGTATAAGTATGCAAAATTTCATCAAAATATCCCATTGAGTTCAAGAGTTATAAGCGTTTTCGCTAACTGATTACGGTTTTCGCTAACTGATAACGGACGGACGGAAGGACCCACACATCGATTATAGTGCAAACCTGCGGGTTGTGCAATGACAAGTTCTGCATACCAGTGGCTGGGCCATGTTAAATTACATAAGTATACAAAATTTGAAGCAAATGTACCAAGTGGTCCAATCTCAAATACCCTAATATTTTTGTTGAAAAAATGTGAGAAGCTTTTGCACTGCAAAAGCTTCTCATATTTTTCAACAAAAAATATCAGAAAACTAATGTAATCGTTAGTTAACGTTTCGTTAAAATTTCTGATGTTGAAATCTCAAATACCCTAATATTTTTGTTGAAAAAAAATGTGAGAAGCTTTTGCATTTCTCATATTTTTTCAACAAAAATATCAGAAAACTAATGTCATCGTTAGTTAACGTTTCGTTAAAATTTCTGATGTTGAAATCTGTAATACCCTAATATTTTTGTTGAAAAAAAATGTGAGAAGCTTTTGCGCTTCTCATATTTTTCAACAAAAATACCAGAAAACTAATGTCATCGTTAGTTAACGTTTCGTTAAAATTTCTGATGTTGAAATTTGTAATACCCTAATATTTTTGTTGAAAAAAAAAGGGAGAAGCTTTTGCACAAAAAATATCAGAAAACTAATGTCATCGTTAGTTAACGTTTCGTTAAAATTTCTGATGTTGAAAGCTCAAATACCCTAATATTTTTGTTGACAAAAATGTGAGAAGCTTTTGCAGTGCTCGTTGAAGCCTCGTCACTGTTTTGCATGCCAGTGGCTGGACTAAGTTAAAATATATAAGCATACAAAATTTGAACCAAATTTACCACGGTGTTCAAGAGTTATGAGCATTTTCAGTAGTTGGCCGTAAATTTTCAACTTGTGCTCGGCAAAGCCTCGTCCATCGAATAAGGTTGTTATGCGGGCGAGTCGTTAGACAATGTTGACATGTATAAATATGCAAAATTTTATCAAAATATCCCATGCGGTTCAAGAGTTATAAGCGTTTTCGCTAACTGATTACGGTTTTCGCTAACTGATAACGGACGGAAAGACGGACTCACACAGTGATTATAGTGCAAACCTGCGGGTTGTGCAATAAGAAGTTCTGCATACCAGTGGCTGGGCAATGTAAAATTACATAAGTATACTAAATTTGAAGCAAATGTACCAAGCGGTCCAATCTCAAATACCTTAATATTTTGTTGAAAAAATGTGAGAAGCTTTTGCACTGCCCTTCTCATATTTTTCAACAAAAAATACCAGAGAACTAATGTCATCGTTAGTTAACGTTTCGTTAAAATTTCTGATGTTGAAATCTGTAATACCCTCATATTTTTGTTGGAAAAAATGTGAGAAGCTTTTGCACAAAAAATATGAGAAAACTAATGTCATCGTTAGTTAACGTTTCGTTAAAACTTCTGATGTTGAAAGCTCAAATACCCTAATATTTTTGTTGAAAAAATGTGAGAAGCTTTTGCAGTGCTCGGTGAAGTCGTCACTGTTTTGCATGCCAGTGGCTGGACTCAGTTAAAATATATAAGCATACAAAATTTCAACCATATTTACCACGGTGTTCAAGAGTTATGAGCATATTCAGTAGTTGGCCGTAAATTTTCAACTTGTGCTCGGCAAAGCCTCGTCCATCGAATAAGGTTGTTATGCCGGCGAGTCGTTAGACAATGCTGACATGTATAGATATGCAAAATTTTATCAAAATATCCCATGCGGTTCAAGAGTTATAAGCGTTTTTGCTAACTGATTACGGTTTTCGCTAACTGATAACGGACGGACGGAAGGACTCACACAGTGATTATAGTGCAAACCTGCGGGTTGTGCAATGAGAAGTTCTGCATACCAGTGGCTGGGCCATGTTAAATTACATAAGTATACAAAATTTGAAGCAAATGTACCAAGCGGTCCAATCTCAAATACCCTAATATTTTTGTTGAATAAAATGTGAGAAGCTTTTGCACTGCAAAAGCTTCTCATATTTTTCAACAAAAAATATCAGAAAACTAATGTCATCGTTAGTTAACGTTTCGTTACAATTTCTGATGTTGAAATCTCAAATACCCTAATATTTTTGTTGAACAAAAAAAGTGAATAGCTTTTGCCTTTCTCATTTTTTCAAAAAAAAATATCAGAAAACTAATGTAATCGTTAGTTAACGTTTCGTTAAAATTTCTGATGTTGAAATCTGTAATACCCTAATATTTTTGTTGAAAAAAAAATGTGAAAAGCTTTTGCGCTTCTCATATTTTTCAATAAAAAATACCAGAAAACTAATGTCATCGTTAGTTAACGTTTCGTTAAAATTTCTGATGTTGAAATCTGTAATACCCTAATATTTTTGTTGAAAAAAAATTGAGAAGCTTTTGCACAAAAAATATCAGAAAACTAATTTCATCGTTAGTTAACGTTTCGTTAAAATTTCTGATGTTGAAAGCTCAAATACCCGAATATTTCTGTTGAAAAAATGTGAGAAGCTTTTGCAGTGCTCGTTGAAGCCTCATCACTGTTTTGCATGCCAGTGGCTGGACTAAGTTAAAATATATAAGCATACAAAATTTGAACCATATTTACCACGGTGTTCAAGAGTTATGAGCATTTTCAGTAGTTGGCCGTAAATTTTCAACTTGTGCTCGGCAAAGCCTCGTCCATCGAATAAGGTTGCTATACGGGCGAGTCATTAGACAATGTTGACATGTATAAGTATGCAAAATTTTATCAAAATATCCCATGCGGTTCAAGAGTTATAAGCGTTTTCGCTAACTGATTACGGTTTTCGAAACTGATAACGGACGGACGGACGGACTCACACAGTGATTATAGTTCAAACCTGCGGGTTGTGCAATGAGAAGTTCTGCATACCAGTGGCTGGGCCATGTTAAATTACATAAGTATACAAAATTTGAAGCAAATGTACCAAGCGGTCCAATCTCAAATACCCTAATATTTTTGTTGAAAAAATGTGAGAAGCTTTTGCACTGCAAAAGCTTCTCATATTTTTCAACAAAAAATATCAGAAAACTAATGTAATCGTTAGTTAACGTTTCGTTAAAATTTCTGATGTTGAAATCTCAAATACCCTAATATTTTTGTTGAAAAAATGTAAGAAGCTTTTGCATTTCTCATATTTTTTCAACAAAAAATATCAGAAAACTAATGTTATCGTTAGTTAACGTTTCGTTAAAATTTCTGATGTTGAAATCTGTAATACCCTAATATTTTTGTTGAAAAAAAATGTGAAAAGCTTTTGCACTTCTCATATTTTTCAATAAAAAATACCTGAAAACTAATGTCATCGTTAGTTAACGTTTCGTTAAAATTTCTGATGTTGAAATCTGTAATACCCTAATATTTTTGTTGAAAAAAAATTGAGAAGCTTTTGCACAAAAAATATCAGAAAACTAATGTCATCGTTAGTTAACGTTTTGTTAAAATTTCTGATGTTGAAAGCTCAAATACATGTACCCTAATATTTTTGTTGAAAAAGTGTGAGAAGCTTTTGCAGTGCTCGTTGAAGCCTCGTCACTGTTTTGCATGCCAGTGGCTGGAATAAGTTAAAATATATAAGCATACAAAATTTGAACCATATTTACCACGGTGTTCAAGAGTTATGAGCATTTTCAGTAGTTGGCCGTAAATTTTCAACTTGTGCTCGGCAGAGCCTCGTTCATCGAATAAGGTTGTTATACGGGCGAGTCATTAGAAAATGTTGACATGTATAAGTATGCAAAATTTTATCAAAATATCCCATTGAGTTCAAGAGTTATAAGCGTTTTCGCTAACTGATTACGGTTTTCGCTAACTGATAACGGACGGACGGAAGGACTCACACATCGATTATAGTGCAAACCTGCGGGTTGTGCAATGAGAAGTTCTGCATACCAGTGGCTGGGCCATGTTAAATTACATAAGTATACAAAATTTGAAGCAAATGTACCAAGTGGTCCAATCTCAAATACCCTTATATTTTTGTTGAAAAAATGTGAGAAGCTTTTGCACTGCAAAAGCTTCTCATATTTTTCAACAAAAAATATCAGAAAACTAATGTAATCGTTAGTTAACGTTTCGTTAAAATTTCTGATGTTGAAATCTCAAATACCCTAATATTTTTGTTGAAAAAAAATGTGAGAAGCTTTTGCATTTCTCATATTTTTTCAACAAAAATATCAGAAAACTAATGTCATCGTTAGTTAACGTTTCGTTAAAATTTCTGATGTTGAAATCTGTAATACCCTAATATTTTTGTTGAAAAAAAATGTGAGAAGCTTTTGCGCTTCTCATATTTTTCAACAAAAAATACCAGAAAACTAATGTCATCGTTAGTTAACGTTTCGTTAAAATTTCTGATGTTGAAATTTGTAATACCCTAATATTTTTGTTGAAAAAAATGTGAGAAGCTTTTGCACAAAAAATATCAGAAAACTAATGTCATCGTTAGTTAACGTTTCGTTAAAATTTCTGATGTTGAAAGCTCAAATACCCAAATATTTTTGTTGACAAAAATGTGAGAAGCTTTTGCAGTGCTCGTTGAAGCCTCGTCACTGTTTTGCATGCCAGTGGCTGGACTAAGTTAAAATATATAAGCATACAAAATTTGAACCAAATTTACCACGGTGTTCAAGAGTTATGAGCATTTTCAGTAGTTGGCCGTAAATTTTCAACTTGTGCTCGGCAAAGCCTCGTCCATCGAATAAGGTTGTTATGCGGGCGAGTCGTTAGACAATGTTGACATGTATAAATATGCAAAATTTTATCAAAATATCCCATGCGGTTCAAGAGTTATAAGCGTTTTCGCTAACTGATTACGGTTTTCGCTAACTGATAACGGACGGAAAGACGGACTCACACAGTGATTATAGTGCAAACCTGCGGGTTGTGCAATAAGAAGTTCTGCATACCAGTGGCTGGGCAATGTAAAATTACATAAGTATACTAAATTTGAAGCAAATGTACCAAGGGGTCCAATCTCAAATACCTTAATATTTTGTTGAAAAAAATGTGAGAAGCTTTTGCACTGCGCTTCTCATATTTTTCAACAAAAAATACCAGAAAACTAATGTCATCGTTAGTTAACGTTTCGTTAAAATTTCTGATGTTGAAATCTGTAATACCCTAATATTTTTGTTGGAAAAAATGTGAGAAGCTTTTGCACAAAAAATATGAGAAAACTAATGTCATCGTTAGTTAACGTTTCGTTAAAACTTCTGATGTTGAAAGCTCAAATACCCTAATATTTTTGTTGAAAAAATGTGAGAAGCTTTTGCAGTGCTCGGTGAAGTCGTCACTGTTTTGCATGCCAGTGGCTGGACTCAGTTAAAATATATAAGCATACAAAATTTGAACCATATTTACCACGGTGTTCAAGAGTTATGAGCATATTCAGTAGTTGGCCGTAAATTTTCAACTTGTGCTCGGCAAAGCCTCGTCCATCGAATAAGGTTGTTATGCGGGCGAGTCGTTAGATAATGCTGACATGTATAGATATGCAAAATTTTATCAAAATATCCCATGCGGTTCAAGAGTTATAAGCGTTTTTGCTAACTGATTACGGTTTTCGCTAACTGATAACGGACGGACGGAAGGACTCACACAGTGATTATAGTGCAAACCTGCGGGTTGTGCAATGAGAAGTTCTGCATACCAGTGGCTGGGCCATGTTAAATTACATAAGTATACAAAATTTGAAGCAAATGTACCAAGCGGTCCAATCTCAAATACCCTAATATTTTTGTTGAATAAAATGTGAGAAGCTTTTGCACTGCAAAAGCTTCTCATATTTTTCAACAAAAAATATCAGAAAACTAATGTCATCGTTAGTTAACGTTTCGTTACAATTTCTGATGTTGAAATCTCAAATACCCTAATATTTTTGTTGAACCAAAAAAGTGAATAGCTTTTGCCTTTCTCATTTTTTCAAAAAAAAATATCAGAAAACTAATGTAATCGTTAGTTAACGTTTCGTTAAAATTTCTGATGTTGAAATCTGTAATACCCTAATATTTTTGTTGAAAAAAAAATGTGAAAAGCTTTTGCGCTTCTCATATTTTTCAATAAAAAATACCAGAAAACTAATGTCATCGTTAGTTAACGTTTCGTTAAAATTTCTGATGTTGAAATCTGTAATACCCTAATATTTTTGTTGAAAAAAAATTGAGAAGCTTTTGCACAAAAAATATCAGAAAACTAATGTCATCGTTAGTTAACGTATTGTTAAAATTTCTGATGTTGAAAGCTCAAATACCCGAATATTTCTGTTGAAAAAATGTGAGAAGCTTTTGCAGTGCTCGTTGAAGCCTCGTCACTGTTTTGCATGCCAGTGGCTGGACTAAGTTAAAATATATAAGCATACAAAATTTGAACCATATTTACCACGGTGTTCAAGAGTTATGAGCATTTTCAGTAGTTGGCCGTAAATTTTCAACTTGTGCTCGGCAAAGCCTCGTCCATCGAATAAGGTTGTTATACGGGCGAGTCATTAGACAATGTTGACATGTATAAGTATGCAAAATTTTATCAAAATATCCCATGCGGTTCAAGAGTTATAAGCGTTTTCGCTAACTGATTACGGTTTTCGCTAACTGATAACGGACGGAAAGACGGACTCACACAGTGATTATAGTGCAAACCTGCGGGTTGTGCAATAAGAAGTTCTGCATACCAGTGGCTGGGCAATGTAAAATTACATAAGTAACGAATTACATAAGCGGTCCAATCTCAAATACCCTAATATTTTTGTTGAATAAAATGTGAGAAGCTTTTGCACTGCAAAAGCTTCTCATATTTTTCAACAAAAAATATCAGAAAACTAATGTCATCGTTAGTTAACGTTTCGTTACAATTTCTGATGTTGAAATCTCAAATACCCTAATATTTTTGTTGAACCAAAAAAGTGAATAGCTTTTGCCTTTCTCATTTTTTCAAAAAAAAATATCAGAAAACTAATGTAATCGTTAGTTAACGTTTCGTTAAAATTTCTGATGTTGAAATCTCAAATACCCTAATATTTTTGTTGAAAAAAAAATGTGAGAAGCTTTTGCATTTCTCATATTTTTTCGACAAAAACTATCAGAAAACTAATGTAATCGTTAGTTAACGTTTCGTTACAATTTCTGATGTTGAAATCTGTAATACCCTAATATTTTTGTTGAAAAAAAATGTGAAAAGCTTTTGCGCTTCTCATATTTTTCAACAAAAAATACCAGAAAACTAATGTCATCGTTAGTTAACGTTTCGTTAAAATTTCTGATGTTGAAATTTGTAATACCCTAATATTTTTGTTGAAAAAAAATATGAGAAGCTTTTGCACAAAAAATATCAGAAAACTAATGTCATCGTTAGTTAACGTTTCGTTAAAATTTCTGATGTTGAAAGCTCAAATACCCTAATATTTTTTGGTGAAAAAATGTGAGAAGCTTTTGCAGTGCTCGTTGAAGCCTCGTCACTGTTTTGCATGCCAGTGGCTGGACTAAGTTAAAATATATAAGCATACAAAATTTGAACCATATTTACCACGGTGTTCAAGAGTTATGAGCATTTTCAGTAGTTGGCCGTAAATTTTCAACTTGTGCTCGGCAAAGCCTCGTCCATCGAATAAGGTTGTTATGCGTGCGAGTCGTTAGACAATGTTGACATGTATAGATAAGCAAAATTTTATCAAAATATCCCATACGGTTCAAGAGTTATAAGCGTTTTCGCTAACTGATTACGGTTTTCGCTAACTGATAACGGACGGATGGACTCACAGTGATTATAGTGCAAACCTGCGGGTTGTGCAATGAGAAGTTCTGCATACCAGTGGCTGGGCCATGTTAAATTACATAAGTATACAAAATTTGAAGCAAATGTACCAAGCGGTCCAGTCTCAAATACCCTAATATTTTTGTTGAAAAAATGTGAGAAGCTTTTGCACTGCAAAAGCTTCTCATATTTTTCAACAAAAAATATCAGAAAACTAATGTAATCATTAGTTAACGTTTCGTTAAAATTTCTGATGTTGAAATCTCAAATAGCCTAATATTTTTGTTGAAAAAATGTAAGAAGCTTTTGCATTTCTCATATTTTTTCAACAAAAAATATCAGAAAACTAATGTTATCGTTAGTTAACGTTTCGTTAAAATTTCTGATGTTGAAATCTGTAATACCCTAATATTTTTGTTGAAAAAAAATGTGAAAAGCTTTCGCACTTCTCATATTTTTCAATAAAAAATACCAGAAAACTAATGTCATCGTTAGTTAACGTTTCGTTAAAATTTCTGATGTTGAAATCTGTAATACCCTAATATTTTTGTTGAAAAAAAAAATGAGAAGCTTTTGCACAAAAAATATCAGAAAACTAATGTCATCGTTAGTTAATGTTATGTTAAAATTTCTGATGTTGAAAGCTCAAATACAGTCAAACCTGTCTTAAGGGGTCACCCAAGGGAAGGACAAAAAGTGGCTGCTTAAGACAGGTGACCCCTTAATACAGGTTAATTTGCACTGTATTTTGGTTCAAGGGACCCAGAAAAGGTGGCTGCTTAAGGCAGGTGATCCCTTAATAGAGGTGACCACATAAGCAGGTTTGACTGTACCCTAATATTTTTGTTGAAAAAGTGTGAGAAGCTTTTGCAGTGCTCGTTGAAGCCTCGTCACTGTTTTGCATGCCAGTGGCTGGAATAAGTTAAAATATATAAGCATACAAAATTTGAACCATATTTACCACGGTGTTCAAGAGTTATGAGCATTTTCAGTAGTTGGCCGAAAATTTTCAACTTGTGCTCGGCAGAGCCTCGTTCATCGAATAAGGTTGTTATACGGGCGAGTCATTAGACAATGTTGACATGTATAAGTATGCAAAATTTTATCAAAATATCCCATTGAGTTCAAGAGTTATAAGCGTTTTCGCTAACTGATCACGGTTTTCGCTAACTGATAACGGACGGACGGAAGGACTAACACAGTGATTATAGTGCAAACCTGCGGGTTCTTCAATGAGAAGTTCTGCATACCAGTGGCTGGGCCATGTTAAATTACATAAGTATACAAAATTTGAAGCAAATGTACCAAGTGGTCCAATCTCAAATACCCTAATATTTTTGTTGAAAAAATGTGAGAAGCTTTTGCACTGCAAAAGCTTCTCATATTTTTCAACAAAAAATATCAGAAAACTTATGTAATCGTTAGTTAACGTTTCGTTAAAATTTCTGATGTTGAAATCTCAAATACCCTAATATTTTTGTTGAAAAAAAAATGTGAGAAGCTTTTGCATTTCTCATATTTTTTCAACAAAAATATCAGAAAACTAATGTCATCGTTAGTTAACGTTTCGTTAAAATTTCTGATGTTGAAATCTGTAATACCCTAATATTTTTGTTGAAAAAAAATGTGAGAAGCTTTTGCGCTTCTCATATTTTTCAACAAAAAATACCAGAAAACTAATGTCATCGTTAGTTAACGTTTCGTTAAAATTTCTGATGTTGAAATTTGTAATACCCTAATATTTTTGTTGAAAAAAAATGTGAGAAGCTTTTGCACAAAAAATATCAGAAAACTAATGTCATCGTTAGTTAACGTTTCGTTAAAATTTCTGATGTTGAAAGCTCAAATACCCTAATATTTTTGTTGACAAAAATGTGAGAAGCTTTTGCAGTGCTCGTTGAAGCCTCGTCACTGTTTTGCATGCCAGTGGCTGGACTAAGTTAAAATGTATAAGCATACAAAATTTGAACCAAATTTACCACGGTGTTCAAGAGTTATGAGCATTTTCAGTAGTTGGCCGTAAATTTTCAACTTGTGCTCGGCAAAGCCTCGTCCATCGAATAAGGTTGTTATGCGGGCGAGTCGTTAGACAATGTTGACATGTATAAATATGCAAAATTTTATCAAAATATCCCATGCGGTTCAAGAGTTATAAGCGTTTTCGCTAACTGATTACGGTTTTCGCTAACTGATAACGGACGGAAAGACGGACTCACACAGTGATTATAGTGCAAACCTGCGGGTTGTGCAATAAGAAGTTCTGCATACCAGTGGCTGGGCAATGTAAAATTACATAAGTATATTAAATTTGAAGCAAATGTACCAAGCGGTCCAATCTCAAATACCTTAATATTTTGTTGAAAAAAATGTGAGAAGCTTTTGCACTGCGCTTCTCATATTTTTCAACAAAAAATACCAGAAAACTAATGTCATCGTTAGTTAACGTTTCGTTAAAATTTCTGATGTTGAAATCTGTAATATCCTAATATTTTTGTTGGAAAAAATGTGAGAAGCTTTTGCACAAAAAATATGAGAAAACTAATGTCATCGTTAGTTAACGTTTCGTTAAAACTTCTGATGTTGAAAGCTCAAATACCCTAATATTTTTGTTGAAAAAATGTGAGAAGCTTTTGCAGTGCTCGGTGAAGTCGTCACTGTTTTGCATGCCAGTGGCTGGACTCAGTTAAAATATATAAGCATACAAAATTTGAACCATATTTACCACGGTGTTCAAGAGTTATGAGCATATTCAGTAGTTGGCCGTAAATTTTCAACTTGTGCTCGGCAAAGCCTCGTCCATCGAATAAGGTTGTTATGTGGGCGAGTCGTTAGACAATGCTGACATGTATAGATATGCAAAATTTTATCAAAATATCCCATGCGGTTCAAGAGTTATAAGCGTTTTCGCTAACTGATTACGGTTTTCGCTAACTGATAACGGACGGACGGAAGGACTCACACAGTGATTATAGTGCAAACCTGCGGGTTGTGCAATGAGAAGTTCTGCATACCAGTGGCTGGGCCATGTTAAATTACATAAGTATACAAAATTTGAAGCAAATGTACCAAGCGGTCCAATCTCAAATACCCTAATATTTTTGTTGAAAAAATGTGAGAAGCTTTTGCACTGCAAAAGCTTCTCATATTTTTCAACAAAAAATATCAGAAAACTAATGTCATCGTTAGTTAACGTTTCGTTACAATTTCTGATGTTGAAATCTCAAATACCCTAATATTTTTGTTGAACCAAAAAAGTGAATAGCTTTTGCCTTTCTCATTTTTTCAAAAAAAAATATCAGAAAACTAATGTAATCGTTAGTTAACGTTTCGTTAAAATTTCTGATGTTGAAATCTGTAATACCCTAATATTTTTGTTGAAAAAAAAATGTGAAAAGCTTTTGCGCTTCTCATATTTTTCAATAAAAAATACCAGAAAACTAATGTCATCGTTAGTTAACGTTTCGTTAAAATTTCTGATGTTGAAATCTGTAATACCCTAATATTTTTGTTGAAAAAAAATTGAGAAGCTTTTGCACAAAAAATATCAGAAAACTAATGTCATCGTTAGTTAACGTATTGTTAAAATTTCTGATGTTGAAAGCTCAAATACCCGAATATTTCTGTTGAAAAAATGTGAGAAGCTTTTGCAGTGCTCGTTGAAGCCTCGTCACTGTTTTGCTTGCCAGTGGCTGGACTAAGTTAAAATATATAAGCATACAAAATTTGAACCATATTTACCACGGTGTTCAAGAGTTATGAGCATTTTCAGTAGTTGGCCGTAAATTTTCAACTTGTGCTCGGCAAAGCCTCGTCCATCGAATAAGGTTGTTATACGGGCGAGTCATTAGACAATGTTGACCTGTATAGATATGCAAAATTTTATCAAAATATCCCATGCGGTTCAAGAGTTATAAGCGTTTTCGCTAACTGATTACGGTTTTCGAAACTGATAACGGACGGACGGACGGACTCACACAGTGATTATAGTGCAAACCTGCGGGTTGTGCAATGAGAAGTTCTGCATACCAGTGGCTGGGCCATGTTAAATTACATAAGTATACAAAATTTGAAGCAAATGTACCAAGCGGTCCAATCTCAAATACCCTAATATTTTTGTTGAAAAAATGTGAGAAGCTTTTGCACTGCAAAAGCTTCTCATATTTTTCAACAAAAAATATCAGAAAACTAATGTAATCGTTAGTTAACGTTTCGTTAAAATTTCTGATGTTGAAATCTCAAATACCCTAATATTTTTGTTGAAAAAAAATGTGAGAAGCTTTTGCATTTCTCATATTTTTTCGACAAAAACTATCAGAAAACTAATGTAATCGTTAGTTAACGTTTCGTTAAAATTTCTGATGTTGAAATCTGTAATACCCTAAAATTTTTGTTGAAAAAAATGTGAAAAGCTTTTGCGCTTCTCATATTTTTCAACAAAAAATACCAGAAAACTAATGTCATCGTTAGTTAACGTTTCGTTAAAATTTCTGATGTTGAAATTTGTAATACCCTAATATTTTTGTTGAAAAAAAATATGAGAAGCTTTTGCACAAAAAATATCAGAAAACTAATGTCATCGTTAGTTAACGTTTCGTTAAAATTTCTGATGTTGAAAGCTCAAATACCCTATTATTTTTGGGTGAAAAAATGTGAGAAGCTTTTGCAGTGCTCGTTGAAGCCTCGTCACTGTTTTGCATGCCAGTGGCTGGACTAAGTTAAAATATATAAGCATACAAAATTTGAACCATATTTACCACGGTGTTCAAGAGTTATGAGCATTTTCAGTAGTTGGCCGGTAAATTTTCAACTTGTGCTCGGCAAAGCCTCGTCCATCGAATAAGGTTGTTATGCGGGCGAGTCGTTAGACAATGTTGACATGTATAAATATGCAAAATTTTATCAAAATATCCCGAGCGGTTCAAGAGTTATAAGCGTTTTCGCTAACTGATTACGGTTTTCGCTAACTGATAACGGACGGACGGACTCACACAGTCATTATAGTGCAAACCTGCGGGTTGTGCAATAAGAAGTTCTGCATACCAGTGGCTGGGCAATGTAAAATTACATAAGTATACTAAATTTGAAGCAAATGTACCAAGCGGTCCAATCTCAAATACCTTAATATTTTGTTGAAAAAAATGTGAGAAGCTTTTGCACTGCGCTTCTCATATTTTCAACCAAAAATACCAGAAAACTAATGTCATCGTTAGTTAACGTTTCGTTAAAATTTCTGATGTTGAAATCTGTAATACCCTAATATTTTTGTTGAAAAAAAATGTGAGAAGCTTTTGCACAAAAAATATCAGAAAACTAACATCATCATTAGTTAACGTTTCGTTAAAATTTCTGATGTTGAAAGCTCAAATACCCTAATATTTTTGTTGAAAAAATGTGAGAAGCTTTTGCAGTGCTCGTTGAAGCCTCGTCACTGTTTTGCATGCCAGTGGCTGGACTAAGTTAAAATATATAAGCATACAAAATTTGAACAATATTTACCACGGTGTTCAAGAGTTATGAGCATATTCAGTAGTTGGCCGTAAATTTTCAACTTGTGCTCGGCAAAGCCTCGTCCATCGAATAAGGTTGTTATGCGTGCGAGTCGTTAGACAATGTTGACATGTATAGCTAAGCAAAATTTTACCAAATATCCCATACGGTTGAAGAGTTATAAGCATTTTCGCTAACTGATTACGGTTTTCGCTAACTGATAACGGACGGACGGACGGACTCACACAGTGATTATAGTGCAAACCTGCGGGTTGTGCAATGAGAAGTTCTGCATACCAGTGGCTGGGCCATGTTAAATTACATAAGTATACAAAATTTGAAGCAAATGTACCAAGCGGTCCAGTCTCAAATACCCTAATATTTTTGTTGAAAAAAATGTGAGAAGCTTTTGCACTGCGCTTCTCATATTTTCAACCAAAAATACCAGAAAACTAATGTCATCGTTAGTTAACGTTTCGTTAAAATTTCTGATGTTGAAATCTGTAATACCCTAATATTTTTGTTGAAAAAAAATGTGAGAAGCTTTTGCACAAAAAATATCAGAAAACTAATATCATCGTTAGTTAACGTTTCGTTAAAATTTCTGATGTTGAAAGCTCAAATACCCTAATATTTTTGTTGAAAAAATGTGAGAAGCTTTTGCAGTGCTCGTTGAAGCCTCGTCACTGTTTTGCATGCCAGTGGCTGGACTAAGTTAAAATATATAAGCATACAAAATTTGAACCATATTTACCACGGTGTTCAAGAGTTATGAGCATTTTCAGTAGTTGGCCGTAAATTTTCAACTTGTGCTCGGCAAAGCCTCGTCCATCGAATAAGGTTGTTATGCGTGCGAGTCGTTAGACAATGTTGACATGTATAGATAAGCAAAATTTTACCAAATATCCCATACGGTTGAAGAGTTATAAGCATTTTCGCTAACTGATTACGGTTTTCGCTAACTGATAACGGACGGACGGACGGACTCACACAGTGATTATAGTGCAAACCTGCGGGTTGTGCAATGAGAAGTTCTGCATACCAGTGGCTGGGCCATGTTAAATTACATAAGTATACAAAATTTGAAGCAAATGTACCAAGCGGTCCAATCTCAAATACCCTAATATTTTTGTTGAAAAAATGTGAGAAGCTTTTGCACTGCAAAAGCTTCTCATATTTTTCAACAAAAAATATCAGAAAACTAATGTAATCGTTAGTTAACGTTTCGTTAAAATTTCTGATGTTGAAATCTCAAATACCCTAATATTTTTGTTGAAAAAAATGTGAGAAGCTTTTGCATTTCTCATATTTTTTCAACAAAAAATATCAGAAAACTAATGTAATCGTTAGTTAACGTTTCGTAAAAATTTCTGATGTTGAAATCTGTAATACCCTAATATTTTTGTTGAAAAAGAATTGTGAGAAGCTTTTGTGCTTCTCATATTTTTCAACAAAAAGTACCAGAAGACTAATGTCATCGTTAGTTAACGTTTCTTTAAAATTTCTGATGTTGAAATCTGTAATACCCTAATATTTTTGTTGAAAAAATGTGAGAAGCTTTTGAACAAAAAATATCAGAAAACTAATGTCATCGTTAGTTAACGTTTTGTTTAAATTTCTGATGTTGAAAGCTCAAATACCCTAATATTTTTGTTGACAAAAATGTGAGAAGCTTTTGCAGTGCTCGTTGAAGCCTCGTCACTGTTTTGCATGCCAGTGGCTGGACTAAGTTAAAATATATAAGCATACAAAATTTGAACCATATTTACCACGGTGTTCAAGAGTTATGAGCATTTTCAGTAGTTGGCCGTAAATTTTCAACTTGTGCTCGGCAAAGCCTCGTCCATCGAATAAGGTTGTTATGCGTGCGAGTCGTTAGACAATGTTGACATGTATAAGTATGCAAAATTTTATCAAAATATCCCATGCGGTTCAAGAGTTATAAGCGTTTTCGCTAACTGATTACGGTTTTCGCTAACTGATAACGGACGGACGGACGGACTCACACAGTGATTATAGTGCAAACCTGCGGGTTGTGCAATGCAAAGAACTTAATTTGTACTCTAGGAGGAAATCCTCTAAGAGTAAATTTATTCCTTTAAGAGTTGATCCAAGCTCCAGAAATGAAAACCAGGAAGTCAAATAGTTGTTTCCACTTGTAAAAATGGTGGGACAATATGGCTGGCAATATATCCATTTGAATGTATGCACAAAGCATGTAGACGTTCGAGTTGTCATGAGAAAACATGCGTTAGAACTCATGTGAAGAGCAAACTTTGTAAAATCTGCGCGATACAGATTTCTCAGGTGCCATGAGAGTGTTAATTTAAAATGAGCCACGACACAAACAAAGTGGCATGTGCACCCAGCAAAGATTCAGGTCAGCCTGGGCGTCCGCCCAGTCTGATCAGAGTTTTCGCTATCCGCATGAAGCTAGCACACTCCTTGTTACCATATAAGCGCACAGCAAGGACTCAGATCTGATTCTTTGCTGATAACACGTGCCACGTTGTTCATTTTATCGTGTCGCGGCTCAAATGTCTAGTTCTATCCTCGCGGAGGAGCCGGATGATGTTTTGCGCTGTCTCAACAGGCTATGCATGAGGGTACCTGTTGTCCGCTTAAAATATTCCAGAAGCTCAGGACAGCCTGTGCGCATACGTCGCCTTGTAAGCGCATGCGCAACAACTCGACTATATAGAATTTATAGAGCAAGCAGCATTGTAAACGCATTTTGCGCAAGCTGGTTTGGCATGCAAATATTTCACAACTTAATACTGGTCTGGGAAACGCCGTTACGGAACTGAACATCATATACCTACAACAGATTGCTCCACTGTACGCCATTTAATGACTATGATATGGTGACTGATTGGGTGTTTATAATAAAATTATTTTTATCAAATAATAATTATTAATTAGAGTTAATTAGGGTTTTTAGGCAAAGAGATTAGAATAGAATTTAAGACTGGTCGGATGTGCATTCTTATCATGGTCTTTGCACTTAGCACGAAATAATGCCACTTTTCTTGTGACACGGCTCAATCCAGAGCGCAGGTTGATGACAAGGTATTCTGTCATTTTATGACCCTGTTATATGTATGAGACTGGGTAATTCTTTGAAAGGATTAGAGGATTAAGGTTTCGGCTGTCAATAAACAAGAACTATCGTGCCAACAGTGTCAAGCAAAACCGAACCTTACAGCATATGCTTGGCCTATGCATCTAAATAACTAAACACAAAACAAACAAAGTGGCATGTGAGTCCAGCGCAGACTCAGATCAGTATGGGCATCCGCCCAGTCTGACCAGATCTTCATTTTCCGCATGGAGGTAGTTTAGACCCTTAGCTACCCTTTAAGCGCACAGCGAAGCCTCTGATCAGACTACGCGGGTGTCCAGGAAGAAGTGTCTTCGCGTGGCCGACATGCCACTTTGCTTGTTTTGTCGTGTCGCGGCTCAATTGTCGATTTGTTAGACGGTTTATGCGAACAGGGTAAAGACTAAATCGAGATCTTGACCGAGACTTTTTCTTTGGAGGGAAAACCCGTATTACAGCCGAATAAGTTAGTTCATCTTTTGCGAACAGCAAAAGACTCTGTTCCGACCCTTCCACAAGAATGGGTCCACTTTTCACATTAATGAGGAAAACATCTAACTGCTTTTACAAGTTAACAAATTTGAACAACTGTTTAGATTAGTCTAAATAATTTTCATCTCGGGGGCATGCACTATTCAAGTACAAATTTTAGCACCCATTGCCCCCTCCGCCGCGCCCCAACGTTCCGCGAGGAGGAATCCATAGTTGAGTAACAATGCGCATCATAATACTGATACGTTTTTTTTTCAACGTTTTGCGCGGTGGAAGACATTGTAGAAGCTGCGCTTACTGGCCCACGTGCATCAGAAATGTGTTTCAGAACATAACCCGTACATTAGTATTCAAAGCTAAGAACTGGTGTTGAAGGGAGCGGTCTGGTCAGGATCTCCTCTGTATTGCAAACAGCTAACAGTTATTTAAGCAAATGAGACGCGGGATTCACACACGCATGTATGAACTATGCAAGCTCAATACATCCAGCATCCAAGCAAAACCTGACATTTCCAGACTGCACATACGCGCAGGCTGTTCTGTGACGTTCGGACTGTACATTCGATGCGCATGTAACTGTCATATACATTTTGACCCACGTCGCGGAATATTCGCGTCAAAAACCAGACTCAACATGTAATGCGCAGTCTGATCAGACATGGGCAGTTCTCTTTCAAACCAGTGCACAGCCTTGCCATTTTCTTTGCGAACCCTGATAGTGTGCATGTTTGTAGCCGGACACAGTTTGTTTATGCAAAGGTACTTTTTCTACGGATGAGGTCAATATTAGGTTAAACAACAAAGTGACACTCGATTAACATGATTAAGGCCTTGTGTGTGTGTGTGTGTGTGTGTGTGTGTGTGTGTGTGTGTGACTTTAACGGTCCTTTCACCATACATTAGATGTTTTGGAAATGTGCAGTCAGACAAGACACAAACGTCTGCTTTCTGGAATATAATACCATGTTCTGTGAATTTTGTATGCCAGTGACCCATTTCTGGTTTGATGGATGGATGACGCCATTTTAAGTCCTTTTTCAACAGTATTACAAGTTATATCAGGACGATGGAAGGGTACTCCGTTTACAGTAAGAAAAATTTCCCTCTCCATTAGGCATCGAACTCGAACCGCTAATTAGCAGCCTCAGTTTTTACCCATCTGAGTTTCCGAGGCCCCTACGTGTATCACCACCAAGCTGTGTATTTGTACAGTCTGGTCAAAAGGCATTACGCAATTTTCTCAAATGCAATGGGCGAAAAATATCCTATGTATTTATCAAGGTGTAAAAAATCTTTCAAATTGTTTTTGAACTGTTGATAAAAAAGCATTTGAAGATGTCTGCGAAAATGACGGTAAATTATCCAAAGAAAGGAATACTGTGGGATCCGTTAGAGACGACCCTGTTATATTTGGACCTATGCAAACTATGCAGTCTTTCCATCAGCTTCAAAACGTACGCAATTTACAGTTCGGTGCATAAGCGCAGGCTGTTCTAGGCATGCGCTATTTTGTATATGTCCAAAAATATGTTTTTCATGCGGTAATGATGGCGCCTTATCTATAAAACAGACTGCACACTGACAATAAACATGTCATAGCTGCGGGCGGCGATTAGCCGTTGTGTCGGCAACAGTACCAAGTGTGTCTTAAAAAGATATCTTTATATACAGCGTAAATCCATGTCAGACACCACAGGATGCGGTATCTGATCAGGGCCGTCACTGTTTGTATATAAACAGAAATTTCTGAGCAGATCAGATACTCTGACATTCATCGAATATAAAAATGAATGAAACATCCAATAATAAAAACATTGTACACTGTAAAAAAAATCCGTAGATTTTATGGTAGAATAACTGGCAACTAGTTGCCAATCTCTTTCCCGTTATATTTACGGGCGTTTGCCTGTAAGACATTGTTGGAAATCACGAAATGGAAGTGTTATGTTAACTGGCCGCACTCGAAAATAACCTTATATTGTTGAAGGGCTATCAGACCAAAACGACGCCTGTTCTATTCTGTCCTACACGGCTTGATGATTCCTGCAACTTTTACGTGTACCCGTTACATAACGGGAAAAGGACTGGCAGTTGGTTGCCAGTTATTCTACCGTAAAATCTACGGAATTGTTTTTTGCAGTGTAAATAAGTCAATAAACGTTAACATGCAGACTTTCTCTTAATTATTGTCAGGTCGAGGGCAGACAAGTAGATATACTGACGTCGGAAAACGTCCGCTCAATCTGGCGGTCCATTTGCCTGAAACCGATCTGTTCACTAAGTGAATGCCTTGATGCCTTAAAACGTGTGATAGTCTGACGACGGCATATGGAAATTCTTTGCCCGTAAGCCGCCTTTTCATGGAAGAGAAAATCTTAGACCTTGATTCCGGAAATTTTTTTGCGAGGCCTGATCAGGAAATGCGCAGTTCGTTGTTCCATCTGGTGTCTGTATGCTTGATTCCGGATAATGTCAACGCAGTCTGATCAGAACTTTTGTTTTGTGAATTATACATTCTATCGGTGCTAAATGCGCAGGTCAGTTGGAGCGTTATGTACATTCTTAGAAGCGCATGCGTATTTGCACGTTGCTCATGTCATCGCCGATCTTGCGCTAAATATACACAGAAGCCTTATCGTTGGATGGATGACTTGCGGGTTTACGTCCTTTTCAACAATATTTTAGTCGTTTATGGATGATGGGAGGCTAATAACGAATGGCTTTGTGCAATTGAACCCCGTTTACGTTTAAAAAGGTTCTCGCTTCAAGCGGGGATCCAACGCGGGACAGCTAGATCAGCTTTACTGAGCCACCGGGGCTCCAAAAATGTTTTGGATTGGTGTCGTTAGAAAAGGTTTCTCAGGCCATGTACATAAAACAAATACTCGAATCAACCTGCGCGGGCATATACACAAACACATAAAAATGGTTTCAGTTTAAACTTTTAAAATTTCAGCATCAAATTTACTCGGAATACAGAATACTTTGATTAGGCTGCGCGGACACGCGGGCTGACATGTCTCCTTCTGTCTGTAAATATACTATTTTGCAGCGTGTTATATTTTTGTGTATTACTTATGGCAAGTGTCACAACCTTAAATATTAGGTGTTTGATCTTTATGACCACTGGCTATGAAGTATGGACTTGGGAATTATTGATTTCTTTAGTTACCGTTTTAACGCGAGGTAGTTTTAAACGGTAAATTTCGTTAGCGTCTTTTGTGTCCGAAAATGTTACTGGCAGCAGGCCTGTGCGCGAACATTTGGGCTCCAATGTGGTTGTCCAAATTTTCGCGATGTCTGAATATTTAGGATCAGTGCGACAATACACGGCCGTGTCTGTGATATGAACGGTTCTTGGTCGAGGAGAGGACGGACACTGGACAGACGCACGGTGCCCGTACTGCGACCGAAGGTGTATGTTATGGGGACTGGGGAACAGCATTATGATAATTGGACTGAAAAAAAATAAATCCATGATGATTTTAAGCCGAAAGTGCATCAGTTACTGAACAAGTATTTACTCTCAAAACTAATTTCTGAAACTGAAAAGCAGTAATCAAAATGTATGCTCGAATTTATTGTCAGAGGATACAGCGCATGCATGCAAGATGCAGGCCGGTGTGTTCACCCGCAGATAGTGTATGTCTATAGACAAGATTTTTCTCTCGCCGCAGCCTTTCATATTATATATACGAAAACGTAGATGCTGCCTGAGGGCTCTTTTGTTTGTGATCTGCGAACAATGTAGTTTTTATATGGACTCTTTTATTTTGGTCCAATAATCTACAGCAATTGTCATAAAGTCTGCTTATCATTACTGGGAAATCCGTCCGTCTGTCACGCCTAAAACAACGTTTGTATAATCAACTCCTCCTACAGTTTTTAAACAATCAAACTGAAATTTGGCACAAATGTTGCGGACATATTGAAGATGTGCACCTGCCTTTTGAAAAACAGAAAAAGGAACCTAGTATGAGTAGGGCGACTTTTGAGGCCTCCATTCAATTGTACTTAAAATTACATGGTTCCTGTTGTGCTCACCATCTGAGTGAACCCAGCAGGCACATTACATAGAAAGGACGTCGTACTAATGTCGATGCGACGAAATGACGTCGCGCCGACGTTAGTGCAACGTCATTCTGACGTCATGTGCCCGCTGGGAACAGGTTCATACAGCAATAATATGTTTCTTCTTCGTGAATCCCCAGAATAACATGATTTCAGATATACCTGTGTTGTTTCAATAATTTTAGAAAAGCTGTGTTTAGAAGGGTTTCTTTTAATGATATAAGATAGTTAATACAGCATTACAGAACACTTGATAATAGGTTTTTGGGGGCACACTTCTAAGTGGCACAGCACTGCTAACAGATGAAGACAAAATCATGGCCTTTTCAAACGGTTGTGGCTATTGCAGAATGTTAAGGTTGTATAATAAACTCCGTCCACAGTTTTTACGCTATCAATTTGAAACTGTGCACAGATATTCTAGAGATATTGAAGATATGTATGTGCTTTTTGAAGAGGGGATAATCAATTTTTATAACATTTCGGCCTTTTCAAACGTAGCTTTTGTTTCGGTTTTGGCTAATACAGTATGATAAGATTGTATCATCCCGCACTCCTTTCACAGTTTGCTAGCAATAAGGTCGCCTTTACACGACCAAAGTTTCTATGACAAAGTAGGTTTGTCACAGAAAAAATTGCTCGTGTAAATGCCAAAATATGACAATGTTTCTTTGACAAATATATATGGTACAGTGCTTCGATAAATTAAATTTGTACGTGTAAATGGAGAACTTTGCTAAAGATTATGTAACAAAGAACATTGCTACAAGCGTGGAAAATGTGACAAAGATTTTGTTTCATCGCTGCAGGAGATTTTGACAAATAATGTTTGGTCGTGTGAACACTGCAGCAAATATTTCATTGCCAACATTTCTGTGACAAAGATTCTATGGCATATTTTCTTTAACAAATAATTTGCTCCGTGTAAACGCAAAATGTTTGTCATACTTTCTTTGTTAAAATTTCTGTGACACAGAAACTTCGCTCGTGTAAACGCGGCCTTAAGAATATAAAGAATGAATAGACACGGGGGCATAATCTGTGTCTTACAAACACAATTTTCTAGTTGCAAATATGAGCCGCGACTCGAGAAAACCAACAATGTGGTTGTGCGCCCAGCGTAGACTCAGATCAGCCTGGGCATCCGCCCAGTCTGATCAGAGTCTTCGCTGACCGCATGGAGGTATCCTAGACCCTTAGCTACCCTTTGAGCTCTTAACGAAGAGTCTGATCAAACTGGGCAGGTGCCCAGGCTGATCTGAGTGCGCTGGGCGTACAACCACATTGTTGGTTTTGTCGTGTCGCAGCTCATATGTTATTATCGAATTAAGGCTGGATGCGCATGCTGACCATTGCCTGTACAGTTAGCGTATGTGATGATGCTACTTTATATGGTACGGCTCAAATATATCCTACCGCTTCAGCGTGATGACAAGTATTTTATGGCCCTGATATGTCTCGACATATTTCCTTTGAGGGGATTAGGATTAGCGAATAAACAAGATTCCTTGTGAAAGTGAATTGTCGCTGATACACTGTTTATGCGAACAAAGTAGACTCTGCTCATATTGCACGGACAAAAAGGCTTCTATGAGTCAATTGTCGCACAAGACATACGGTTTGCGTTTTTTTTTGTTTTTTTTTGCACACGGTGAGCCTATATAAAAGGATTTCCCCGGTACATATAGACAATTATTTACAAGGTTAAGACTATGCGTAAATGGCTTAAACGCCAACAACATTAGGCACAGCGAAGCAGACCCACTCTGCTCCCACTGCGGGGGCATAGAGGTCACTGACCACTATTTTCTACATTGCCCGACTCATACTGCGACAAGGAACAACTTAATAACTGCTCTCCAGAACACCCCATACACCGGGAGCTTGGCCACTAAAGCTTTGTTAACTGCCCAAGATCAGGAAATACTAAATATCGTCTTCCAATATATTGAGGACACGGGCTACACAAAAATAATATAAAATAAAAACCTTTGGAAACAAAATCTAGGGATTAAAGGTTAACAGGAAACAAAGAAGTAAATAAGAGAAACAGAGATTCAGTTTACCAGCGAAATAGTGTGGGCATTCGGACAAAAACGATCCTTGCAGGCCAAGCCTCTATTTAACTTGTTCTTATCATTATTATTATCATTATCGTCATCGTTATCATATTTTTTTATACTGTATACTATAACCACCCACCCCTATATGCGTTACCTCCCGCCACTTTCCGTCATCTCTGCCCAAACATACCGAAAATTTGACTCAAAAACATGCGAAATTCGCTCAAAACGGGGCGCGGCCTGAGAAAAACGGCCCATAGCCAGCTAAACATATATTCAACCACGGGAAAAATATCACAAAACCTCTTTTTGACACCCAAACATACCAACTCACGAGAAAAATCTAGAAAAAAAACGAAAAAAAATTTTCATCATTTTTCATTACCCCGGCCAATACCCCGGGAGCTTATTTGGACCAAAATACATAACACAAAAACAGCGATATTTGAAATAGGGCGGATAGGACGGAAGGAGGGTGTGAAGGGACGCTAAACTAAATAAGATAAACCTCTATACGATCTACCTACTTGCCCGAAATACCCCACCCACCCACCCATACTTATTATTTTTTTTTAGCCCACGCGCTCCCCACCCAACTCAGCCCCGAGAGGCGGGGAACAGGAAACCGCCCACACTGGCCGACACTGTCTGGTTGCAATGCCATGGCATTAGCACTTCTGGGCGTCGACAGTAGCTGCCGGCAACTGATAACCCGCCGCCCAAGCGGCTCCTTCTCGCCCCCATTTTTTTTATTTTCCTTTCTCACTTTTCTTCTCTCTCTCATTTCCCTCCCCTCTCTCTCATTTACATATCCGTTATTATCATAATTACTTATTAATAATAAATATACGCAGGGAAATGGGCCTGCTAGCGGAGGACGGCACTGTCTGGTTGCAACGAAATGGTCGTTAGCACTTCTGTGGGTGCCGAGCTGAAACTACAGGCCCAAGAAACGATAACCAACACAGAGTTGTATCACTATTATATCCTTACCACCATTAGCTAACGCAGATTCATAAGACAATGATGTAGACAGGGACCTGCTGGTGGAGGGCGGCGCTGTCTGGTTGCAACGAACTGGTCGTTAGCACTTCTGTGGGTGCCGCACCGAAGCTACGGGTCCCACCAATCGAAGTAAAATAAATGGTTTAAACAGGAAGAATAAGACAATGACCCAGCGAGCGAAAGGGGGCAGTATCTGGTTGCAGCGCACTGGGCGTTAGCACTTCAATGGGTGTCCCCCGGAGCCGCTGGGTCTTTAAGCTATGATCAAAACACTCTCTTAATGTACACATATTCTGGTAAACACCAAAGATACTCAGGGGGATGGGCGCGCTTCAGGACAATGACGCGCGCATGACCCCCTGAGGGCCACTGAGGTTACAAGCCCTGTACGCGTCCTGACACTCAACATGCACGAGCCGGTCTGAAACAAGTAAGGATTCGTACGGCAACATAAACAATACGTAACAACATCCAAAATACTAAACTGCTTGGACATAACTTTTCGATTTTCGGTTTTGGCAAGACTTTAAGAAAAACAGCCGCACGAATAGTAGAAAAGTGATTATTAAGAAAGGAATTAGCACGTGAACAAAAACACAACCCTCCATATAACAACGGGGAGGGATACTAAATACATTAATCAAAGGAAATCAGGGCGCCCGCAGGGCCAACCGCGTCCTCAAAGCAAAGCACAAACACAAACATGTAGGTAGAAGTAGGAATAGGATAATAAAAAAATGACATACGCATATGCGTATGTGCACAAGTGCGGATACGCATATGCGTGTGAGAAAAAACTCCAAATACGGAGGAAAAAAAATAAAAAAAAAAATAAAATAAAATATATACGGGTATGTCCATGTGCGTGTGTGTGTGTATGTATATATAGACACATACATGCATATATGTGTATATACCAAAAAAAATTAGGTAGACGCATAGGTAGGACAAGCATGGCATGTACACGGACAATCGAACAACGAAGATGACGAAACGACAAATCAACTATTACCGACAACCGACAAAGAAAAAACTCTCTTATACCAAGTTATTAATGGTCCTGATCTTTTTAATATCGACGATAAACAATGCTAAAGTATCACTTCTTTACTTCTACAACACAACCGCTGCAACCAATGACAATCTCACCACCACCGACGCCGACAAACACAACAGATCGACATCGACAACTCAAACAACGCATCAACCGACGACACCAAAAGATAACAACAACGACAAGACTCAACAACTACAACGACAAAGCTTCCACAAAGACCCGACCGACGATGGAACCCACGTACTGAAGACCCGACGAACGGTCTCGGATACCCCAGGGTGGATATGATGCTCTCGTGGCTGTTAGCCCAGGTGGACCATCCGTGACGACTAATTGAAAAAAAACAACAACAACATATAGACAATTGATGTAAACATGCAGAATGAAACAAAACGTAGCTTTAACAATGTGCTCGGGTGTTTGCAGAATCGTTTTGGCTCGTTTCTCAAGCAAGGATTCGCTCAAATTAGATGGCAACGGCTACATTTAAAAAAACGCTAAAGTGAACTAGAAAAACTCGTCGCCGGGCCGCGTAGCGCAGTCGGTAGGACACCTGACTCATAAGTCAGAGGCCCTGGGTTCGAAACCCGGTCTGGCCACATACTTTCGTTTCTTCTTCCGCTGATTCAAGAAGGGCAGTTGTCAGTTACTGGCGAAAGTATCTGCACTTAGTACTGGTTAACCGCTTAGAAGGTCTAAGCCTGCCCAGGAATAGTGTGGTTAGGTTAACTTACCATCCCGACATGATCTAAGCTGTTTACCGTGGACATTAAACATCAAATCAACCAACCAACCAACCAAAAACTCATCAACTTACAATTCTGGCAAATTGATTATCGTAAATATTCAAGTTCTCCCCGTCTCCATATGACCTCGTTGTTGGTGGGACGTTAAACCTGAGTTCACTCACTCACTCAATTCAAGTTCTTGTAATGATAATTTATCACTAGCTTAGCGCGGTCTCAGACTTTATCGAAGGAAGCATATTCAATCTGAATGCATGCACCTCCATGAGAGATCCCTCTTACATTGAATTTGCCCTTTCCGCCATTTTTACAAAGGGGAACAACTTTTGTGACTCCTTCAAGATTTCACTGGAATCCTTTATTAAAAGGGCCTGCTCTTAAACGATAGCATTTGCTCCTGGAGTAGGTACCTAGAGGAGCAAATTCTTTTAACAGCTGCTCTTAAACGAAGTATTTGCTCCTGGAGGAGCGAATTCTTTCCTTTAAGAGTTTACCTTCATTGAGAATGGCGGCAGAGAGGTGATATCTCTTAAAAGTGTACCCAATTCTCTTTACGCAAGATATAAGTATGTTGAAGCCTGTGACTCCAGGCCTCCTTCAAGCTGCGCCCCTGATTATAATTACTATTACTATTATTAATTTTTTTTTTCCATTACAAAACATCTGTCTTATGAAAAAGCTGTTATGTTTCCGTTGGATGCTTCAAGCAACTGATACGACTGAGGAAAAGGAATTCTATAACCTTTCGAAGGTTTCAAGAAAATCGCTGCAAAGGGGGGGGGGGAGGGGGGCGGGGTGAAATATTTGACTCTAAATTTTGACTTGCTTACAAGATCAGAAAAATAGAAAGTATAATCGATAGGAGACATATTTAGCTTCACAATATATGACGTTTATTTTTCTCATGACGTACGAGGTCACGGCGCAGGGATGACCCTACCAAGAAAAGTGCGCATGGACTTGTTCCTTTTTATGCCCCGGGACGACAGTCAGGGGGAATTAGGAGTTGCTCCTGACCGTCTGTCCGTTCCGTCTGTCTGTCCGTCCGTTTGGCACACTCTACGATATACATAGAGTTTGTGTAATCAACTCCTCTCACAGTTTGTAAAGGATCTTTTTCAAACTTTGCGTATATATATGTATTATGGACAAACTGAAGATGTATATGTGGGTTTTAACAGAGCTGGAATAAATTTTGACAGAAGTACGGCCTTTTAAATTAGTCATTTCAGGCATTTTTTGCATTGTGGGGTATAGAGTTTGTGTATTCAACTCCTTCCACAGCTTTCAGTGGATCTTTTACAAACTTTGCATACATATTGTGGACATGCTGAAGATGTGCATGTGGGGTTTTGATGGAGCTAGAGTAAAATTTGACACTTTTATGGCTTTTCGAACTTAGTCATTTTAGGCGATATTTTGCATTTTATGGTATAGAGTTTGTGTAATCGTTTTTAAACTTTGCTTACATATAATGCTGATATATTGAAGATGTGCATGTGGGTTTTTGCTGGAGCTAGAAATAATTTTGACAGAAAATGGCCGTCTCAACTTAGTCATTTTATTCACTTTTTTGCATTGTAAGGTATGGCGTTTGTGCAGGTAAGAAGTTTTTCCAGAGGTAATATTTTGTTCAAAATTTAGCATTTTAACATTGCCCCCTTATGACAGTCAGGCTAGAGGTAAAGTGCGTTGAAACAATATTTGTTGATAATGGGCAATTCAGTGATGTGCACTGCCCTATGACAGGCGCTACACGGGGACATCATTCGTGTCTTACAGACACATTTTTTCTCTTTTTTTTTTATTTTGCTAAAGATCTTGTAAGACACATTTTTTCTCTTTTTTTTTTGATTTTGCTACAGATCTTTCCCTCTTTTTTTCTCTTTTTCTCTTCTTATAAGATCAGTAAGATCAGTAGGGTGGTAACAAAAAGTTATGGTAAAATTAATATCTTAAAAAAATCCTTCAAGAGCAGAGAATACATACAGAAAAAGGAACATGGGCCAGACTACGTAGTTTCGGCTAATAAAGTCTCGCCAGGGACCCTGACAATATCTGGTACGAAACCAGAAGAAAAGCATACTGTAGTTTCTTAATTTTAATTGGGCAGTCGATTCAAAGACTGGTTAGTGTTAAGCCGAATTTCAGTAGTGAATTTTTCAAGATTTTTTCGTATTTTGAAAGCGTCTAGTATCCTCACAGTATGTACTTAGAGCGTGCAAGGCCATGTCTCTAGCATATACAGAGAAATAAGCATCAATAAGGTGCATAGATAAATGAGGTGTGAGGGTCGCTCAAAATGTCATAGCAGCTGTCGAAAGGATAAGCAGTTGGCTTTCATTCTACTTCCATTATATATATTGCATATGAAACATCCCAGCGGACACATGACGTCTAAATGACGACGTACATGACGTCAATGCGACGCGATTACGTCACATTGACGTTTGCACGACGTCATTTGACGTCATGCGCCTGCTGGGATAATGCTTAGCCAAAAATGTGTTTCTAATTGATAAATCTCAGTAACGATTCACGTTGACACAGTCGCCTGATGGATTTACCGCAGATGTCTTCGGCCCGATTTCATGAGAACGGAATTACTTAGTAATTCTTTTATATGTAACCTAGCCGATTTCAAGTTAAAATTTAAAAGGTTGGATTATTTGAGCCGCGACACGAAAAAACCAACAAAGTGGCATGTGCGCCCAGTGACGACTCAGATCAGCCTTGGCATCCGCCCAGTCTCACAAGGGTCTTCGCTGTCCGCATGGAGCTAGCTTAGACCCGTAGCTACCCTGTAAGCGCACAGCGAAGACTCTGATCAGACTGGGCGGATGCCCAGGCTGATCTGAGTCTGTGCTGAGCGCACATACCACTTTGTTGGTTTTCTCGTGTCGCAGCTCATTTGATCAGTTTTATTGCATTACCACTTCGTATATTCGAATGCAATTAGATCCGCTTCTCGCTAGTAACGACGCGATCCTAGCCAGATTGTTTTTATGGGGAATCTTTGATAACCGAGAGGTCAGTTCGATGATCCGACCGCCCCCTAGCTATGCAGGATGGCTCCGAATATGAATGGATGCACTTTATAAAGTGAAAGCAACTATTTTGCATTTTTTGCACTTCCCTGTGGGGTCAACTCTTTAAGGAAAGAACTTGCTCCACTATGCTGTTGTTATTTTTGTTCTCTGTTCCCTTAACGACGTGCTCCAGTGGGGCTCAACGAAACGAATCTATATATAGTTGCACTTGCACCAAAGGCTGTCCTTTGTCTTATCGTCTGTCATCTTTCCAGTTAGTCAGTTTTGCCCAACCAACAATTTGCCGGGCCGCGTAGCGCAGCCGATAGCCCGTCTGATTCTAGAGCCAGAGGTCCCGGGTTCGATACCCAGTCAGGCCACTTACTTTCGTTTCTCCCTCCACTGGATCAAGAAGGACAGTTGTCAGTTACTGGCGAAAGTATGTGCACTTAGTACTGGTTAACAGCTAAGGAGCTCTAAACCTGCCTAAAAATGGTGTGGTTAGGTAGTGACAACATGCCGATCAGAGTCCAGGAAGACGAAGCGCGTCCTAGAAAAGAGACCCCAGCAGAACGGGACCACAGGCCAAACCCGCCAAAACGAACTCTGGACCACCAACGAGGAAACGCGCAGGCGCTAGTAAGGTTATATGGGTTCTTTACAGGGAACCCTTCAATGTGCAAGTCTTAAAGTGTGCCCCAACTCGTCTCCTATGATTTGGCTACCGGGTAGGGGTCCCTTATATTATCTCTGTTCCTAAGTGAGGCTGAGAGACAGTTAAACATAGGTTTCCATTTTCTCCTTTTAATAGTTACACTCATTTCAATATTTATATCACCATGGTGAAGTTTGAATTTTGTACTTCCCCGTCAAAAAAGGCACTAGTTGTAGCACGGATGAGAAACTCCATAAACGGAGCCAAAGGCTCTGATAAGGAAATGTTACGGCGGCCTCCGACTCCTACTATACCGGCTGAAAATTGGACGGTGAAAAGGTAAGTTCCACATTTCATGGTATAAATTTATTTCAACGTCGTGAAACCTCATAAAAGGAGATTAAAGTTCAATGCTCTGGTCTTTTAACTTCTTTTCTAGGCTAAAGTACAAAAGGTTCGCGAACATCTCGTACAAAGAATACGTAACAGTTGAGGATGTTCGCAGAAAGTGCCAAGCCGCCATCGGAAAACATGGTGAGCTCCTGACCATGGTCAAAATACGGAATCCGGGGTGGGTTGGCCACATTTCTATGTCTTCTGGCTAAGCATAGACAATCCTGCATGGCAGAAGAAGAGGCAGACAAACGAAATCAACATTAAAGGATGGGCAGAGCTCTAAGGAAGCTGAAAACAGGACCAGGTAGAGATAGATCGTTGCAACGTCATATCTGACGTCCCAACGACTTGGCTTGGTTATTGAACATCATAGAATAGAATTATCAGGACACAGCGGAGACTTCTAGAAGCAGTCTGATCTAGGTTTACACTTTTTTGGACAAGCACTCTTCCATCCCAATCTTTAAAGTTAATAGGGTCTTGGTAGACTCTGAATCCAGAATTTTATGATGAGCAAATCTGCGCACATGTCGTCTGAGCAACGCAGTTTACTTATAGTCTCTTGTAATATTGAGTTATTGCCTGAGCCCTAACTAGGCTAAGCATTGCTCAAGCTTTCCGGAGCATGTATTCTCCACACATTCTTTCAACGACGTGGCACGAATAAACCTTAGCCAGTTTATGCATCTGTTTGGCTTGGACCGCCAAATTCTTGTCCTTTCCAGAAAGTATATAGCAGAAAACGAATGTCTTCATGCACACGCTGGTCTACGTTTCGTTGATGGCACGTCTTTGTCATGGAAGCTACTATTAACGGCCGCATTGCTCTATCAGTAGAAAATAGTTTAGCATGAGGTATCGCTGCAAGCTTCTATAGTTTCTTCATTGTAAATGACCATGATTTGCCACTTTAAACAAATAAAACATCCTTGAGTTTCACATGTAAAAGGTCTGAAAACATACTTGGGTCATTTTAGTTGGATCTCTGTCAATTTCATTATGCTGAATAAAATGGTAAAAATACAATGTACAGGCATGGAGCCCGTATCACTATCCCGTCTATGTTTATGTAGCACTGCTAGACGGGAAACCAGAACAGGAAATTGTCTTTTGTTCAGGAATTTGTAATTTTTCAAAAAGTTGGTTTCTCTACTTTTTGCCAGTTATGTGACTCAATATACGCACATCAACCCTTATTTTGAGGCCGGGCCGCGTAGCGCAGTCGGTAGGGCACCCGACTCATAAGTCAGAGGTCCTGGGTTCGAAACCCGGTGGCCACATACTTTTGTTTCTCCTTCCGCTGATTCAAGAAGGGCAGTTGTCAGTTACTGGCGAAGGTATGTGCACTTAGTACTGGTTAACGGCTTAGGAGGTCTAAGTCTGCCCAGGAATTATAGTGTGGCTAGGTTAACTGACCATCCCGACATGACCTTAGCTGTTTACCGTGGACATTAAGCATCAAATCAACCAACCAACCAACCAAAAACTCATCAACTTACAATTCTGGCAAATTGATTATCGTAAATATTCAAGTTCTCCCCGTCTCCATATGACCTCGTTGTTGGTGGGACGTTACCATAACTGTTTACCGAGGACGTTAAACATCAAATCAAACAATCAACCCTTATTCATCACCAAACCGCTTTTTACTTCGATTTGAGTTTATGCGTTTTTACCACTGATAGGACAATGGAGACTTTAAAGTTCCCATAGTTCAATCAGTGGTAAAATCGTCCCAACGCAAATCATTACTAAAAGTGCTTCAACATCCAGGTTTGGTGATAAAATGGTTTCTTTTCAGTGCATCTTAATGCACACAACGTTTCAGACAGACAGACAGATAGATAGATAGATAGATAGATAGATAGATAGATAATGAACTTAGAGGCTAAAAATGTCTCACGTGGCCATGTCTCAAAATCAGATTTATCACACAGATACAAAAATTTAGACTACCTTAGAAGCAATCTGAGCTTCCAGCGTCTTTATCCTGTCCAGTGGTCCTATAAAGGTTTTTTCTGGTCTGATAACTTTATCAACCCGTTAGAAACACCCAGGACATCGCGTGAGATACTTCGACGTTAAAATGCTGAGTGCGATGTGGACGGACACACGGCGCCAAGTGTGTGCGACTATGGTTACGTACCGTTGAGCCACTTGGGTAACGTCGATAAGAGAATTGAACTGAACTGAACTGAACAAAACAGAAAAAAATCCCATCCTTTCAGAGATTATATCTCTATTTTAAATCCATCATAAACATAAAGTTTGACCACTGAATTTTGTCGCACTTGCTTTAGGAAGATGGGATATAGGTTTCCGGGTTTCCGCCCGTCCGTCATTCCGTCCGTCCGCCAGTCATTCCGTTCACATTTATGTTCCCTGGCGTTAAAATTTTCGTTAACCCTAGCGTTAAAATCTATCTAATTTCTCCAAAACCACTGACCAATGGTTCTCAAATTTTATATAAAACATGACCAGACCGCAACACGTCAGGACGATAAAATTTAGCCAGGTCGAGAATCCAAGATGTCCGCCATTGCAACAAATTTCCGTTCACATTTACGTTAACCCTGGCGTTAAAGTCTATTTAATTAATTTCTCCAAAACCATGACAGCCATGGTTCTCAAGTTTCATATGAAGCATAATCAGACTGCAGCACTTCAGAATGGTAAAATTCAGCCAGGGTGAGAATCTAAGATGGCCATCATTGCAACTAAAACGTTCACATTTACTTTAACCCTGGCGTTAAAGTCTATTTAACTTATTTTTTCCAAAACCACTGCACCCATAGTTCTCCAATTTCATACCGATTATGTCCAGACTGCAACACGTCAGAATGGTAAATTCAGCCAGGTCGAGAATCCAAGATGCCCACCATTACTAAATATGGCAAAAACAACAAAGTCAGCTTCTATTCCAGAACCTCTTGGTATATTCCGTTGAAATATTGCTTGGAAGAACAGTGGGCCATGACCTCTGCTTCTGTGGAAGTGCAATGCAGGCGCGACATAGCATTCCGAGGAATTCTTGTCTTAACTAGATCACAAGGAACACGTTGGTGTCAAAATTAATATGAAATGGCTGAATGTTTTGTTTCACATCAAAACGGCAACCACTACAAGATTGGGTGGCCGGAAAACATTTCAGCTGGCGCAATGATGCTGTATGATTTTGCTAACCAGCCCCGGATCCAGGGGTTGGGCTCTGGGGCTTCAGCCCCGCCACCTGGACCCGGTAAGATTAAAAATATATGTTGTGAGATCTCATTAGAATCGCCTCGGTGTGGCGATTCTAAAGACACCAAAAACACGCAAAAAGACACCAAAAACTCTCATCAAATGGATCCCTTATTATGTCATATATTTTCAAGCCTCACCTCCGCCCTAACAATATGTTCTATGAAAGGGTTATCCCTTGGAAGCAAGGATCACACAAAAGAACTGAAAACTGTCGAGTGTACAAGTTTTCTGGGCCAGACAAGCCAGTTTCGGCCAATTAGGCCTCATCAGTGACCCTCAAATATTTTCAAAGTTCTACAATGGAATCAGTGAACCCTTCCCCTCCCACTTCCCAAATATATCTCGGCTCTCGGCACCTCTCAGCCCCGCCAGTTATCAGTCATCCAGAGCCCCACTAGTATCCGGGCCTGTCTAACACTTATCAGCCTGCCTCGTTTCGTTAGATAATTATCGTCAGATGTTGACTCTTTTCATGAGTCAATATTACAATCATACTCGGATGCCGCTGCTGTTGTATTTTCTAGATTCCCTATGAGGCCTAGGCTTTCAGAAGTAGCATTGTTGATGTCGTTTTGTTGCTCTACGTCCACGGTAAACTGCTATGGTCAAGTCGGGACGGTCAGTTACCCTAACCACACTATTCCTGGGCAGGCTTAGACCCCCTAAGCGGCTTGCCAGTACTACGTGCACATACTTTCGCTATAAACTGACAACTGCCTTGAATCAGCAGAAGGAGAAACGAAAGCATATGGCTGGACAGGGTATCGAACCTGGGACCTCTGGCTCTTGAGTCGGACGTGCTACCGACTGCGCTACGCGGCCCGGCTTCAGCAGTAGCAAGTTTCCACAACTTCAAACATGCTTATAGTTGTTTCTGTACATGTTATATTTCTAGCTAGAATCTATATGATGATAAACAGATAATAGCATGTTTTTGTTATCATCCTATTTCCCAGCCCTCGGCCAATATCGGACCTCGGGAAAGCCCTCGGCCCGATACTGGAACTCGGGCTGAGAAACAGGTGATAACGAAAAAAAAAAAAAATAAATAACATGTAATAATCTCCATTTATCAGTGTTGCAAGTAGGACGTTTTTACGGTGTGCATAGTTTAGAATAAAATGGATTAGAATGGAATGGAATAGAATGCATGAGATAATGTACATTCTGTTGTCTACAACAATTTGCTCTTTGAGCTCTGAATTGTGCTCTTTCATAAAAGAATTTGCCTCCTCGGAGGGAGAAAATTGTTTCTTATAAGACTATCATCCCTATCAATGGAATAGAGTGGAGGAGAGTCTCCCTGCGTATCCATTTCACTCCTCGATTCAGTGAAATGGACACGCATAGAGACTCTCCTCCATAGGAATGCTAGTCTTAAAAGAAACAATTTTCTCCCTCAGAGGAAGCAAATTCTTTTATGTAAGAGCACCATTCAAGGCTCATAGAGCAAATTGTATAGATTCCACTCCAAATTACTCCATGTTTTAAACTATGCCCTGATTATTAAAGGGAATTCTCTGTAACCTCCAATTCCCGGTTGACCGATTTCGTCAATGTCATATATAAAGATAGATAAGATTACGAAAAAAACTTTCTTCCTTCCTATATATACTGCTACAGCATTATGAGCAGGTGTACTTTTGTGCACTCCAGTGTTGCATGAAGAAAGCCTACATATAGCCATGTAGCTATATATACTGGGCAAAAAAAGTTTGGGATCAAACATTTGACTGAAGCTTAAATCATTAAAAATAAATTATCCAAAAAATAATTTTCTTTTATTCAATACATATGTTAAAGCGGCACAGGACTGCATGAAAAATATTGGAATCGGATCGCGTGACACAGCATTAGAAACGAATGAACAGATATACCCCTAAAATTAAAGTGAAAATAGGCATCACCACAAAATCAAATGTCCGTGATTATTGTCTTTATCCATGCAAAACCATTTCCAGTGCTCATCGAGATATCTTGGGGTCTAAATAACTGCATGACTGCTACTCGGTCTGCTTATAGTAAAGCGCTAGAGGCTCATTTGGGGACTCGTTTGCCATTTTCATGAAGCGTCTGAATTAACTCTCCAGAAGGTTTCTGAGCCTCTGATGAATAGAATTGGTGCATTGCAACATCTGTAGAGCATGCTCAGTCTGATTTAAAACTTGCGATCGACCTAACCTGTCCATACGGACGATTGTCTCTGTCTCAAGCTACTGTTTGCTGAAGTTTGGGATGATGGCACCATCGAATCACAGGACAAATGTGGTTGACCGGAGCCTTCCGACTGAAACAATCGTCCACACTGACAAGTTAATTTCATCACAAGTTTTAAATTCGATTAAACATGCTTGTGACATGTTACACCGCCAATTCTAATCACCAGAGGCTTACTGAAACTCATGGAGAGCTCATTCAGGCCTTTCATGAAAAATGGCAAACGAGTCCCTAAATGGGCCTCTGGGGATTTACCAGCAGCATACCGAGTAGCTATCGTGCAGTTATTTAGGTCCTCAGAGGTCACACTGAGAACTGAAACTCATATTCCATGAATCAAGCCAAAAATAATGGACATTCAGTTTTGTGTTAACGCTAAGTTTCATTTCGATTTTAGGGGTATGCCTGTTTATTCATTTCTGCTGGTGTGTCACGTGATCAGATTCCAATATATGTCATGCAGTCTTGTGTAGTCTTGACAGTTGTATTCAACAGAAGAAAACGATTTTTGAAAAATTATTTTTTCGATATATAAAATTCACACAAGTGTTTGATCCTTAACTTATTTGGTCCAGTATAGTATGGATGTGCGGGGGTAACGTCGATATGTGAATTGAAATATGATGGTAGTAGGGATGTTTAACCTTCATAGGGGGCCTCCAGTTAACGTACCAATCCGAAGGACGGCATAGGTGCGGGGGGTAACGTCGATATGAGAATTGAAATATGATGGTAGTAGGGATGTTTAACCTGCATAGGGGGCCTCCAGTTAACGTACCGATCCGAAGGACGGCATACTTATGACTTGCGAGTTTACGTCCGTTTCAACAGTAATCCAGTTATATCAGGACAATGCGACGGTGATAATAAAAGGCTGTGTCAAAATGGAACCCCGTTTACGATGGGAACGTTCTCGCCTCAAGCGAGGCTCGAACCCGATCTGCTAGATCAGTAGACATGCGCTTAACCAACTGAGCTAAGGGACTCCTCGGACATAGGAAGACTTTGACCTGGGCGGGGATCGAAGCCACGACCCTATGGCTTCACAGACAAGTTCACTAACCACTGAGCCACCGCGCTGCAAAATATTAAGACTAAGCCGCGACACGAGAAAATCAACGAAGTGGTTGTGCGCCCAGCGCAGACTCAGATCAGCCTGGGCATCCGCCTAGTCTTAGCAGAGTATTTCCAAAGCGCTTAAAGGGTAGATAACGGTCTAAGCTACCTTCATGCGAACAGCAAAGATGCCCAGGCTGATCGGAGTCAGCGCTGGGCTTACACACACGCACCCAATGCACTTGGCCACTTGCTTTACCTGTGAATCGAAACGGGAAAGAGATTTGAAGTACAATAATTGTAACTCTTATCAAACAGAGTATAGCCGCAACTGTAAGTTCGGCGTCATTGCGGGTTGTTACGGTGCGAAAGGAAACTTCTTTCTGCATTTTTTTCAACAAAGGAATGCTCCTTTTGCGAAAATAAGATTTAGATTTAGAAAGGAAGGTATTTATTTTGGCTATTTTAGCCTTTATTTATCCATACAGCGTCCATTAGTCTCAAATTACCCTGACGGAAAGTTTCAAAAAAAAAAAAAAAAAAAAAAAAAAAAAAAAGATACAAGAAAAAAATAATAATAAAATACTCCAACCCAAATGCTTTTATTAAATCATTTTATTTCCAGAATTTGTAAGGCTTTGGTAAGAAAGAAATTAGTTTAATTTTTCACATTTGGTTCCATTCACATTGACCACAAAAAACGCTGCAGATGGAAAAGTTGAATGGTATGCCTAAACGGTATTTAGTTCATTATCCCCCGCCGAAGGCGGAGGGATATAGCTTTCCCCATGTCCGTTTGTCTGTCCGTCCGTCCTTCCCTCCATCCTCCCGTCCGTATGGTCGTCCGGAGCCATAACAAATTAACCACTAAACAGAATTTCGTGAAACATAAAATAATTATATATCACTATAACCTGCTGATGCACGTGAAGTCTCATCAGACTGGCCTCAGTAGTGCATCAGTTATTGCTCTGAATTGACTTTAAATCAATTAAACAAGCCATAAGAAAGTAACCAATTACCAAACCTTCTACACAAGTCAGAACTCTGAAAGTAGGTTTCTTGTGGCGGGGCTCAAATATTACATAATTATGCAGTAGTCACATTTAGTAACTACACCACACCTACAGGGAAAGTCACAAGGAACAGCAGGGATGATGACTTCCACTCTTAGGTGGTAGGCTTGGACAGCCAACTATAGAATGCTGAAGATCCCCAAAAGCCAATTTTATACAAAAGAAAAAATTGGGTTGCAGAGACATTGTTTATTTTTCAACATAATTTCTACTTCAAAAATATATGCTGGGGACTCATGGAGTCAGTTCCAATGAGCGCTAGCAACACAATTTAGAAAATTATACATCTTCAGGACAAACTATTAGGACTTGGGGAACCAATGGGAAAATTTACCCGCGGGAAAAATGCCCCATGAGAAAAAAATCCCCACGGCCTAAAATCCCCATGGGGAAAATCTCAATTTTTGTTATGTTATTTTTTTACGTTTAAAGTTAATACTTAAAACTAAATGTACATAAGAATAACATCACACATAATTTTCAGGACAAACATTTTTGAGCAAAGGCAGGAATATTCACCAAAATCTTTAGGAACCCATGGGAAATTTTACTCATGGGAAAAAATTCCCCATGAGAAAAAAAAAAAAAAAACCCATGCCCAAAAATCCCCATGGGGATAATGTCAATTTGTTTTGATTATTATTTTTTTACTTTTAAACTTAATACAGATATATTCAAACTGAACTGTTTCATTCATTTATTAATTAACTGTAAAACTTATATTTTTTCAGAATACCATTGAATTTTTCCCCATGGGAAAAATATTCAACATACTTTTTTTCCCCATGGGGAGATTTCCCTGCGGGAAAATTTAGATTTTAACAAAATAATCAGAAATCAATCCATTACGAATTATTTATGATAAAAAATCCATGTCAAATTTAAAATTTGACAAATTTGTGGATTTAAATTTCTTAAAAACCCCATGGGGAATTTTGTCCAAAATTTTCCCGCGGGGACAAAACCCCATGGGGAAAATATCAAGGTTTGGTTGGGTGGCTAATATTGGGTAGCAGGTTTAATATTTGTTTTTGTTGATATTCTAAGTGTGAATATTAAATAAATATTTCTTCATTACATTTACCCATGGGGAATTTTTCCCCTTGAAAAAATATGGGGAATATTCCCCATGGGGAGGGTCATAATTCCCCATGGGGATTTTTTTTCCCCACGGGGTTTTCAAAAACCCCATGGGGATTTTTACATTTCTTGCTAAATAATTTTTAGACCTCTTATTATTTTTGGACCAGAAGGTACAGGATTTACTTAGAAACCTCTGTTTCATATAACACAGGTCATATGAGGTCTCTTAGTCAAGTAAAATTACAAGGTGAGTTTGCCAAAAACTGGTTTGGCAAAAAATTTCTGGTGACTGTTATACCAAGTTTCAAGGCCATCGGCCTATTGGTTCTGGAGAAGAAGATTTTTTCAGGTTTTTACCATATATGGGCATGGCGGCCATGTTGGTCATGTGACCAGGACCGTTTGAACAACTTTTCGTTCCTAAGGTCCCAGGAGGCTCTATATGAAATTTGGTTACAATCGGCCCAGCGGTTTCAGAGGAGAAGTCGTTTGAAATTGTTGACGGACGGACGGACGGACGACGGACGACGGACGACGACGGACGACGGAGCCTTACCATCCTATAAGCTCCCCCGGAGCCGCTGGCTCAGGTGAGCTAAAAAACCACCGCCCGCCTTTATCCTTGTTTCGATTATATTTTTGTAAAAACGTTGGTAGTTTTATTTCACTGATATTTTTTAATTCTCCTATATTCATTTTGAATATTAAAAAGTCCTTTCCATATTTATCAAAATACAATTTTGGTATACTTTTCCAGTTCGAAAGCTCTTCGCTTATTAAACGATTAACCCATTTAATGTATTTGTTTTTAACGGTGTTTTTATGTCTACCATTTTCAAACCTCCATTTTCGATATTTTGCATAAGTTGTTTTATTTTAATCTTATCGTTCTTGAAGGAACTCTTTAAGATTTTAATTTATCATCCCATAAAAATTTGAACAATAAAGCTTCAATTTTATTTAAAATTTGATCAGGAACTGTCATGCATTGAAGAAAATAATTGCACTTTGACATTACTAAAGACTTTATCATGCGAACCGAACAACCAACTAAATGTTTTGTACCACTTCAGCAACTGAGGGTGAGGTTGGGCCTGTAAAATCGATTTAAGCCCCCCAGTAATTCATTACTGACCGTTCCAAGGCGGTAGTTCTGTTGTGGTTCTTTGTTGCCTGTTTTTGGTGTCAGAGTTTCTGTGATGTTTTACCTTATGTATGTTATTATTATTTTTGGTTCGGTTTGGGTTGCTGAGTGGCCACCTTTTGGGAACAAGCTGCTCACTCGGTTGGCCATATGTTCTCTGTATCTTGATTATTTGTAATCTTAGTTGTTTCCAACTATGGTTTGAGGGCTGGATTTGGATTTTGATTGTTTCAGTTCCTGGTCTTTGCATACTTTTTATTTTTAGAACTACAATTTTCCCAAAGAAGGTCAGTTTGCGCCTTTTCCAGGAATTAAGTAGGTTCTGTATATCTTCTATAAGCTTGTCCCAGTTCAACTGCAGACATTCTTGTTTATTTGTACCAAAGTATACACCTAAGGATTTTATAGCTGTTGCTGAAAAGTCAATGCCATGTATTTTACTTCTTGTTTGTCTGTGGCGACCTAATAATAGTCCTTTGGTTTTTGATGTATTTAAATTGAGTCCGGACACCTCCGAAAATTGTTTCATCTCATTTATTAGGCTCGGAATATCATTTTGTGCTTGTAAAAATATCGTTGTATCGTCCGCCATTTGAGTTAGTATTATCTCCTTATCTCTTCCTATTTTAATACCATTTATATTTTTGTTATTCCGTATATTTTCTGCCATAATTTCGGCGGATAGGATGTACAGAAGGGCGGAGATTGGACAGCCTTGTCTAATCCCACGTGAAATTTCAAAACTCTCGGACACCCAACCATTATTTATGATACTATTTGTAGTGTTTTTATATAATAGTTTTACCCACTTAATAAAATGTTCCCCAAATCCATACTTTTCTAGTGTCATATTCATGAAGTTCCATTCTATAGAGTCGAACGCTTTTTGAAAGTCTAGGAAGAGCAATATTCCATCTAAGTTACTATCTTCGGCGTAGTCTATTCTGTCTTGAATTTGTCGGATGCAAAAAAAACCTATAAATCTATTTTTGATATAGCCGTTTTGGTCAGTGCTTACGATTTTTGAAATGATTTTCTGAAGTCTCTGTGCTAGAACCCTTGCAATAATCTTGTAATCAACATTGAGTAACGTTATGGGACGCCAGTTTGTCAATTTTGTTTTGTCGCCTGATTTGAAAATAAGAGTTAATATTCCGTGTTTTTGCGTATCGCTTAATTGATCTTTTTTGAAGGATTCTCTCACGCAGTTCATAAAGAAAGGACTAATATGATTCCAAAAGGTTTGATGAAATTCTACGGAAAGTTCGTCGGAGCCAGGTGTTTTATTAAGCTTCATAGAGAATAGCGCGTTTTTGCACTCTTCTTCTGTTATTTTGTTTTCGCAACCATTCCTTTCTTTGTGCGAAAGTGTATTGGAAATCCGCGAAGCATCAAGATATTGTTTTATTTTAACAGTGTCGTTAATTTTTGATGTGTATAAGCTACGATAAAACTTAACTTGTTCTTTGAGAATTTCCGAGTTGTCTGTTACTGTTCGTCCGTCATCTGTGTTCAGGTTTGTAAGATTTTTATGAATTTGTTTACTTTTCTCTAGGCCTAAGAAAAATTTAGTATTTTTCTCACCATTTTCTTTCCACTCGACTCTAGCTCGTATTTGGGCACCTTTAGCTTTATATTCATGAATATTTTTCAATTCGTTTTCTATTCTTAATACTTCGTTCTTTACACTTTCATGTCCTATGTTTTTGTCTTGTAATTTATGAAGTGAAAAGATTTTTTCCTCAAGCATACTGCAATGACTTTTTAACCGCTTTAAGTTTTGCTTAGAATAAGCCTGACTGGCTTCCCTTACATCTATTTTTATTTTTTTCCCATGTATTTTGAGAAGTTAAGTCTTCATTATCGCCACCGGGTTTGCATTTTTCAATGGTACGTATAATTAATGATTGATATTCTTTATCTTGAAGAATACTATTGTTGATTTTCCAGAAGCCGCAACCTCTGTTTTCCTTTATTATTTTAAGCTTCAGTGAGACAGACGGGTGACTAGTTTTACTTATTTGTGGTGGCCTTTTATCGCAAGAATAGACGCACGTTTGAAGATCGTCTTGTAAAAAGAAGTAATCTATGCGACTTGCTTCATTTCGGCTTTGTCTTTTCCATGTAAATTGTATTTTTTGCCAGTGTTTTACCCGCCAGATATCAATCAGTTTGTGTGTTTTAATTAAGTTTCCCAATGCGTTACTAGCTTTTGTTGTTTTAGGGACATTATTAGGGCGATCTAATTTCGTATCTAGGATTTCATTAAAATCGCTACCTAGTATTATTGCCCCTGTGGCGAGTTTTGAAATATTTTCTGACACCGACTTGAAAAAACTATTTCTTTCGTTTGGATTGTTGGGCGCATAAATATTCGTTAGAGAATAATTATTGTTGTCAATTTCAATATTAACTAAAATAAATCTGCCGACGGTGTCACGATGGACGCTAAGTACGTTGTGATTGACGGAAGCATGGATGAGCACAGCAACCCCTCTACTATTTGAAGTGCCATATGAATGAAATACTGTTCCATTATACTGACTATCAAAAGTTTGTATGATATCTTCAGTTAAATGTGTCTCTAGTAAGTAAAGTATATTTCGAGGGTTCAACGCAACACTGTCGTATCTTGTTTTCAAGAAACTTTTCAGGAACAAGGAAAAACATTTACTCTTCAAAACCCTTATACCATTTTATTCAACATAATTTTAAATAACTTCCAAAAACAGTTGGTTTAGCTGACTATTGCTAGTTTGAAGATGCATTTGTTATAAAAGAAGAAATTTGTAATTATTTGACTTACGACAGTTTTCCCACTGTATATCACGACTTTGGTGTAAAGATTTTAACGCAACACTGTCGTAACTTAAGTTACAACAGTGTTGCATTGACTCTTAGTGTTTAAGTCCCTTTAGATTCAGTGCAATACTGTTACAAGTAACTCACTTGATCTGACCTACTGCAGTGTTGCTTTAAATTCAGTGAAAATATTTTCCATGACAGAAAGTGCAAAAGTGTCGTATCTTACACTAAATACTCAAATACTATGTCAGTTCATATTAATAATGACAAAAAATGACTTTTTATCTTCAGAAATGTGTAGATTCATACCAAACTTAAATAACTGTTATGCTTTACATTCCATATTTCTTGTAATAGATGCCCCCTCTCTAATTTTAAACATCCCTTGTTTTTTTTATTAAAAATGGCCCAGTTCCACCACTATAGGCTTTAAACCACCCATATTTGCTATTTGTCTTGAGAATGCCCTTTTTAGGACTTGCAAATTGCAAGGCTATTTATTTAAAGAAATACCATACTTAAAAACAGGGATGTTCAAGAAATGTCATAAAACACATACCGCCTTTTATTCTATTTTGGACCTAATAAAACGTGTATGCAAGATGTTGAGACAGAATAACATATTAAACTTTATTTCGTCAGTATGCAGGATAAAGAATACTGTAAATCTTAAATATGTGTCATTTACTTTTGCATATTGTATGTGCAGAAAAATTTGATTACCGTCAATTTTGTTCTGTAAATTAACACACAAAAGCTAAAGTTTGATCATCTTGTTCAATTGTATCCGATGGATACATTTTATGGATAACTTTAGTATTTCTAAACCCCTGGCTCTCCTCCCCACCCCAACTCCCTTCTAAAGAATTACCGTCTTGCTCTTGCCCCTTCTGGTACTTTCTGTGAAAAGGGGGAAATAGGATTATTTGTACTTTTAAACACAGCTGGACTATATAGACGGTGGAAAGCTTGTTACTCGGCTTTATGACAAGAGGGATTAATGACTTCAATTTTCCCATAGTTTACTTTCCATTTTTGAGTAGCAATACTCCTTCAGCGCCTGCATATGGAGCTTAGGTCTCTCAGCTAGTCCGCTATGCTAGAGCCTGTTTTCAAATATCAAGACTTTGATGATAGAAGGAAGCTGCTACCTAGTATATTGTTGTCACAGGGTTATCACAGAGTCAAGCTTGTGTCAACACAGGTATCATGGGAGTAACCATGACCTCGTTATTCCCTACAATGTGGCCGTTTCTAAAGTTACCCATTCCTTATTTCCGATTTGATGACCTCAACCGAAGCAAAGAAAGGCTTTCAAATACTGGACTTTCATTTTCACTGACTTTTTCCACAGATACATAGATCACACTGGTCTGGCAGTCAACACAGGCAATGAAAGCAACGTTCATGCCAACTAACATTTCTGACTATAAAACTTGAATTGTTTCGCATCCTTCTTGATTTAGTTTCAAATATTCTTCTAACGGACCCAGCAGTTTGTTACACCTCTTTGTCAGATCATTTTTTCGTATATATGCCATGGTATAAATACAGTGCAAAAAAATGTTTTTCACCAATTCATTGGCATGGTTGTTGTAGCCCAAAGATAGTTTTTAAGCCTTTTTTGAATATGCATGTGAATTCGATAAAACTTTGATTCCAATTTCAAGAATCCTGGATCGGAAGGTCCGTAAGACTATACTTCTGAAACAAACTCAAACTGATTAAAAGAAAAGGCAAGTTTCCTGTACCTTGTCTACGTTGCCTGTGTCAAATCAGACCAGAGTGTAGATATGGCAGTTGTATTATAAAATGCAGATGATGCCTACTACTCACAAGCACCTGATCACACCTCCTAATGTCTGTGTATCTAAAATATTTCAGAATCATCAATGTTTATATGATGTTTATATGATTTACGAGTTTGGGCTTATGATTTGGGTACTTTGACCACTTGAACTTTAAACCTCTCGAAGAGGAACAGTAATTTTTGTGATAATATATTGGAGGGGTGCTTTGAGAAGCCAAAAATTCCCCGTTGCCTTTAATATTTCAAAGTCAGACAAAAATTATATTACTATATTCATTATTATGTAGACATATAATTTGATCTATCAGCCTCCCGAAATATTGTGAAACTAGGAAAAATATTTAATTATTAAAGACGTATTCGTCTATGGTATTTGACCTAATTATTGCACATATTCTAATAAGCCCACATTATCATGATTGTGGGATCTTCTGAGGCATATGATGGTAATCACACATTTTTTTACTGTTCTGACCCTTTACTTGTTTAAAAGAGCTGAAATACTAAAAAAAAAAAATCAGATGTCAGTTAAGCTTTTCGATGCTTCTATGACTTTAAGTATCTTTCCTCTGATGCTTTAGCCGTTAAATATTGGTTCGCCCTCCGTATATAATAATCCTTTGAATTATGCACTTATCAGGATGGAGAGTTACTACAAGTATTTGCTGACATTTTCAAAAAGTTAAGTAAACAGTTCACTTAATAGGACGAATATGGTATTTACTATAATCTTTTGTTATCCTTTTTTTCTAACGGCAACTTCCCCATTTTTATTCTAAATTTACAACAAATTCCAAAAAAAGAAAAATAAATAAGTAAAAAAATAACAATAAGAAAAATAAATAAGTAAAAAAAATAACAATAAAGCAAAAGCATTTATTTATATTTTAACTCTGTCTTGAAATTGAAACCATAAATTTTTAAGATCAAAAGCCTTCTGTTACATACAGCTCTAAATCTACTGTGTAAGCAGGGTAAACTACATGTGACCAGTCTGTGCTGTAGTAATTGTCAATAGAGTGGGTAGGGGATATCTAATTAATTGATTTGTTGCTGAACGTCCACGGTAAACAGCTAAGGTCATGTCGGGACTGTCAGTTAATCTAACCACACCATTCCCTTCCTAAGCGGTTGACCAGTACTAAGTGCACATACTTAAGCCAGTAACTGACAACTGTCCTTCTTGAATCAGCGAAAGGAGACATGAAAGTATGTGGCCAGACCGGGTATCGAACCCAGGACCTCTGACGTATGAGTCAGGTGCCCTTCCAATTGCGCCACGCGGCCCGGCTAGGGAGATCCGAGCTGGCTGTATTAGGGGCAGGTTGTAAGTGGGCAATTGCTGCTAGCTCCCACTGTTTTTTGCATGATCGTGTTAGTGATGCTGTCACATTGCCAGCAAGAAGGAAAGCCATATTTTAATAATGACTAACAATAAATTTGTCAGATTTATTTTCAACGCATAATTTTAAGTTTTATATTTTAAAGATGTTTCAACAATCCGAAACAAGATTAATTTAATGAACATGAGCTGAAATAATGTTTCTTTTGCTTTTCCATGATGCAAGTTAAAAGTCAATCTGCTTGGGCACTTTTACAAAAATAAGAATTTGTCCTGAAAACTTGCTCGCACCTGGGGTATACGCAAAATAATTGCCACCCGTTTGTAGGGCAGCGACCCAGTGGCAAGCTGGTACATAACTGCTGCCAAATATTTTGAGAGCTTAGTCAATTTGTGCTGCTATGAAAGGAATATTGATGTGACAATGAATGCCTGATGCATAACACATTTTGAGTAGTACATGATTTTAGAAACTTTTTATACTAACAGCATATTCCTGCATATAACCTCTTGCATATGGCTATTAAATGCCATGCATTAACAAAGCTCAACTCATGCATTAACATTTGAATTCAGGCGCAGTTCAAACATCATTTTAGGCATCACAGTGCGGGCCATAATTTGTTTACATTATGTTACCTGACATAATATACCCTCCCTAGGATAAGCATTTTTGGTTTCTTTTTTGTTAGTGCCAAAGCCATTCTGTTATTTGCAAAATGAAGTTACGATATATATGGCACTACAAATGACAATGTTTTTGATTTTCCAGACTTTTTCACCAAGATTTGCAACTGAATCCTACTCTAAAATGCAAGAATAGGGATCAAACATGTTTCGTTTATTGCATTAACACTTGCCAGGTCCCTCTTAAGAAGTTTGAACACTCGACTAAGAGGTCATGCTCAAACAACTTTTGCAGGACCTGGTAAATGTTAATGCATGAAACTATATGTATGATCCCTATAAGCAACTAAATTAACGTGACATAAGAACTTAATGGGAAAGCTGGCTAAAAATTATTAGGAAGGCACTTGTCTTCTTAGGAAATGATTTAGCAGGAGCAAGTTGAGATAAAAGGTAAAGGTGCCATAGCCTAGTGGCCATAGGGGCAGTGGTAATGAGAGGCCCACTGTATTTTGGGCACATCATATTAAAAGGGGAGCCCATCCCCCTCTTTTCCCTGATTCGAAACAGAGATACCCATTTACTGCTGGGTTGACTCTTATTCTTCCCTGATTCGAAACAGAGATACCCATTTACTGCTGGGTTGACTCTTATATTGTTCGCTGATTCGAAACAGAGATACCCGTTTACTGCTGGGTTGACTCTTATTCTTCCCTGATTCGAAACAGAGATACCCATTTACTGCTGGGTTGACAGAGAGAGTTCTTCAGTGGCCGGATGGCCCAACCTGGATATGCAGTCAAACCTGTCTTAAAGGGTTGCCCAAGGGAAGCCCAAAATTGGCTGCTTAAGACAGGTGACCCCTTAATACAGATTTATTTCCACTGCATTTTGGTTTAAGGGACCGGACAAAGGTGGCTGCTAAAGGCAGGTGATCCCTTAATAGAGGTGACCACATAAGCAGCTTCGACTGTACTTGAGACCCTTTGCACCATAACCCAGTCAGTCTAACCATTCGACCACCACACGTCTCTGAGATACTGTACTGAATTTAATGGGAGTAGAGTTGACTGGTAGGTTGATTCTCTCTAGACTTGAGTGCCAAGTCAGCAATACTGCAGTCATCTTGAGCCATCTCCCCCCTGGGAGGTGGAGAGAGAGAGGAAAATAAAAACAATGTTAGGATCCACTGGAGGAAACATGTTTTGCTGGCTAGTACATGTCAAGGTACTTTCAGATCGTAGCTAACCACAGATGAATCTAATGTGCATTTATGTATGTCAAGTCTCATCTTTTAGAGTCATATTAAAGTGTCTCTATCACTAAATAAAGTAAAACAAGAGTCTTGATACTTTTTTGGTTTGTAGAACTGAGCTTTGATGACAGGACTATATGTTCTGCATCTGAAATATTTGTTGAGAAATGTACAGCACAGGTTATGCATGTAAGATAAAATATGTTATTTTGCCATGTCATTATATATGATGGACACCAGAGGATCAGATAAAGTTAATTGACATTTTCTTATGTCCAATACTCAAACAGAAAACTGTTGGACATTGGAAAATTGAGCTGGGCCCTGTAAGACAGATTTATGAGCAAAGACACATCATCTTTGTTCAGAATGGTCACCCAAGTTAGAAAATAATCAGCATTTTATCACCAAAAAAGGTTGCTGCATATAAAGAACTTCTCAAATATTTTTGGACTAAAATTATGGAATTTCCAAACTTTCTGTTATTCAAATTTCCCTGACCAACTTTCATAATTCCCTGAACTTGAAAAAATTGTCTTTTCCTCCACCAGTGGCCATCCTGTTAAATGTTTCATCCCAGTGATTTGGCGTACATGCTTTTCTGTGGTGTCTCCTGGTCAGAGTGTGGGAAGCGTTTTGCTTTTGGTAAGGCAAGTATCAGGTAAGAAAACGCGAGTATCGAGTTAGAAGAGGCGAGTATCTGGTAAGAAAAGGCGAGTATCCAGTTAACAAAAGCCAGTATTGCGTTAACAAAAGCGAGTACCGAGCTGAAAAAGTGAATATCATGTTAGGGAACAACACTTTCAGACATTAACTCGATATTGCATGCTTTTGTTAACTCAATACTCGCTTTTGTTGACTAAATACATGCTTTTGTTAACTGGATACTTGCTTTTTCTAACTGGATACTTAAGTTGAATAAAGTGAGTATCAAGTTAGGTAATTACACTTTAAGACAAACTCAGTAATAATTTTGTTAACTTGAAACTCACTTTTGTTGACTCAATACTCACTTGTTTACTTGATACTTGCTTTTCTTAGCTCAATAATCACTTTTTTTTAACTTGATACACGTACTTGCTTTTGTTAACTCGATACTTGCTTTTCTGAGATTTAACAAGTTTCTTTTAGTTTAACAAGTTTCCCCCCAGTAATTCATTACTGACCGTTCCAATGCGGTAGTTCTGTTGTGGTTCTCTGTTGCCTGTTTTTGGTGTCAGAGTTTCTGTGATGTTTTACCTTATGTATGTTCTTATTATTTTTGGTTTGGTTTGGGTTGCTGAGTGGCCACCTTTCGGGAACAAGCTGCTCACTCGGTTGGCCATATGTTCTCTGTATCTTGATTATTTGTAATCTTAGTTGTTTCCAACTATGGTTTGAGGGCTGGATTTGGATTTTGATTGTTTCAGTTCCTGGTCTTTGCATACTTTTTACTCTTACTTGGTTCGGAATGTTTTCTTTCTAGAATATGTGATAACCATTTGATCTTGATGTGCCTTTGCCACCCTGAGTTATACCTAGTTTATACTCCATACTGTCCATGTCCTGAAGCCCATGCAGCTCAGTTTTCGCCAAAAAAAAATACTGCCCATCTGCGATGAGGTTGCTTAGTTGGCTGCCCCAATTCAGGCATACCTTAAAGATATCCTTTTAATATTTATGATGTCATATAAACAAACAAATTGCTGTATAAAGACATTGATGAATTGATAAGATCAGGTATTGATTTTAAATGCAACACTATTGTAACTGACATTATTGCAGTTACGTCAGTGTTGCACTGAGAGAAGTCATCATACTTTATCATTATCTTTAACGCAACAGTGTCGTAACTTAAGTTACGACAGTGTTGCATTGACAGAACTAGCCTGTGTGAGATACTGCAAAATGCCAAATTTCCTTTGCTAGACAAATATTTACAACTCATGTGGGATATTTTTATTGATTATGTAGATCTGCTTTGGGATGTCAAAACTGCAGAAAAGTCTATTTCAGAAAAATATGAAGTTACGACAGTGTTGCATTCAACCCACGATTTGCTCTCTGTTGTTTAGACCATTCAAAAACACGTTTTTGTTTATTTTTATCTCTGTGTCCTTGTACAGGGTCAATAAATGAACATTTGAGTTTAAGGCAGTCATTGCCAGAAGTCAAAAGTCACGGTTTAAAGACACTGCCTGACTAGGTGAGTGTATCCTGTGACATCTGAGACTCTGTGCCGCTGCTGTCGTCTTGCTGCCACCGTTGTCGTCTCCGTCAGAGCTATCGTCACTCGATTCATGGAGTTTACTCTTTTTCTGAGCCTGCAATACATCGACTGGAGTAGGAGGAGAGCGACTTATTGATGGTTTTTGTTTCTGTTGGGGCTCAGATTGTTTAGCTGATTGCTGAAAGAAGCTTTGAATAGGTTTCATATTTCCTTGCTTTCCTTGTTTTGATTTTACTTTACTCTTTTTCTTTTTGCGTTTGCTGTCCGACGGTGTTGTACTGACTGATGACTGGTCAGCACCAGTCGCGCCACCTGTCTGTGGCTCAGCTGCATGACTATTTACGGGTTGTGGAGGCTGATCAGGGTTCGCAGGTTCTTCAGACTCCTGTGAATCCTGCAACGTAACTGTACAGTCACCACTTTTGTGTCCTGATTGTTTACAACTTTTACTCACCCAGTCATTCAAACACTCGTTAGTTCTGTGACCTTCTTGTAAACATTTACCGCACGACTGATTTAGTGATTTCACTTACTGTGCGACATGAATGACCGTCGCCCGAAATAAAAGTAAAAAGTATGCAAAGACCAGGAACTGAAACAATCAAAATCCAAATCCAGCCCTCAAACCATAGTTGGAAACAACTAAGATTACAAATAATCAAGATACAGAGAACATATGGCCAACCGAGTGAGCAGCTTGTTCCCAAAAGGTGGCCACTCAGCAACCCAAACCAAACCAAAAATAATAAGAACATACATAAGGTAAAACATCACAGAAACTCTGACACCAAAAACAGGCAACAGAGAACCACAACAGAACTACCGCCTTGGAACGGTCAGTAATGAATTACTGGGGGGCTTAAATCGATTTTATAGGCCCAACCTCACCCTCAGTTTCTGAAGTGGTACAAAACATTTAGTTGGTTGTTCGGTTCGCATGATAACCCTCTAACTCGTCAATGAATCATCACGGTAAACACATAAATCAAATTTCAACACCATGAAGAAGCAAAGACGAGGACTCAACAGATACAACGGGCCGTCTGACAGGTGGAGATCCCTGTCCTGCCAAACAACCCCACTGGAAATCTGAAGCAAAAGGTCACCAGTTGAGCCCCGGTGGACCAAGCAACAGACAAAAAGGCTCCGGTCCCAACCAACTAAAATATATAGCTTTAGGTCGGGGCCATCATAGAGTCTGACGACCGAAACCCATGCGTATTTCTGTAGGCAGAGGTACTTTGAGGGGCTTGACAAATACAATCCTATCCCCCGTTTCACAGTTTGTCAGTTTGTCATCTACACGTAGCTTTTCCCGTGATGGATTATCAACAAGTTCACAACCGTAATCTTTCAAAGTTTTAATTATGATGCTAAAGTCGGCTGACAACGGTATGTTTTAACTCGAACTCGCAGCTGGTCAGTTCTGTCGGGTATGTATGGGTTTTTCTCATATAAGGGTATATTGACTCCCCTTAAGGACACCCCATTAGATAACAATGAAATTCTGTTTTTGGCGTTTTCTATGTAGCGGCGCCACAGGGTACCCACTCTCTGTATACCTAATATATCCTCAACAGGAACCGATATATTTAAAGTTTTATAGATCTCAATATTTGTCAACCATTCCTCTTTAGAGGGCTTTCTATTACCAAATAGGTCAGTTTCTTTCACGAATATTGGCATAGAGTCTAGTTTTACAGTACCTTGCAAGACCTCCGAATAGGATACGTTCCTTTTTGTATCTCCCGCTTTGTCCATTATTGAATTTCCCATTATTTTCCACAAACCATAACTTGTAACCACTGAAACCACTTGACTGTTCAAGCTTTGGTACCAACTAGTACAGTTTATAGATATATCTTATTCCAATTTTTCGTTGTATAAACCGAAAAACATGCACACACCGAATAAACCGATATATTTTTCTTAATCTAGCAACAAATAATAGAATTTGGTCCTGCCGCTACCCAGTGGCCAAACATTTATAAAATCACTAAAATGGATATTATCTGACTGCAAGGTACTGTTTCTGAAGGGAAATTCTTTAAACTAAGAGAACCACGTGAAGAGAACAGCCTTTTTTTGGAAGGGATTCCACCTCGAGGAATGCAAACAGAAAGTCACGACAGCAGTTTTACTCCGCTAAAATAGCAGAAAACATGGAGGTGTTCTCATATTCGAGCAGTGGATTCTCATGAAAAGTCACATTGCCGTGTACGCACAGCAAGTAAGCATCTGCACAAGATAATCAGAATCATAACGTTGCATTATACCAAATTATCATAAAGTTCCACTTCAAATAGCAAACGGCGGAAGACTCTAACTTAATACATGAATGCACAGGCTGGAATGAGTCTTCACTGTTTGCGTGTTGTATAATAAGGTATTCGGAAATAGTGTATCCCATGTGCTTGCAAGCATGTACAGACCAACTCATGACTTTATAACAACCCCACTGTGCCTAGTCCTATCTTTGCTGCCCTAGCTGAGCTGGCAAAGTCTATCCCAGTCCACTCTGTAATATTTCCTTCCCATTTCTTATTCTGCCTTTGGAAAGTTGGAAAGAAAGGAAGGAGAGAACTCAGAGACCAAAACGCATTCGAGGAGAACTCTTTATGCTGGCCAGCAGTTGCAGAATGCCGAGATAGATGGTGAGCTGACAGTACGAGTTAATTCAAGAAAACATGTTTTCGTCCGCGAACGTGATGGTTTGCTAACATTTAGCTCAAATACGGCTTGACTTTAGTCCATTTGGGTACTAATATCAAGAGGTTTGCTGTCTCGGACAACTCTTCGATCATGTTCTTTTAGGTATATCTGCAACTGTGACTCTTTTTGTATGACGATACGTATTGAATCGACCATTATGATATTAAAACTAGGCGCTATGTCAGGACTCAGATAAGAATACTATTTCTGTATATCATGCTCTCTTGTAAACGGGTGAAATAGGAGTTGTATTAAGCAGAAGCAAAATGGCAAACTGTAAAATTGTCTTGTACAGATATTTCTACAAACGAGGTGCAAACCCTCTAATGCACACGGTCTTAACGCACATAAATACGTGATAGCTCCTACTGATCTATAAAAAGTAAAGAAAACAATACAAACAAGCAAACAAAAAGAAAAAAATAGAGATATAGCAAATACATGCAAAGAAGGCAAATACACACCAAAGCTCTAGATAAAAGAGAGTCACATTTGTGATAGTTAACAAATATTTCTGTTAAATCGGCATACAATTGTTGAGGCTTCTTATCTGAACCGCCTTGACAAGGCGATTCGGATAAGAAGGCAGTTGAGCGAAATATCTTCAAGAATCCGTAAATGGCCAGCTCAATTTCAAACCTCATCAGCTACTCCTAGATTAGCCTGGCTTCCAGGCTAAATGGTTATATGTATTCAAATAGTAGAAGAAGTCTTAACATGTCTTTTTTATTCTGATGGTCAACCATTTAGGTCAAAACCAAAAAATAAAACAAAGGGACTGGGAGCCAGTCTACTCCTAGATGATATTTTTCACATCTGTCTTGTATGTTCACCTCATGTTCTTTCCGGAGTCTGCTTTGCTTATCTTAATAACAGGCACAAGGCAGCGTTAATAGCATAAATATGGTAAAGTTACGATAAAAATACAGAAAAATAGATATAACCCTTTCTATAACACAATTGCACAAATTCGTGAAGTTGAAACACATGCTGTGTACATGCTCTTAGAAACTTACTGCTTTATAAACTCGGGTTGCTCGGGGTATCAATTTCACATGTGTTTCTAATGAAACCGGTCGTATAATCCTCCGGTATACCAATAAATGATACAGAATTATGTAATTTCGCAGTAGTGACCCAGATGGTGAAGATAACACTGTTAACCGATTTTCTCTAGTTAAAAGTAAAACATAAATATCCCGCATCCTTATCTTGATATAAACTAGAAAATCGAAATCTTCGTTAAAAGTTATGTTGTTTAGGCCTTTTGAACAGATTTCTACGTTAAAATTTAAGCGTTTTGTAATAAAACAATTTTAAAATGGCACGGGAACCAGCGAAACAGTACTCCCTGGCTTACAGCCTTTATAAAAAAAATAATTCCAGTTGTATTGCAAACTTATTTTTGTACAATACCTCAAAAATATATCTTCAAACACACTGACTGTATTTAGAATAAAAGTAGACAAAACTTTATTATTGGATATGCGATTTTTAGTGTATTTTATGAGAGCGTTCTTTCAGCGGCGCACTAATACCGTGAATCAGGTTTCAGTAGCACTGCTGATAAAAATACTATAAGCTTGAATTACCTGTATTATTAACCGGGAACCATTTATTGGAAAAAGTAGTTCACAGAGTATGTTTAGCTGATACCTGCAGCGTCCAGATAATTAGGGGATGGCTTAAACATCTGGTCTGATTATCAGTAAGGCATAAATTTTAGGTTATTTTTCTCTAAGAGGATGTACACATCATGAATATTTGAAAATCCAAATGAATTTTTCCCACAGAAAAAAAACTCTCATGGGAAAAAATTCCCGAGGGAAAAAATTCTCGTGGGAAAATTAAAAAAAAACATTTAGTATAAATTTGATTATTATGACACTCAAACATTATCATCGACATCATTTTTATACACTACTGGTATCAAATTAATGTCAGATAAAAAATCTTTTTTTTTTTTCCAGGGAGATTTTTTTCCATCTGCTAAAATCCCACAGGAAATATTTTCAACGTTAAAATTATAAATATTGAAATATCGGCATTATTTAAGCATTATAGTTCAAATATATGTATTTCGATGTGTTTATTTACAGTTTTTCATAAATAAAAACTTTTTGAAAATTCGAAAAATCCCATGGAATGTTTTTCCACATGGCAAAATGGGAAAAAATAACACGGGAAAAATTGAACTTTTGAATTTAGCTGTAGAATTTTTTCGGCAATGTATATGACTTGATATGAAGATTTATGACATAAAACAAACATTCTCTTTTTTTCTCATTTTTCCTGTGGGAAAAAATTACCATTTGATAATATGGGAACAAATTCCTTGAATTTCTCATGAAGAAAAAAATCTTAATTCCCATGGGATTTTTTAGCTCACCTGAGCCAGCGGCTCCGGGGGAGCTTATAGGATGGTAAGGCTCCGGCGTCCGTCGTCCGTCGTCCGTCCGTCCACAATTTCAAACGACTTCTCCTCTGAAACCGCTGGGCCAATTGTAACCAAATTTCATATAGAGCCTCCTTGGACCTTAGGAACGAAAAATTGTTCAAACGGTCCTGGTCACATGACCAACATGGCCGCCACGCCCATATATGTTAAAAACCTTTAAAAATCTTCTTCTCCAGAACCAATAGGCCGATGGCCTTGAAACTTGGTATGTAGCATCGGGTACGCGAGTACTACCAAGATTGTTCAAATTATGACCTTGGGTTGACCTTGACCTTTTTTACGGCAAGGTCAAATTTGCTTCCTTGTGCTTTTATATGGCAAAATGCTAGAACATAAGAATCTTGGAGATTTTTGGCTAAAAACCAGTATCTACAGTCATCTTAATGAGTACGTGAAGATTTATGACTTAAAGAGGTCAAGGTCATTCTTTGACCTTTGACCCAGAACTCTCATATTTTGACAATTTCGAACAATCTCCTCAACAGCCACTGAGCCAATTGAAACCGAATTTCATTTAGAGCCTCCAGGGGTTGAGGGAACAAAAATTTATTCATACTGTCCAGGTCACATGACCAACATGGCGGCCACGCCCATATATGGTAAAAACCTTCAAAAATCTTCTTCTCCAGAACCAATTGAAAGATGGCCTTGAAACTTGGTATGTAGCATTGGGTACTCGAGTACTACCAAGATTGTTCAAATTATTACCTTGGGTTGACCTTGACCATTTTACTGCAAGGTCAAATATGGGAAAATGCTAGAACATATGATTTCATGGAAAGTTTTGAAGAGTAAGGCCTGAAAATGGTAAATGCAGTTGAGTGCATGAAGATTTATGAGTGTAAGAGGTCAAGGTCATTCTTTGACCTTTGACCCAGAACTCTCATATTTTGACATTTTCAAACAATCTTCTCCAAAGCCACTGGGCCAATTGTAACCAAATTTCATATAGAGCCTCCAGGGGTTGAGGGAATGAAATTTTGTTCAAAAGGTTTAGGTCACATGACCGACATGGCCGCCACGCCCATATATGATAAAAACTTTTAAAAATCTTCTTCTCCAGAACTAGTAGACCGATGGCCTTGAAACTTGGTATGAAGCATTGGGTATTCCAGTTCTATCAAGAGTGTTCAAAATGATAACCTTGGGTTGACCTTGACCATTTTACGGGAAGGTCAAATAAGGGAAAATGCTAGAACATAAGATTTCATGGAAAGTTTTGAAGATTTAGGCCTAAAAATTGGAAAATGCAGTCATCTTAATGAGTACATTAAGATTCATAAGTACAAGAGGTCAAGGTCATTCTTTGACCTTTGACCCTGAATTCTCATAGTTTGACAATTTCAAACTTCTTCTTAAAAGACAATTGTAACCAAATATCATATAGAGCCTTCAGGGGTTGAGGAAACGAAATTCTTCAAATGGTCTGGGTCACATGACCAACATGGCCGCCATGACCATATATGATAAAAACCTTTAAAAATCTTTTTCTCCAGAACCAGTTGACCGATGGCCTTGAAACTTGGTATGTAGCATTGGGTACTCCAGTATTATCAAGATTGTTCAAATTATGACCTTTGCTTGACCTTGACCTTTTTATGGCAAGGTCAAATATGGCAAAATGCTACAACATAAGCTTTCATGGAAATTTTTGAAGATTTTGGCCTAAAAATTGGTATATACAGTCATCTTAATGAGGTCATGAAGAATTATGAGTACAAGAGGTCAAGGTCATTCTTTGACCTTTGAGCCAGATCTCTCATATTTTGACATTTTCAAACATTTCCTCAAAAGCCAAAGGGCCAATTGTAGTCACATTTCATAAAGAGCCTCCAGGGGTTGAGGGAACAAAAATGTGTTCAAATGGTCCAGGTCACATGACCAACATGGCCGACATACCCATTTATGGTATAAACATTTAATATTTTTCTTCTCCAGAACCAATATGCCTATAGCCTTGAAACTTGGTAAGTAGCATGGAGTACTAGAGTACTTCCAAGACTGTTCAAATGATGACCTTGGGTTCACCTTGACCTTTTTTGTAGCATGGTCAAATATGGGAAAATGCTAGAACATAAGATTTCATGGAAAGTTTTGAAGATTTTGGTCTAAAAAATGGTATATATAGTTGTCTTAATGCGTATTAGCACATGAAGATTTATGAGTACAAGACCAGAGGTCATGGTCAGTCTTTGACTTTTGACCCTAGACTTATATTTTGACAATTTCAGACATAAGAAAAAGGCACTTTGCCAATTGCTCAGGTGAGCGGATCAGGGCCTCATGGCCCTCTTGTTTCATTTGAGTCGTTATTTCAACCCCAAGACTATATAGGTTTTGGCGCAAAACATATAGAAATTAATGTCTATGACCTATTTCTTTTATGTTTTTAAGTGGTTTTAAGTGTCTAAGAAGACTAGAAAGACAAGTGAAGTTTGCGAAAACCGGGTTGCAAAAAAATCAAACAAAAAAAAAACGATGACTGTTATAGGTAACACCTATTTAATTTATATAATCGATTTATGGTGAGATCTAAACTTCTGAGTGTTAGTGCTATGTCAACGAAATTCTGTTCCAGCATTTTGTTCCAGATAATGGGGTCTCCAACAGTGATTGTCGTTGTGCAGATCCCAGCAACAGTGTTTGTGATGATGGCGATTTTGATGGTGGAGATTCAGCAGTTTACATGACTGTGTTCATCTAGTGACGGTCTTTCTGTTTCTACCGTCGTTTTTGTGGTGGAAATCGAGCTCTAGTTTCAAGACTATTGTTCACTTAGGTGAGCAGTGCATCTGAGTTTGGACTCGATCAGCACTATAGTTCGCAGTGGATACAGTTGTATTGTATTGTTGAATGTTTTATGTTTTCATGTAGATAAAAGCTTAGCTACTTGTTGTGAGTGTGAGTATCAACGTGAAGGTAGGCCAACATGTAATAAATTATAAATCTTTACAAGGTTTTACGACTAGCTTTGTTAAAGGATGGAATATCCTCCCCTTTCTATGCTTAGAAACTAAAACAAAAACAAAAATAATAATAACAATACAAAATAAAACAAAGTATAAAATGAAAATAAAACGAATTGTCTATATGGTGGAATTGTTGATACTAAACAAATAATTTGATCCCAGGAAACATATATTAACTTAAGTGGAGTTTCCAAAGGGAAGGTTGGACTTTCATTGCCCGTAACGAAAGAAATGCTTTCTTTACTTTATGGATGTCTGGCAAGTGGTTAATAACCAATAACAGCATTAACATCTATTTTTACTTTTTTTATTTTAATCACAAAACAAAACAAAACAGAAGGCAGATTGGACCGCAATACGGTTGACAAAACCGCCAGACACCATAGACAAGCGGACACAGCACAATATAACATCAATGAACCACAACAGAAGTACCGCCTTGGAACGGTGAGCAAAATACTACTTGGGTGCTTAAACATGTTTTACTTGGCCCAAACCTCACCTTCTGCTTCTGCAGTGGTTTGAAACATTAAGTTAGCTGTTTGGTCCGCATGAAGGTTTCCTAACTCATGTGAAGTAACATGCCTTGACTGGACAGAAAAGAAATCGTTAATATAAAATAATTTATTATGTTTTAACAATCACCACAACATGCGTCCTCACAAAACTCGTCACGAAACAAATATCTTACACAGATCGTTATATATTTTGTATTTTTGTAGTATTCAAACTTTACTTGAAATTTTAAAATGAATTTTCTATAAACATTTTCGTATGTCAGATGTAATGTGACTAAATAATGCTTTGATAAATGAATAGGAACAGTGTTATCTAAATTCAAAGATAATTTAATATATAACAAACTAATGCAACGTAGGATTGAAATATTTCTAGTGTAACACTGGGTGTATGAGATTTAAGGAATTATCTTTAATCCAATTTGATGGATATGACATTTTTTTTCAAGCATAATTGGTATTAATGTAAGGAGACGTTTATCTGTTGGCCTGTTGATTTTTGTTTTATCAGCCCTAAGACCGTTTCTGCGTTCCTAGTTGCGTTTTTACTAAAACACATGTTACTATAATGACGAAAAAAAAACAAGGGCTAATTACAAAAGGAACGAATGTCACCTACAGAAACAATATCACGGTTTCCCCTGATTTAAACTGTTTTTATCGTTGATTGCATTTGTAACATATACCAGCGATATTGCTTACAACTACTTGCCGCAAACTGGGTTAAAAATATATGGAGGTAACATAAGTTTCTAATGTGGAACGTGTCAAAACGTTTATAGTGCAGGCAAGCTAACGTCTTCTATGATCAAGAATAAAACTGACCAGACTGCATCAGTTTCTTTCCTGATTCCTATCTAAACCATAAACTATTCACTATGCATACCATTGGGACGAAATGTTTAGTACCGTACTGATCATAACCTTTTGGATAGAGTGTCTGCACAATCAGCACATATCCTAAACAAGAAGCAGTGCTAACAGTCTTTTATAAACATTATAATAAACTTACGCATGTAACGCGACGTCTAATTTGATAACGTCAGAGTTATGCGACGGTATATTCTGCGATATACTGTCGGGAACCCGACGTCATGACGTAATGTCCTTCTCATTGGCTAACACCTGGTTTTACGTTGCTGAAACCGTTTGCTATTGGGGCAAACTAGCACATTTGTAAAGGTAAAAAGTGCATCTAAATAGGAATAACCTTATTAAAAGTGTCATTTGGGGAGGTAAATCGTCGGTTTTATGTCGCAAATTGCGTATAACGGCACCGCTAGCGCGTCGCCGTAAAACAGAATCTCAACCATAAAACCAATGATTTGCATCCCGCTAGCGCGTCGCCGTAAAACGAAATTTCCGACGCTAAAACCGACGATTTACCTTCCCAAATAACAATTTTGAGCAAAGGTATCCCCTGAGTGTCCACTTCTACGATAACTACAGAAATCGGATTTACATGTGCAAACTGATATCAATATATGAACGTACCTTTACCAAATTAAGTGCGGGAAACGCGAGTGTCTCATGAATCAGTGTTGATTTACGAATGAAAGTATACGGTAACCTTAACAATACTTTTATTACAACCTTCCCACGTCTTGAATAGCCTATGCCAAACACAGGCTGTATTTTTCTAACGTAACCAACATATTTGACTAAACTGCATGCATGACATTTCTGGCCATGTTAATATGCATGCTACAGTAGTAGTAGTGGCAGTTTTTTTTATAAAAATTACACAAAACATAAAGTACTCATAAATGCACAAGCGCTAGATATTATGAAACACATGTACATAAAATGACGTCAAGATATCATGTAATCAGTACCAGGGATAACATAAAATGTAAATGAAATTATTCAACTTATTTTCATTGCGGTCTCTCGCGCACTGATCGCATGGCAACCGGCAGAAAGACATTAAAATATACCCAAGATGACTAAAAATAGATAACAAGAGTAACTAATTAAACCAAACCATGAAACACATTAAGAGGCACATCGGAGTAGCATATATAATATTAATATTACAGATCAAATCACCTAAGTTGTACCATAATAACTCACAATGTTAAAAGCAAAAAAAATCTACTTATCACTCTGTAGCATTTTGTAAAATGAATAGCTTTTAACAGTGCCTTTAAACTTGCGTTCCCTAGTTACAAGCTTTATTTCTTTAGGCCAATCATCCCAAAGCTTAATTGCCGAATAAGTAAAAGTAGATTTTCATTTGAACAGAAGGAATACAAAGTAATGATACACTAAGGCGTGTTGAGCACTTATGCTACTTCACTGACTTGATTAAGCTCATTCTGTAAATATCTTGTTCTGATCCATTGACAATCCCTTTAAACTAAACTCAACTTAATTTGGGCAATCCTATGCTCAACAGGCAACCAGCTGACATCTTTGAATTCTGTAGTTCCCACATGTGAACGATTGTGTTTCCATCAAAAAACGTTTAAGTTTGTTTTGATTGATTTGCAATTTAGATTTCAATCTAAATGACAAAGCTGAAAACCAGAAAGTGCAGCCATAGCAAAAAATGACACTGAATCAATGATGATGTAAACATTCCTATACATGTAACATGACTATTTAAAACACTTTGCATTTCTATATAGAAATGTCAGTCTGCAGTTTTCTTTCTGAAAATTACTTATAGCCATATTATCACCACTCAGACAATTGTCAGTGGAGACCCCAAGATATTTAACAGAAGATTCACATTCAAGCTTTAAACCGTTTGAGACTTTTCGTTTTGTCCCAAACAGGATTGAGTAAGTCTCTGTATCTTGATTATTTTTTTTTTGTAATTTTATTCTGAACTGATACAATAACATAATAATATATCAAATCATGTATATCTACCATTTAACAGTTTTGTGAAGAAAAAAAAATAGAATGAACAAGTTTGAGAGAACGAATACAGTATTAGAGAAAAAAAGTAAATCATGGCAAACTGTACATACTTTCTACTCTTATATTTTCTACCTATTAAACCATAAGAAGAAAGAAGTTATTATTTAATTCAGTATTTGTTCCATCGCTAGTGCAGAGTCGTATTAGCACATTTAAAGAACACTATGTCCTGTGACCCCAGCGGGCACATGACGTCGAAATAACGTCATAATGACGTCGATGCGACGTCATAACGTCGCATCGACGTAAGCATGACGCCACCTCAACGCCACGTGCCCGCTGGGACGATATCAATTCTATAAAGCCGTATTATACTTATGTGGCTCTCTCTCTCGCTGCCAAGTATTTCTCTGAAAGTTATATTTTTTTTCCAGATATACAATTTAGTCTTCATTGTTAATTCTCTTATTTAAAAGCTAGTCCTATTCATATCCTAAATTTATGCAAGGGCAATAGTTTCAGCCATACATTTTACCTACGGTTTGAAGTATTGCTATTTCGTCACGCTGTGTTGGGCAATGTATATATATCTCGTGCTAAGCAATATGCTGACGTGTTAAAGATAAGGTTAGTTTCTTCTTTAATTCTGACTGGAAAACCTGTGTGCTCTTTTTTTTATATTCTGTGTTTTTATTTGGAATAAGAGGAGGTAATATTAAAAATCTGTGTATTGTTATTCTCACATATTAGAAGAACTTACTTTTGCGCTGATCTGGGATTTAATATATTATGCATATTGGTATTTCCCGTGTCTGAGAGGGCGTAACTAATTTATTTTTCTTCGCTTTCTGCAGAGAGTAGTCCCTAACCAGTGTCAATCATTTTTATACCAAAATCTACCCTTAACATTCGTACACCACCCGGTTTCGTTTCTTTGAATGCAATAAGCCAAATGAATACAACGGGTTACAAACATTGCAGACCCCCACCAGACTGCTACATATGGCAGCATGGTCGGGGCCTGCTTCTTTAAACGTATTCTAATGGCAAATTCAGTCTGGACTCGCAGACAAAACTCTTGCAGAGGCTTATTAACGGACAAGCCTGCATCAGCCCCGGGAGATACAAACATACATGCCTTAAGTTCAGTGATTTAGTTACGATGTACGTTTACTAAGTGTGTACGAGACTGATATACATCTTTACACCAAGTTGTAACCAACACAGGCATTTTCAGAGAAGGAGATAATCAAGTAAGTAAGCCTTCTATTTTCATTTTATATTCAGTCGTATGTACTTATATTAAGACTAACGAGTGTCATCTGTAATAATAATAAAAAAAAACTCAGTACTAAAACTGCATCATGCCAAGTGAACATTCCAAGCAAATATTTGTAGTGAAAGTTTCGCCACGCCTTCTCATTAAACTAGGTAACGCGCCGTTGTCGAGCACCTTCACCAGTTAGGGCCAAGTCAGGCAAACCCGGACATCAGGCAAATTCGGTCATACTATTGCAAACGGTGCAAATCCAGATGAGACGACTCATAATGAGCCGCCTCATCAGGATTTTCACCGTTTCCCATTTATTTTGCTTTTAATTCTAAACAACTGACATATAAAAAGAACAATGTCGTTGTCCGAGCCAACCCGCCGCCCGAATCCGCCCGACTTTACCCCAGTACATGATCATAATAAAACACAATTTTCTCGGCTGAATCGGCTTCGCGTTACGGCCAATACTTTGCAATATTTTATAATATTAACCAGTATTCCTTTTATCCCGCCGCCTTCCGCATTTCTTAATATTGCGTCGCATAAACATTATGTCTCCACACCATTAGAGTAGCCATGTCATCCCGTCATATACCATTGTTAGTAGACTTGTCGTTTTCATAAAACAAAACATTTACTGACCTCTATTGTGGCTAATGCACAGTCATTTTTGCCTGCCAAATAACATATCGACCTCAGCATTTGCGTCGGTCAATAAATCTATACATTCGCTCCAACAGTGGGTGGATGACTGGCAATTTTACGTCCTTTTCAACAGTATTTCAGTTAGGTATGGTAATAATGGAAGGCTGCGTACCATGGAACCCCGTTTATGGTAGGAAAGATTCTCAGCGCAAACGATCATGCAGTGACTCCTCCTGAGTGTACATTTACTGTGGTATATTGAAGTACTTCACTGTATTGTAGGATTATCAGGTTGTTCTAAGCTGTTATATAAGTGCGACCATTTAGCGAGAAATTTTTCCATAGTGTTGTTAATATATGCTATATACCGTTCACTTTGAAATTTTCTCCGAAGTATTGCTTTAAAAATTTCTACATTCAGTTGCTTTCCAGAAAATTTATTTACATAGATATAATGCTTAGCAATAACATATATATAATTTCTTAATTGGTTTTTATCTTGATATGCGAACAGGATATTTTTTTCTTCTAAATTAAGTGACAAATCAGAAATTGCAATAAGCCATGCATTCAAAAGTCCCCAGAATTGTTTTACCTTTTCACACTCTATGAATAAATGATATATAGTTTCTGATTGTCGTTGGCAGTATTCACACAAATTATTGTCTATCTTATTAATTCGATTTAGAAATGACTTTGTTACCAAAATTTTATTATTCACTTTATATTGAAAGTCTTTCAGCTTCACCTCTTTTAAGGATTTAATTACCGAATAATAATTTTTCCAATCTTGCTCCAGTATATTTGCTATCTCCCTATCCCATTTGTTATTTAATATCGGTTTATATGCATCTGTCATCAAATCATAAAACCTCCTACATCCCTTTTTGTCTTTAATTAATTGTTGCACATATATGTTACAGTTTACATTATATCTATTTATGCTAGAAGCTATTTTGTTTTCGTTTATTTTAATTTTCCAGTCATTTGGAATTCTTCTGATAAGTGAGTGGAAATCTAGATAGGTACCTCTTAAATTGTACATATCTCTAAGGACTTCAAAAGAATAAATGTTACCTCGCTCATCAATAAGATTCGATATTTGTCGCAACCCTTTTTCATACCAATCGGCAATACAAAAGTTGTTTCCATTGATTAAATTCTTGTTATACCACAGCGGTGAATTAAATACTTGATATACTGATTCTATTTTGATAGTATTGCACAATTCTGCCCAATTTTGGAGTATTTCTTTCCAGAACGGGTTATCTACATTTTGTTTATAATAATTGGCAAACCCTGGCCCGAAAGAGAATAACTTTTGAAAATCTATATTAGACAATGCATGCCAAGTACCTTGTGAGTTCTGAATAACTCTTCTTAACCACGAAATTTTTAAAGCTTTGATAAAGTAACTGATATTAACCATTCGTAGTCCTCCAACTTTTAAATCCTTAATAATAATTGATCGCTTTATCCTATCTGGACCGGAATTCCACAAAAATTTATAAACTAGTTTTTCAAGCTGTTTAGTAAGTTCCCCGGGAGGATTAGGTAGGGCTAAAAACAGGTGATTAAATTTTGATAAGAGCAATGATTTTATAACTGTTATCCTCCCAAGCAATGTCAGTTTCCGTTTAGACCACTGTTTACACAAGTTTTCAATTTTTGTCATAATTTCATTTGTATTAGCGTCCCAGATATCAAACACTTCAGTAGTAAATGTTACCCCTAATATCTTAAAAGGTCCTTGTGTCCAATCCAATTTGTAATTTTTACACATTTGTCTTATTGAATTACTTAAAGATCCCACCCAAATTGCCCTCGTTTTCTCAATATTAATTTTAAGCCCTGACATTTTATAAAAAGTGTTTAAAATAGATAAAGCTTCTTGTAAAGATTCCTCAGTTCCGTTTAGAAATATCTGTGTGTCGTCAGCATATTGACTTAACCGAAATTCTTTCCCTTGTACTTCTATTCCATGTAAATTATCACTCTTTCTAATCATTTGTCCTAGGATTTCGGCACATAAAATAAAAATGTATGGTGATATTGGATCTCCTTGTCGACAGCCTCTCTTTAATTTTAAAAATTCCGACATAAAACCATTTTGTATTATGCAAGATTCAGACCCATTTTGAAATAATTTTACCCATGATATAACAGAGGGTCCAAAATTAAAATACTTTAAAACCTTTTCAATAAATTCCCACGAGACAGTGTCGAACGCTTTTTCAAAATCTACCGACAGAATTAGTCCTGGCAACTCTTGGTTTTTTGTTTCAAACAATACATCATAAATTAATTTTACGTTTTCACCAATAAACCTACCTGATACAAAACCTGTTTGATCTTCATGAATAAGAGAATTAAGCACAGTTTTTATTCTGTTAGCAATCACAGACGATGCAAGTTTGTATACCACATTTAACAAAGAAATTGGTCGCCAGTTTTTTAAAAAATGTCTATTTTTATTAGGCTTTGGCAAACAGGTTATGATACCTTGTTTTTGTGTAACCGATAGATTTCCAGTTCTATACCCATAATTTAGGGAGCGTAAAACAAATATTCCTATATCAATCCAAAAGAATTTAAAAAATTCTACTGTAAAGCCATCTAACCCCGGACTCTTATCGTTTTTCATATTTTTTAAGGCTTCTGCTAATTCCGCTAAATGAATTTCCCCTTCCAAACTTTCGGCTGTATTATTAGACAATTTTTTATCATTATACCCTAAAACAGTTTCAATTGGTCTATCATCTGTATCTTTAACCTCATCATACAATTTTTGATAAAAGCCTCTTTGACAGTTTAAAATATCTTTAGTGTCAGTATGGTGTATATCATTTTCATCTATAATCTTATTCATAACTTTATTTGTATATTGTCTGTTTTCTAAATTAAAGAAATATTTCGTAGGTTTTTCCCCTAAGTCTTCATATCGGGCTTTTGATCTTAACATAACACCTTCAATTTTATTTTTTCGGATTTCTACTAATCTATCTTGCTTTTGGGCTAAAGTTCGAATTGTTTCTGGATCTGTATTTAAGAAGTCGTTGTTTATTTCTTCTTCAATTATTTTTATTTCTTGTTCCAGTTTGTTTTCCTCCTTTATTGTTTCCTTCTTTTTAATTGAACTATATTTTATTGTATTACCCCTTATTATCATTAACAAAGTTTCCAAAAATAATTGATCATTTATATTAAAGGTTATGTCTTGATTTGAAATGTTGTGTCCTAAAACTGCATTTGTGGCATATGTGTTTTTTACCTCATCTATCGTAGTTTTTATTTCATTGATATATTGTTGATCCTTAAGCAAAGTATTATTGAACTTCCAATATCCTCTTCCTCTTTCGTTTTCCTGAAATTTTACTTTTAAAATTATAGCAGAGTGGTCCGTTCTATAACCTGGGATTATATCTGAATCTGTCACATACTGAAATATGCTTTCATGGATCAAAAAAAAGTCTAATCGTGCTTGTTTTTTAATAGGATTTAATCGTCGCCATGTATATTGTTTTACGTCCTCATGCATTACCCGCCATGCATCTATAAAATTTTCATCTTCTAATTGGTAAAGTACAACTTGTCTGGCCCTCGGGTTATTTATATGTAAATAATTGTAGCTGTCCATCGTTGCATCTATTATCAGGTTCCAATCTCCGCACATAATAACTTTCTCATTCTCAAATTCGTCTATTTTTTGTTTTAAATTTTTATAAAATTGTGGATCATCATTATTAGGACCATACAAATTAACAAGCGTGATCTGTTTATCTTCTATAGTTATATCTAAAATTATAAAATTTCCATTTTTATCTATTTTTACTTTGTTCACTTTCTGTTCAAAATTATTGTTTATTAATATCATAACTCCCCGACTGTTTGTTGTATAGGAACTGAAAAAAGCTTCATAACCCCACTCCGCTTTGATAAATGCTTCAAGATTTGTGTTTATATGTGTATCCTGTAAACATATTATATTATATTTTTTTGATCTAAAATACTGAAACAAGTCTCTTCTCTTAGCAGCAAGAGAAAGGCCACCACGGCAGTTCTGTGAAAGTATTGTTAATTGTTCAGCCATTTTCATAGTTCACCTCATAAATCATAATATATGTTTTATTTTCAATAAGAAAGGACACAGGATTATTATAAACCATAGCTCTTAGAGTGCCTACACGATATTCAATACAATGGAACATATAAAAATTAAATACTACAGAAAAGGAAAGATTCACCGTAAAAATCATCATTTTCCGGTTTCCTGCTGTGTAAGGCAATCACATTCTAAACTTACTTTATATTATGGTATTGCCAGTTTAATCTGCGAACTGTACACATAATTGTATTTTCTTAAATTTCTGAATTCATTTTGACATCTTTCAGAAGCGTCATTAGTTATTCTACTTCTTGCACCGATTATATCAATTATTGTACTGGTATATAAAACATGTAATAATAACTTCTTTCTCAGGGCTAATATGTTATCTTTAAAACTATGTCTTACATAGCATATACTTATTTCTTCCGTCAGCAATCTAAAAAATGCTTATTGTTGCCTAATTCACTTGAAAATAATAAATCCAGGTATATATTGAGATCTAGTATATTCGGAAACTATAGAGTATTTTTCAAAAGCATACGCATATATATATATATATATATATATATATATATATATATATATATATATATATATATATATATATATATATATATATATATATATATATACAAAGCATACACACCTACATATATATATTTAAACGTACTTATAAGGCCTGCACACACCTACACACATAACATATATACATGTACACACATATGCATCCATATACATATAAACACTTATACACATACATTCAGATAACCCAATATTCACAAATGTATATGAAAAAGTACATACGCATACACATACAAGCCTGCACGTGAATATCTTTATAATTCTGTTGTCCCTTCTATACGGTTAGTATAAAGGGAGTCTGCAAATTATTATTCGAAAAAAATTATCTGAATGTATCAGTCAAGATTTGAGGATAGAATATTTAACTGCTGTACCATCTATAGAACATATATGGAGCAACATGCAGCTTCCCAAAGTTTCTGGGTGGCAAAATATCCAGTTATGTAGGCAATGACAATCGAGTACTGTATTCACCTGTTGTGCCAATATAAAAACAATACTACGTTTTTAACAAATTCTGTTTGAAGCCCATATACTTCTCAAACCCTTTAAGTTTATTAAATATTGCAAAATATATTATTAAGACTGTTTTTTCCACTGAAAACATTATGACAGTGGCATTATGTGATAGTTTAATTATAGACTAGTCATATGTTTATCTGTGTAGCTGTCCATTTCCATTATTTTAACCTATTATTAATTTTAATATCAAGTAACATTTAATTTTCATTTGACTTTTGGACACCATAGTGCATACATCTATAACATAATAAAAATAATTTGTTGTTCCAAGTTAAGTAAGCGGCATCAACCTTCATCAATTGACACATAACTGTCAAATGTGAGTATAAATCCAGTGAAACTTTTTTACCGACCTTTCACACACCTGAAGTTCTTATATGCATTTTATATTTTGCAAATTAACACCATTTATTATATTATTGACAATACTTTTAACAAAATCTTTTACAGACATATTACTAAAATAACTAAGCAGCCGTATTATTTCCTAGCTTAATACCTCCATATGTCTCAACATTTCCCACATACAGGTATTATACTAGAGTAAATAAGCAACCTTATTATCATCCAGTAGAAAACCTTTAAATGACTCTAGCATTTCCACTGTGCTTCTAACTAAAGTGGAATACTCAGTCCGAATTTTCACACCTGCTGTGAGAAATGTTGATCCCATACTTCTACTGACTCCAACACTTCCCCACATACAGGTATTGTACCAAAATAAGTAAGCAACTTTATTATTATCCAGTTTAAAGCCTTCAAATGACTCTTACATTTCCCACTGTGTTTCCAATTAAAGCATATTATTAATCCAAATTTCTAATCGTGCTGTGAGAAATTTAAGACTGATCACTCCAAATTCTAATAAAGAAATGGCTGTATATAAATCTCTTGAAAGGAGATGTTCATGCCATGTAATATCATAAACTATATGTAAGTACATATGGTTGATTATGTACTAAGCCCAGGTGTATCTGGTAAATTTTATACTTCCATGTGTTACCCTCTTCGTAATATAAATTCCCAGTAATTTACAGTAAGCATTAAGTTATTAGACACCATATACTGTATATGTCAATGACTGAATAAGAATACTTTGCTATACCAAGTCAGATAAGCCGCTTCATGTATACCTCAGCTTAAAACCTGCAAATAACACATACATTTTTTTAATGTGAGTATACATAAAAAACAACATTTATTTACCCACCTTTCACACACCTGTGGTTCCTATATGCCTTTTATATTTTGCAAATCGACAGCAACATTTCATACATACAGGTATTCCACTAAAGTAAGTAGACAGCTTTATCATTATCCAGTTTAAAACATTTAAATGACTCTAACATTTCCCACTGTGCTTCCAACTAAAGTGCAATAATCAAACCAAATTTCAACAACTGCTGTGAGAAATGTCTAACTGATCCCTCTATATTTTAAACACAGACAAATCTTTCTATAAAGCTCTCCAATAAGAAATGTTCATATTATGTAATTGTGTAGACTATATGTAACTACCTACATTTGGTTATGTACAAAGCCCAGGTGTATCTTGACAAAAGATATTTACAGGTATTATACTATGTCTTACTAGACAGCTATAATATTACCCAGCTAAAGACTTCATATAACTCCAACATTTCCCACATACAGGTATTTTTGCTTAAATAAGAAAGTAACTTAATGGCTATCCAGTTAAAAACCTTCCAGTGACTCATGTTTTCCCAAACATGTTAAATGTGAGTAAAAATCCTGTGGAACTTATCAATTTATGGAGCCCACCATTCAAACAACTGGAGACCCTATATGCATTTTATATTTTGCAAATCAACACTATTAGTGTTTTAATGACAAAACTTTTGGCAAAAACATTTACAGGTATTACACTATAATAACTAAGCAGCTTTAGTTTTACACAGCTTAAAATCTTCATATGACTCAAATATTTCCCACATACAGTAAGTAAGCAACTTTGTTATTATATTATTATCCAGGTTAAAACTCCAAAAGACTCTAACATTTCTCACTGTGCTTCCAACTTAAGTGCAATATTCAATCCATATTTTCAACACCTGCTATGGGAAATGTGATTTTCAGTTAGTATTCAGTTATTGGACACCACATTATAAATGTCTATGATTAAATGAAAATAAAATGTTTTACAAGGTCGTGTTAGCAACTTCTTGTATTCCCAAGCTTAAACCTTCAAATGGCACATACATTATAAATGTAAGTATAAATCCTATGGAACTTTTTACCCACCTTTCACACACCTGGATTTCCTGTTTGCATCTTATATTTTGAAAATCTACACCATTTATTGTTTTATTAGCAATATTTTTGACAAAAACATTTACAGGTATTATACTTTAGTCAACTAAGCAGCTATTTTATTACCCAGCTGAAAACCTTCATATGACTTCAACATTTCCTATGTACAGGTAATCTACTAAAGTAAGTAAGTATTGTACTAAAATAAGAAAGCAACTTTATGTTGGAAATTTATATTAGTAAGAGGTGAACACATGGAGGTATACATCTTTAACTGACACACCTGGGCTCAGAACTTTATTAACTTATTTAGTTACATATAGCTTATACAATTACATGAAATGAACATATCTTATAGAGCAGCTTTATATATAGCTATCTTTTTGTTTGAAATCTGGAGAAATAAGTCTTTCATTTCCCATAGAAGGGTTGAAATTTGGAGTGAGTATTTCACTTTAGCAGGAAGCACATTGGGAATGTTAGAGTCACTTGAAGGTTTTAACTGGATCATCATAAAATTGCTTTTTTATTTTAGTACAATACCTTTATGTGGGAAATGTTGGAGTTATATGAAGTCTTTAAGCTGGGAAATATTATAGCTGTCTAGTAAGACATTTTTTATTTTAGTACAATACTTTTATGTGGGAAATGTTGGAGTTATATGAAGTTTTTAAGCTGGGAAATATTATAGCTGTCTAGTAAGACATAGTATAATACCTGTAAATATCTTTTGTCAAGATACACCTGGGCTTTGTACATAACCAAATTTAGGAAGTTACATACAGTCTACACTATTACATAATATGAACATTTCTTACTGGAGAGCTTTATATATAGCTTTGGCTGTGTTTAAAATATAGAGGGATCAGTTTGACATTTCTCACAGCAGTTGTTGAAATTTGGTTTGAATAATGACTTTTAGTTGGAGGCACAGTGGGAAATGTTAGACTCATTTAAAGGTTTTAAACTGGAAAATGATAAAGCTGTCTACTTACTTTAGTAGAATACTTGTATGTAGGAAATGTTGAAGTCATATGAAGGTTTTAAGCTGGGTAATAATATAGCTGCTTAGTTGACTTAAGTAAAATACCTGTAAATGTTTTTGTCAAAAATATTGCTAATAAAACAATAAAAGGTGTAGATTTTTAATATATAAGATGCAAACAGGAAATCCAGGTGTGTGAAAGGTGGGTTAAAAAGTTCCATAGGATTTATACTTACATTTACAATGTATGTGCCATTTGAAGGTTGTAAGCTTGGGAATACCTGATTTTGTAAAACAAATTATTTTCATTCAATCATAGACATTTACAATGTGGTGTCCAATAACTTAATGCTAACTGAAAACTACATTTCTCATTGCAGTTGTTGAAAATATGGATTGAGTATTGCACTTTAGTTGGAAGCACAGTGGACAATGTTGGAGTCTTTTGAAGTTTTAACCTGGAAAATAATGTATTAATAAAGTTGCTTACTCACTGTATGTGGGAAATATTTGAGTCGTATGAAGATTTTAAGCCGTGCAATAATATAGCAGCTTAGTTATTATAGTGTAATACCTGTAAATGTTTTTGCCAAAAGTATATTTATTAAAACACTAATAGTGTTGATTTGCAAAATATAAAATGCATATAGGGTCTCCAGTTGTTTGAAGGGTGGGCTCCATAAGTTGATAAGTTCCACAAGATTTTTACTTACTTTAACATGTTTGGGAAAACATGAAGCTGCTTATCTGACTTTGTACAACAAAGTAACTTCACTTGATAATAGATATATGCAGTATGGTGTCCAATAACCTAATGTTAGCTGTATCTTGATTATTTGTAATCTTAGTTGTTTCCAACTATGGTTTGAGGGCTGGATTTGGATTTTGATTGTTTCAGTTCCTGGTCTTTGCATACTTTTTACTTTTACCAAGGTGTAGAGACAGTTAATTATCAATTAGCCAAACACCTATAGTTGAAAGGGCAGTTTCAAGTCTTGCATCAATTAACAGCAAAGACCAAAATAGCTGTATCATCCGAATACAATAGGATGTTTTCACTTATTGCACCAGTCATGTCATTTACATAAATAAGGGATTACAATGGTCTCATCATAGAACCCTGAGGGCCACCACAAGTTACATTAGCAAATGATGAACAACCACCATACACATCAACCAGCTGAGTTTTGTCAGACAGAGTTGACTGAAACCACCTCAAACCAGCAGTATCTAGTCCATTTGCTCCAAGTTTTATAAGCGAAAGGACAGGATCCACCGTATCGAAAGCCTGTTGTATATCCAAGAGTATCGTTCTTGTAAGATTGCTTTTATCCATTTGGAAACGGATATGGTCCGATAAATGAGTAAGACAAGTATCGGTAGAAAAACCTCTTCTAAAACCAGACTGATATTTAAATAACGGTTTATTTTAAAGCAAGTAACCTTCAACTTGGTCATATATTACTAATCCTTAAACCTAAATGTCAAATGGACACTGGCTTTTAACTACCAGTTTCAGTATTATCATTTTTTTAAACAAGGGAACAATGATATGGGCTACAGTGACAATACTAGCACTGTTTTTGAGAAAACTCGCTGGAATTCCACCCAAACCAGTGTCATTGTTGGCACTGAGTTTCAGAAGATATTAAGGACCTTCTCTTCAGATACAAACGAAAAAGCGAAATTGTATTTGCGAACTCTAAGTGTCTGCTTATAATCCTTCACAGAACTTTTACCAAACATGCCACATAATCTTTTCGCAATTTTTACCAAAACTGCGTAGCAATCTTCACCTAAAATTTCCTCGCGCTCTGTAGGCATCATGCGGCTATACATTATCAACTACAACACTGAAGACCTTGATCAGCTATTTTTTGGCCTGATCAGCTATTTTATGGCCCACCGTGAATTATACTGATTTCGGGAGTATGCAACCCGTGCATGCTCAAGTCGATACGCGCACATTCATTGTCGGATCAGAACATGTATAAACCACGATACCGGTTGCTGGATTTGTCAGTCATTCTCATCCATAAAACAGAACTTTTTTTTTTTTTTTTTTTTTATAATTTTATTTCTAATAAATCGAATATATGGTACATATATATATACATACATACTTCATATTACTATATGAAATAAACTACACAACAATATGTACTACAATCGGGACTTAACCATACACTAATTGTTTTTTTGGAGAGAGAGAGAGAGAGAGGGAAAAATACTGAGACAAAGAGAGAAAAGAAGAGAAAATGCTGTAAAAGTTCTCACATTGGATACATGAACCACACTTAAAGTGAAAATGTCTTATGAAAGCTATCTACTTTTATAGTCTTCTTAAACAAGCAATTATCTTTACAGAGCGAACACTGAAGCGAATACAGTCATAATTATACTATGTAAGACCTAATTCAGAACACTTTTCTAACATATACTCAGACAGAAAATATGTCAAAAACGAAGATATCAAACTAAGGCTTCTACTATATTTGCATAAAATAATTATATAATCGTGACCATTTTTTCACGAATTTTCCGAATTTGTTATGGATTGAAGCAATATATTTTCCACTATTAAATTTCCTCCTTAGTAAAGATATAAAAGTCTGTATATTAAGATTATTTTCACAGAACTTATTCTTATATATGTAATATTTTTCCAGGACAAGTATATAATTTTCTATTTCAGTTGTATTTTGATGTGAAAATATGATGTTTCGGTCGTCTAAGTTTAAATCTATATCACAGTTTTGTTTTAACCACGTCCTAAGTGAACTCCAAAATTCCTTAACTTTTTCGCACATAAGAAATAAATGAGCAATACTTTCAGGGTGATCCTTGCAGTATAAACATAAATTATTGTCAATTTTCTTGATTTTGAATAAAAAGGATTTTGTTACTAATATTTTATTATTTACTTTATATTGAAAATCCCTCAGTATAATTTCGTCAATGTCTTTAACTGCCGTGTGATAAATTTTCCAGTCCCTTTCATTTACATCACCCAGTTCATTTTCCCATTTAGCATGTTTGTTTATATCATTAACCGTCGTAAATATATCATAAAATATACGACTTCCCTTCTTGTCTTTTAATAAACACGCAATATATGGGTTACTAACTACATTAAAACGGCTTTGTATATAAAATACTTTATTATTATCAAGAGTTATCTTCCATTCGTCCGGAATTTTCCTTAAAACATGCTCGTAATCCAAAACAGTTCCTCTAGTCCCATAAATCTGCTTAAATTCTTCAAACTGATAAAATTCTCCCGTTTCATTTAATAGGTCACTAATAGATTTCACTCCCTTTTTAAACCAGTCATTTATAAACAGGTTCTGACCATTTTTAAAGTTAGAGTTATACCAAATCGGGGAGTATAAAATGAATTGTATATTTTCGATCTTATAACATTTACAGAAATCTGCCCATGCAGCCAATACATCCTTCCAAAATGGATTAATTAACGTGTCCCTTTGATTTATAGCATATGCAGCACCTGTAGAGAGTACTTTAGAAAAGTTTATAAATGAAAAGGCACACCAATTTGCAGTTTCGGACTGATGTATAACTCGCCTAAACCATGACACTTTTAAAGCTTTGATAAAGGATATTAAATGTATCATTCTCAGACCTCCAGAAGAAATATTTCTGACCATTATTCTTCTACTTATTCTGTCAGGCCCAGAGTTCCATAAGAATTTATATATTATTTTTTCAAGAGTTTTTATTAATTCACCAGGAGGGTTAGGCAAGGCTAAAAATAAATGTACGAATTTAGATAAACCTAAAGTTTTTATAATGGTAATTCTTCCAATCAATGTAAGTTTTCTCTTAGACCAATGATGTAATATGTTTTTTAATTTATTCAGGATTTCTGGAGCATTAAGGTCCCAGATGTCAAAAAGTTCAGTTGTAAATGTAACCCCCAATATTTTAAAAGGACCCTGAGACCAGTCCAGTTTAGAATCCACACATATTTGCTTTTCAGAATGACTTTGAGGACCTATCCAAATAGCTTTTGTTTTCTCCACATTTATTTTGAGTCCTGACATATTATAGAACTTGTGTAGTATATTTAATGTATTACGGAGCGAGTCTTCCGTTCCATCTAAAAACAGCTGAGTGTCATCAGCGTATTGGCTTATTTTAACTTCTTTTTCACTTATTTTTATACCCTTTATGTTATCTTCTCTTCTAATCATTTGGCATAATACCTCAGCACAAAGCAAAAATAGGTACGGTGATATTGGATCCCCTTTTCTGCATCCGCGTTTTAATACAAAAAAAATCTGACAAAAATACGTTTTGTAAAATACTTGTTACCGAACCATTTTGAAAAAGATGTATCCATTTTTTAAATGACTCACCAAAATTAAAGTAATCCAGTGTTCTTGAAATAAATTTCCATGAAACCGTGTCAAAGGCTTTTTCGAAGTCTATCGAAAGAATTAGACCAGGAATATTTTGATTTTTTGTTTCAACTAAGACATCATAAATTAATCGAACATTTTCTCCAATAAAGCGTCCAGATATAAATCCTTTCTGATCTTCATGTTTCATATTGTGTAAAACTGTTTTTAATCTATTAGCAATAGCTGAAGAGGCAATTTTGTAAATAACATTTAGTAGAGAAATTGGTCGCCAATTTTTAAGGCTGAACCTAGATTTGTTTGGTTTAGGTAAGCATGTTATAACACCTTGCTTTTGGGTGATACTCAAGGACCCTATTCTATACCCATAATTAACCGATCTCATGATAAAGTAACCTAGATCCACCCAAAAGAATTTGAAAAACTCTACTGTATATCCATCTAAACCTGCACTTTTATTATTTTTCATTGCTTTTAAAGCATTTCCCAATTCAGAATGACTTATTTCACCTTCGAGCTCCCTAGCTAATTCATCCGTTAGTTTTTGAGGATTATTCCCTACTGTATCTTCTAGTGATGTATCATTTAATATATTAGTTTCATCATATAAATGTTTATAAAAGTCCTGCTGACATTTCAAAATATCCTTTGTTTCAGTAAATTCTGATCCATTATCGTCAATAATCTTATTCATAACTTTGTTTGTGAAATTTCTATTCTCTAGATTAAAGAAATATTTTGAAGGTTTTTCTCCAAGATCCTCATACCTACTTCTTGATCTAAGCATCACTCCCTCTATCTTTTCAGCCCTTATTTCCTCTAAACTGTTTTTCTTATTTGATAATTCTTCTAAAATTTGATCATTTAAGTGCAAATAATTTTTATTTACCTGATCTTCTAATGTTTTTATTTCATTTTCGAGTTTTTTCTCCATCTCTACATTTTTTCTTTTCCTTATTGAACTAAACTTTATAGTATTTCCTCTTATAATTAACAACATAGTTTCCAAAAATAATTGATCGTTTATATCGAATCACATCTTTTCGTCTGAATTTTCATTTAAATTATCTGGGTGTTTACTTTTATATGTATTTTTAACTTCGTTAATAGTTTCTTTAACTAGCTTTATATAATCTTTATCTTTTAATAGACTATTATTAAATTTCCAATAACCTTTCCCTCTTTCGTTATTTTGTAATTTCAGTTTTAATAAAATAGCTGAATGATCAGTTCTGTATCCCGGAATAATACTGGTATTGACAACGTATTGGAAACAGCTTTCAGTGACAAAAAAGTAATCTAATCTTGCTTGCTTTCTTGTTGGATTTTTCCTACACCACGTAAACCCTTTCTCATTTTCATTCATTACCCTCCATACGTCAACAAAGTTATCTTCTTCAATTAAATTTAAAACCACCCGCCTTGCTTTAGGGTTATTTATATGCAAATAGTTCTGAGTATCTACTTCCGGATTTAAGACTAAATTCCAATCACCACACATTATTATATTATCATTGTCAAATTCAGAAAATTTATGCTGAAGATTGTTATAAAATTGGGGGTTATCTTCATTAGGGCCATACAAATTCACTAATGTTATTTTTTTACCTTGAACAACCATATCCAATATGATAAAATTTCCACTAGGATCAGTTTTAACATTTTCCACTTTTTGGTCAAAGTTATTATTGATTAGAACCATAACACCTCTCTTATTACTAGAAAAAGAGCTAAAATACGCATCGAAACCCCATTCCGCTTTAACATAAGATTCCATACTACTTTGAATATGGACATCTTGTAAACAAATAATATTGTAATTTTTAGACTTTACATAATGAAAAAGATCTCTGCGTTTTTGAAAATTTCCTAATCCTTGACAATTCTGTGAAAAGATGTGTAAGCATTCATCCATTATTCTTTTGCATGTGTAAGTTTAGAACTATTTCGACTTCAGTTTGACACACGTACGCTTTCGACGTATACCTGTTCATGTTAAAATACGGCGAATATATAGATACAGCAAATCCAAGTAAAACTATAGAGTTATGTTTATACAGCATGATTTCATGGAAGTATAGAAAAAAGAGAAAAGGGTAAAGATAAAGACTCACCTTTAAAACACTCATTTTCCGGAGTGGCTATTTATGACTTGAAGATATTTTGGCATTACTTTATATATTTAAACAATTTATAACTGTGCATGTTTGCTAAGTTGTCTTTCACCATTACTACATATTCAATTAATGAGGTAGGTTTATTTTCACTTTAATACTGGGTTACAAAGTTTCTAAAGAATAGACATTGCCTTTCCTGACACGAAAAAAATGCGCAAAAATATAAACAGTATTACATAACTTGGACAAAGGAATTCATTCATGTGCTATTGCAGGTTACAGGAGGTTGTTTGAAGGCACCAAAACACTTTACACTTTCAAAGGGCGCCAGATCCTCCCTCATGTATTTCAAATATTTTGATCCGTTTTATGAAATCGCTAGTAAAAAGGTTCGGGTAAGCTCGATGGTGAGTGACAAGGTTACAACTTTCTCTCCTGACTTTAGTGTACACCTACCAAGTACTATACACATATTGATGACATGGGAGAGTCTTAAATAGAAGGTTAAATTTAAATAAAACTAGAAACCGTGCACCTGCCTTCTGAATGTGTAAATGCATGCGTCCATACGTAACCCCTAAGAACTAGAGAAAATTGTCAAACTGGGCTGATCTAACATTATAAAGTAGGTGAACCGTCGATGAATCATAATCACATTTTATCGCCATTCACTCTGTGCAAGTTACCTACCATGACCTTTCACCGAGCCTATAATAAAAGTTGCATGCCTATGTACAAAATAGTCCATCCCCCATGTGTACCGAAACCAGAGCAACGGTCATGTACTACACACCATTGTCATTTTGCCTGCAAACGCACATAAGCAAATCACTACTGTCGCTTTCTCTAGCTTGAATGCACAAAAATTTTCTCCAGTATAGCACAATATACAGTATCGACAACCCAGTCAGGCACATTAGGTCTAAAATCGTGACATTGGCGTATCGTATAAAAGATGACGTCTCGTGTCATGTGCAAAGAGCAAAGACATAAAACAGAACTTTGCAGGGTGTACCTGTGAACAATATTTTCTGAAATATACAGTCAACTATGCTACTCATATACACTAATAAACAGATGATTTCCTACGGAAAAACAGATACTGACACCAATTCCCGTTATTAGCTGTTTCTCTATCTTTTGTAACAGTTTTTAGCGATGTTTAGATAAATCAACTTTCTAAAGTTTATGTAAATTTAAAGAGTAACTACACTTCAGGAACCGACTGAATCAGATCCCAAACCCAATCCCCAACATCAAAGGGAAAGATTGACAAAGACATCCCAACAAACAATAAATTACAAGTGATAAGCCGAGTCAGCAGCTCTTTCCCAAATAGGTGGCAACTCAGCTATCTTTACTGAACTAAATAATTAAGACCAACAGAAGGGTTACAACAGACTAAGCAAATTATACGAAAAACATTTAACAACTATTTTTACCTATTTTCTATTTTTATTATAGAAGGGTTAAAATAAGAACACAATAAATAAAACAGCATCGAACATAAAACAAATGCAACCGAAAAAAGTACCGACTTGGGACGGTCAGTAATAACTTGGGGGGGGGGGGGGGGGGTAAACCGATTCGTATGGAGGTCCCCTAACTCATCAGAGAGTCATCACGGCCAACAATTATAAGAAAAGACTGAGATGAAGCAAGGATGAGGACTCGACAGCCAAAACGTGTTGAGTCACCTGGAGATCCCTGGGGCGTCAGCAACACCACTGGAACACTGGAGCAAAAGAAGACCACTAGTTGAACCCCGGTGGGCCAAGAAACAGACAAACACATCCGGCCCAAACCAACTAATATATAGCTTTATGTAGGGGCGATCATAGAGTCTGAACCTCGACCCACCGGCGTGCAATTAAAGAGGACAGCAAAGTTGACAACCGTGATTGGGTTAACCACTAAGCATGCAGACTGTCGCATTACCTTTATGTTATAGCCAGTGCGTTTAAATCGCATGATAATTTTCTTAAATTGATCATGAAATTCTGTTTTCCCTACGATTTTGCGTAATTTATATACTAAGTCACCATAAAATTCAGGTTCCGATAGGCCTTGTTGCAAAAGTGACCTTAACTCTGTATTATATTTATATACAATATATTTATATTTGAAACCAATTCAAAGTGTCTACGATAAAATTTAGTATATTTATGTAAGTTCAAATTTCAGATAAAAATGTATTAGTCAACTCATTTTTGCTCAGCATGTGGTTTAACACGTTTTGTCACGGTTTCTATGGCAAGCTTGGTTGTATGGTAGCCGTTACGTCGCGTTCGGTCACGACGCGTCTCGGCTTGACGATTTACAGGCCGGGCGGTACAAATCGTTGCGTTATACTACGGTCTGACACGATGGGCTCGATCCGGCATATAGTGTAAAAAAGCGGAGCCCGGCAGGGGCGTTTAATTTGAGTCTGAACAATCACCGACACATTGCTGTATCTACAATACGAACAGAGAAGACTAAACTGTGAAGAAAGAAGGCCAAGCTATGCCACCGAAGGAGCCAAGGCGTAAGAAGCATCCCACCCCCGCCCAACTCCCAAAACACACACCTCCTGTCCTGCATCACCACTATCAGCAGAGGAGCCTAAATGTCCATACCGTTCACCGCTGCCAGAGGAAGACATGCGTGCAGCTGCTACTGACCTATTCCCTTGACTGGATGTATGCAAACACAAAATCTTGTCACCTTGAGTATTCATGATGCCTCTTCGAAGTCTCAGGATACAATGGTTGCCCTTACTTGAGATGTCTTCTTGTAGTACCTTGAGCAAATGTGCTCCAGAGCTACCCGGCGTTGCCGTTTCATCCGTGGAAACCTTAACTGAACGTGAAAAACGCGCCAGACCTCGATCAGAACGTGGGGTACCCCCATCAGAACGGAACAACGCTGCAGGGGACGTACTGGCATACGCGGTAGACCACAGGCTGAACCGTAGCGGGCTGTGAGCAGCACCTTTCCCCCTCCGCGGTGCTTCAAGAAAACCATGATAGACCGTGAGAAAAGTTAGCAAGACCTAACAAAACTTAAATACGAAAACAACAAGAGAGCCATGAGGCCCTGAAATACTCATCTGAGCAATCGGCAAAGTGGCTTTTTCGTATGTCTGAAATTGTCAAAATATCAGTCTTGGGTCGAAAGTCAAAGAATGAATATAACCATTTGTACTCATGAGTCTTCAAGTACTCATTAAGACAACTGTATATACCATTTGTAGGCGAAAATCTTCAAAACTTTCCATGAAATTTTATGTACTAGCATTTTCTATATTTAACCATGCCGCAAAAATGGTCAAGGAGAACCCAAGGTCATTGGAACAGCCTTGGTAGTACTCTAGTACTTCATACTACGTACTAAGTTTCCATAGGTGTATTGGTTCTGGAGAAGAAATATATTAAAGATTTATACCATAAATGGGTATGACTTACTTCAATCTATCCCTGTAGGCCCTATATGAAATGTGCTTACAATCGGTACGTTGGCATTTGAGGAAACGTTTGAAAATGTCAAAATATGAGAGACATTGGCCATAGGTCAAAGAATAACCTTGACCTCTTGTACTCCTTATTCTTCAGGACCTCAATAAGACGACTGTGTTAACCAATGTTTAGGCCAAACTCTTCAAAACTCCCTATGAAATCTTATGCTCTAGCATTTTTTCCATATTTGACCTTGCCGTGGAAAAAGTCAAGGTCAGTCCAAGGACAGCATTTGAACAATCTTGAGTACTTGAAGATTCGAACCAAATCTCAAGGCCATTGGTCAAATGGTTCTGAAGAAGAAGATTTTTTTTAGGTTTTTCACATAAATGGGCATGGTGGTTATGTCGGTCATGTGCTCTGGACCATTTGAACAAATATTTTCCCTCAACTCTTTGAGGCTCTATATAAAATTTAGTAACAATTGGTTTTGTGGCTTTTGAGATCATGTTTGAAAATGTCAAAATATGAGAGACCTGGGTCAAAGGTCAAAGAATGACCTTGACATTTTGTACTCATAAATCTTCATGTATTTTTTAAAATGACTGTATATATCAATTTGTAGGCCAAAATCTTCTAAACTTTCCATGAGACCTTATGTTCTAGCATTCTGCCATATTTCACCTTGCCGCAAAAAGGTCAAGATCAACCCAAGGTTATCATTTGAGCTCAGCTGGGAGTAATCCAGAACCTTATGCTACATATCAAGTTTCGTTCTGGAGAAGAAGACTTTTGAGGTATTTTACCATATATGAGCGTGGCGGTCATGTTGGTCATGTGACCTGAACCGTTTGAACAAATGTTTGGTCTATCAATCCCTGGGGAATCTGTATGTAATTTGGTTAAAATTGGCCCAGTGGCTTGATGATATGTTTGAAATTGTCGAAATATGAGAGACCTGGGTCAAAGATCAGAGAATAACCGTGACCTCTCATACTCATGCTCTCGTTAAGATGGCTGTATATAACAAATTTTAGCCCAAACTTTTCAACATTTTCCAACATATCTTATGTTCTAGCATTTTGCCATATAAAAACACTAGGAAGCAAATTAGACCGCACCGTAAAAGGTCAAAGTCAACCCAAGGTCATAATTGGAACAATCTTGGCAGCTTGAAATTGTGGACGGACGGACGACGGACGCTGGGCCTTACAATCCTATAAGCTCCCCCCGGAGCCGCTGGCTCAGGTGAGCTAAAATGGTTAAAATCCCACGGCGCACTACGTTTCGTGCAAACGGAGTTGCCGCGGCCGCCTGGAACATAATGTAAACGTAGCATAAGACAGTGGTTAGACTGCATCGAAAAGAAAATGACCTACGTCTTATAGTTTTCGCCTGCCCTATTCCACGTATCCATGCTTTTCTAATGAGAAGGTGAGGGTGCGGGAGGGTGGGGCGGGGTAGAGGGAGGATGGCGAGACTGCTGTTTTGATATTTTTCACAAAATCATGTTTTCTTTCTTACCATAAGTTCCAGTAACCAACATAGTAAAGGGAAGAACCCACATTTAGAGATCATGATAGTTGCAAAAGATGACTTTTTTTTTTTTTATAAGACGTTGGCACTCGACGACTGTCCGCTATTCGTTAATCGACTTATTTTCCATAACGGTTCATTTGCCGTCATTTTGAGCAGAGTAGTTTTCAGAAGATAATTATAAAAACAACAGAAGATGAAAATTGGTTATATAATAACAGAATGCACACAAATTTCAGTTTCCAAGGAAGAACTCAAATGTTTGTTTCTTGCCGTTTTACAAATTGATCTTGAGTCAATTCGCTTAAAGTAATATCAGCCTTATTAAAGGTTATTATTCCTCAAAAGCTGTTTCGGTACAACGAACAAACTTTTGAATTGAAGATAAAATCTATGAATAAATATACACTTTGTAAAGCACTTGCTAGTGTTGCTTTAAATGAAAATATTGACAAGGGTTTACTGTGTCAATAAATAAATATAAAGGATCCAACCAAACCTGTCACCGTAATCAATTTGAGGTAAATTATAAAATAATTCCTGTTACTTTTGTTTCCTACGCGGTGCGAGAAGCATATATACCAATACGCAACTGCGAAAAAGAATGTGTCTGTTACGATGATTACTATTGCGGGCGGAGTTACAAACATAACCAGGACAAAAGTATGATTAGACAGGAAACAAATACCCTTGTCATATACTGTAAGTTAACTGTTTAAATTTACTTGTCGTTGAAAAAACTATTAGAAACACAGATATTATGATCAACGACGCACCATAAAGGTAGACCGAATAATAAATCGCCATTCTTTTGTTTAGATTCATATTCTAAACAAATTTGAAATATTTTGGTATTTTTCGACTTATATCAGTCTTTGAGACGACTGCCATGTTAAACCTGCAAATTTACTGTTTTTTTCCTCTGGCTCCTTGTGCCAGATTTAAAGGGTCACTGATGAGGCTTGAATAGCCGAAACCGCGATATGGCCCAACTTCTTACTTATGAATGTTTTCTTTGCTCTTAAAGGATCTAAACTTTTATCATTATTTACTATCACTGCAGCTGGATGTTGTGCCGTGTGGCGGCCGTAAAAAGTCTCCCCGCACTCATCTATAGTGCAGATTATATTTTCCTTTTGGTCCTTTGAGATCATGGAATATATTCTGAGAAGTCAGAAATGATCATACGTTTAGATTCATATTCTAAACAAATTTGAAATATTTTGGTATTTTTCGACTTATATCAGTCTTTGAGACGACTGCCATGTTAAACCCGCAAATTTACTGTTTTTTTCCTCTGGCTCCTTGTGCCAGATTTAAAGGGTCACTGATGAGGCTTGAATAGCCGAAACCGCGGTATGGCCCAACTTCTTACTTATGAATGTTTTCTTTGCTCTTAAAGGATCTAAACTTTTATCATTATCTACTTTTTGAAACAAGCATTTGCGTATGAAATACCATGAATATGTGGTATGAGCACACGCTCATCGACTAGAATGATGTCAGCAGTTCCAAAAATAATACAAAACGTCTGGAAATTCTGTTTGCCAAAATCCAAACTGCAGTAATAACTGTGCCCAAAACAGTGCAAACACTAGATTCATGTTGTTTATGCCAGGAATGTTCCTCAGAGGAACTAAACAACAAATAAGTGAAAATGAGCCGCGACACGACAAAACCAACAATGTGGTTGTGCGCCCAGCGCAAACTCAGATCAGCCTGGGTATCCGCCCAGTCTGATCAGAGCCTTCGCTGTTCGCATGGAGGTAGCTTAGACACTTAGCTACCCCTTGACACTGAACAAAGAGTCTGATCAAACTGGGCGGATGCCCAGGCTGATCTGAGTCTGCGCTGGGAGCACAACCACTTTGTTGGTTTTCTCGTGTCGCTGCTCAAATATAAAAAAACAAACAAGTCACTGACAGTAATGTGCACACCGAACTAAGCAGTTCATGAGCGTATTGGAACAAATCGAGTTTGACAGGATGTGCACTTAAATTCACAGTCTCCCAGTTTTCTATGCACATTATAATTGTCTTCTCATCAGATACCTGAAACGCTGTGTTACGTGTGCAAAGAATTTCGACAACGATTTTTTCCTTTTCTGTTTCTGTTAATGCACAAGCTAATAGTCCGTCAACATTTACGAAGTTAATACCCATATCATCGATTATTTCCATAAATTCCCTAGTCTTGATTGCTATAGTGACAGGTGTCACTGATTTGAAATTCTGTACGACATTCAGTTCGAGTTTTAAGAGGAAATTACACAAGCTGTACGAACCCCACGCTAGAAGAAGCAATTAAAATTAAACTGTTCAATTCAAGAAGTTTTGCCTCAGGTTCTGTCCGGTTTTTAGTTTCCTGTACCTAAAGGAAAACATTTAAGTTTAGTTTAGTTTAGTTTCACCGCTGATAGCCAGTTCACACATGGTACGTATTGTATGGCGATTATGTTCACTTCCCAGACTTGAGTTTCCTCGTATAACTGTATTTTGATAATGATAACTGATTTTCAAACTTTTAAGTTAGTTCGCTCGTGGCAATCCCCATCAGTAGCAATATCAATTTGCACAACTGCTACGCTTTTATTCAAACCATGGCAATGACTTAATATCTCTTGACGAAGACAGTCTAACTTAATTATAACAGGGTACCTTATGTTCTGTAAACGAATACCAAACGTTATGTTATATCCTAAGTCTGAGGTTTCTTCGACCAGTAGTTTACAAACACTGCTAATTAATGTTCTTCCTTTAAGACAAAATGTCGCAGATATGTTATCCCGAAAAGAGACAAAATTTCATGCATATTGAGTACTATGGTATAGTTCAGCACTATGAGCTTGGCATAAAGGTTTTCGGCTATGATGTTGGGGATGGGGTGTGGAATCTGATTCAGTCAGGTTCTGAGGTGTAGTTACTCTTTAAATTAAAATCTAAAAAAGTTCCTTCAAGAGCAGAGAATACATACAGAAGTAGGAATATGGGCCAGACTACGTAAATACCTAATAACACCGATCACATATACCGCAAGCGTCACGCTTCATTTAAGCTGCACATGCTATGGAGTAAAAGTGGAGTTAAAACAAAAATACCAGTACAAGTGCAAAAATCTACGTTCACAGAGGCATCTCAACACCACTGGCATGTCGTTCTTCCAGGTTTCACAGGGTAATACCAATTTGGCTACCTGTGCTTTCGACCGAGCCTGCACTATACAAAGTGGCTTTCGATCGAGAATACGATCGTAAGCATTGCATTACCAATAACGGTAAATGGTACTTTTGTAAATGGCTGTCGACGAGCTGATACTGTTGTTGATTATCTCGGTCGACAACCGCTTTTGCATGTATGGCAATTGACTGACCCGGTCGAAAGCACAGGTAGAGAAATTGGTATTACAGCCATGATGAAGCTCGCGATATGTGTGAAAGTAAAAAGTATGCAAAGACCAGGAACTGAAACAATCAAAATCCAAATCCAGCCCTCAAACCATAGTTGGAAACAACTAAGATTACAAATAATCAAGATACAGAGAACATATGGCCAACCGAGTGAGCAGCTTGTTCCCAAAAGGTGGCCACTCAGCAACCCAAACCGAACCAAAAATAATAATAACATACATAAGGTAAAACATCACAGAAACTCTGACACCAAAAACAGGCAACAAAGAACCACAACAGAACTACCGCCTTGCTTGAAACTACCTAAAGAGTACTGTAAAACACTTACATTTGGAGGTCATTTTATCGAGTCTGAAAATCATCGGCTGACAGTATGTTGCTTCTTTTACTTCATTGAAACTCTCCGAGATGGCATACATATCGTTGCTCAGCAAGATGACTGCTGCAGTAAAGAATCTGACTGTCAAACTGTTACTTGTTAACGGGTTTATACCTTCAACATTACAGAAGAAATAAAAAGTTACATCTAAAGGGGTAGGGGTATACCGCCAAGAGAGACTACCAGGACATTGAACACTCTAAAGGTGTAAGGGTATACCTCCATGTCTTTCTGCAATGCTTTCAAAGGGAGACGATTTTTGTGATTTACTGTATTTTTAGATCAGAGGAGATATTGTGAGAAATAAGAATGTTTTTACTGATTCAGACTTTTATTCTATACCATTGCTTTTCATCGTTTAGATTATTTTGATACTCATCAGTCTTTAATTAAAATTAAGAAATAACAGTATGCGTTTCTGTAGCCTTCGTTGCCAGATATTGTCAGGGTCACTGATGAGCCTTGAATAGTTGAGACTTCACAGTATTGCCCACGAGCCATCTTTTGAATGTGTTCCCTGCTCTTGAAGGACGTTTTTAAGATTTTTATATTACTGTTTGCTTACCTGAGTGACATACACCTTTCACTTTTTCTGCATAACTAGTCTTGTGGCACTTTAGAAACTATAATGTTTCCGGCTATGTGCAGAGTTTTCTCCTCTTTTTGCCATATTTAAAATACTCATTTATTGACGGATTGCTTACAATCATAGAGAGTTTTTCCTGTACGTACGTATGCTCATATAGCTAATTTAAGAATCTCTTTTGCTATGATTTCTCACAAATATAAGGTAAGGCAATATCCCGAACAAGTTTGAGTTTCGTTGTGCTAGAATTGTCACAGTATTTTTAGAGAACGTGCCCTCATGTATTGAGCGATTTTTAGTAAAAGTTCATACAACTGTTAAATAAGGCAATATATTGGACAAGGTAGCGTTTCCGGATGCTACAGCCGAGGTCAAGTTCACAATTTCGTTTTGTTTACAGAAAAAAATATCGACATCGCTCTAACGCCCCAGTTATGAATCGAGTTTAATCTAACTTCACATAAATGTTTATCATAGACAAGATTGCGTTTCATGGACCTAAAGCTAATGTCGACGTTTTAGAAATAAAATTTCATCTCTCCAGCACCCAAACTATCAATCTATTTACTTTAATTGCACACAATTATTGTGTGTAATAAATACCCCGAATAAGTTTGCGTTTTAAGATGCAGAGGCTAAAGTTAGGAGGAAAATCCTCAGGAACGGACACAATTCAACCTTACAGTTGCTATATTCAGAAAACGCTCGTCATCGCTCTAGCGGCCTCATTTGTGGGTTGATGTTGATATTCATTCAAACACATTTTATATATGACAATATCTTGGATAAATTCGAGTTTTAGGGTTCGAGGGCCGGAAACATGGCCAGCGCTGATGATTTTAGAAATAAACATTCCTTTGTTATCGCTCTAGCGCCCTTATTTATGGTCGATTTATGGTCGAGTGGCCACCTTTCGGGAACAAGCTGCTCACTCGGTTGGCCATATGTTCTCTGTGTCTTGATTATTTGTATTCTTAGTTGTTTCCAACTATGGTTTGAGGGCTGGATTTGGATTTTGATTGTTTCAGTTCCTGGTCTTTGCATACTTTTTACTTTTAATATAACGTCTTACAATGCTAGATTTGACAACACCTTAAACAAAGCTGTGTCGAGATGTTAGTGTCAAAGTTCAGATTGTTGTAACTATTTATGAGAAAAATTTTGCCATCGCTTTAGCAACCTAATTTATGGACAGATTTCAGTAGACTTATGCCAAATATTAAGCATGATTATTAAAACATTCACATGACTGCATTTCATGGAGATGGGATCGAGGTTAAGGCTGCTGTTTTTTATTTATAGTTATTGCTCTAGTGTTCTCAGTTATGCACCAATTTCAGTATAATTTCACACAACAATATACCACTACCGATTTCAGGGTGCCAGGGTTAAAGTAAAGATCACAGTTGCTATTCTAAGAGAAATTAAAGCTTTGTCATTGCTCTAACACCCTTATGTGCGAATTGAGTTCGATATTGCTTTATACAAATGTTAAGTATGGTAAAATCCTGATTAAATTGCAGGATGCTAGAGTCGAAGTCAAATACAGATATTGAGCTCGTCCCTACATATTTTTATGCTTCCTCTTTGGAGTTACGAAAACTAAATCAGCTTTATATAGGAACTCACTTCATCTCAGTAGAATGCCGTTTTCGATTAATCAAAACATAAATATGGCTAAATACTGGATTAAATTCTCCGAGAAAATGCTACGTCACTCGTTAGGAACGTATATACGATGTTAAAAAAAACGATACTGATTTAGACTATAATAACAAAACTTGGCTTCACAAGTTAAGTTGATATTACAAGAGCATAGTTTTAAATATGTCTGGAGATAACAATCAAAAATGGAGATTCAATTTCATTTGATTCGACAACGCATGATTGATATTTATTAGCAATCTTGGTATTCAGAAATAAACAACGTTCGAGTCATTTACACTCATACAGTGTTTCAAACACAACTTTACCGTACACTGAATTTGGTTTTATGAAAATAAATAGTACTTTCACTTTTTATAAACAAAGACACTCAGTTTATTTATGGAGACAGGGAGATACGAAAATATCTCGGGAAGAAAGAATATGTCAGTCATGTACCTTCAGCTGCCCTAATTGAGCTGGCAATGTCCATCCCAGTCTACTCTTTAATATTGCCTTTCCACCTCTTCTTCTGTTTACCTCTTCTTCTTTTTTCCTTTCACTTTGTCCTGTAGTATCGTTTTTGCTTAACAGAAGACGTGACCAAGCCATCTTAGTTTCCGTTTCCTGACCATGGACAAGTCATCATATTCTTCATTTGCTACTTGTATCTTTCTGCGAATGTCCTTATTTGTTATATGGTCCTTGTACTAAATGTTCAGTAGCCGTCGATAAAATCTGATCTTAAAGGTCTGTGTTAAATTTCTCTAACTCTGCTGTATATGTCCACGATTCACAGGCATACAGAAATATGGAAAGGAGAAGGCAGCGCTTAAATTTCATATTAGTGCCAAGATATATGTTGTTACCTCTCCTTATTTGCTTCAGGATTGTAAGAGCCGAAGTGGCTTGTGCAATCCTAGAGAAATTCCTCTTTAGCTATTGTCAGAGACACATGCCTTAAGGAACTTGGTGCGTGTATCGGTACCCGGCTTCTGCCCAATTAACTTGATATGATATCCCTCCGCATATCAATGGCGCTGTTTGTCATCGATTTAGTCTTCTCAGCACTGAATTCCAGCTTTATCTTGCGCAGGTTATGTCGACTGATCTCTCTTGCAGGCTTTCTCGACTGATTTCCAACCCACTGATTTCGAAAATAGTGGAACAAGGGCCTACTGTGCTTGCAGTAGATGCGACTTGGGGCTGTTTGGACATTTTTTATCTCTCTCTTTCTCCCTCTCTCTGGGAGACGGCGAAATATAGACTAAAATACTGTCTCAAAGGGCTGTCAAACCAAGCACAATCAATCTCTGATCTCCATCTCGTACATTGTGCGGGTTATGTCGAGACTTTTAACTAGGGCTACTAGTTCCTGTCCTTTCTCAGCTAAAGGATCTATGTCATCAAAAAACCACAGTCTGGTAATATTTCTGCTACCTGTGCTAACATTTCCGTCATGAGCTTGTAGAGCATCAGACACGATCTGCTCGAGAAAAATGTTGAAGAGAATGGACGACAGAAGACAGCTTTGCCTTACTCCAACTGTTGTTCTGAACCATTCTTCCGTGCTGCCATTCATCAGGACTGCATAAGTAGTCTTATAATAGAGCGGCTTAATGGTGCAAACTAGCAAACCCGCCGGTGGTAAACTCTCTCTTTGTCAACGTAGCAGTAAATTGATACCTCTTTCGAATCAGGACATGATAAGGTAACGTGAGGAAGGGTTCGACTCCGCCTTTCATATGCTGTGTACAAGATACAGTTGGTCTCTAGTCTCCATAGCCAATGCCCCTATAGCCACTAGGCAACGGGGAGTTTTTTTCTGTCCAATTCTCACAACGATGGTTCCCAGGAGGCTTAGCGGAACGAATCTATAAGATTTTCCTCCTCACAGCGAGTCTTTCCATGGCCTGTCCTTTCCAGTTCGAAGATGAGTTCCAACTTTGGCTACATGAAATCTTTTTCTTGACCTTCTGTCTACTAATGCCCTTATGCATATATCTAGGCATAATCAGACAAACACAAACTCTGCTGATTTATTTCTTCCAATTATGAGCATAAATCATATAAAGAAATCAAAACTAAAGCAATTGCTGTCATGTAAAATAATCGTTTACCGGAAAACGTAAAAAGAAAAAAGTGAACTTTTTAATCGTGATTCGAACCTAGACTCTAATAATACAAAATTGATAAGCACGACTAGCGGGCGTCCAGTACACCAATAAGTCGTTCCATACTATTGAGATATACACGATGATTAATGAATACTTACGAATAATTTTCGAATTGATTGCGAACATGTTGCTTTACCTATTTTGCAATGCATTGGCCCAAATCGATTGGTCCGCCCTGCCAAGTCACTTAACGTGGGATATATATTTATGAAAATTTTGACTTAAACGCAGTAAACTAAAGTGCACTCCGAAAATGAAATGCTAATAATTATTGTTGAATTATTAAGTTAAGGCTTTGGGAGTTTTCTTTGTTTTACTCATTTTTGTTCGCTATACTTCATTTATAAGTTCAATAATTAGGATGAAATATGTTAAGCTTTTATCTCTTGCGTGCCTGCTCATATGTTTAGTGACATACAGAAATGTGAGAAATGTAAGAAAACTTGCAGTCTTCAATGGAACGATTTCCACTGCTGTGTCATGGCACACTAAAATAACAAACATGACGTCAAGGGCGTTCATTGGGCTTAACAATAAAAATGTGCCATATGACGTTATTTTGAACTCTTATATGAGAAGCGGTTCCACCATAGCAGGAAAGATGCTAAGCAGGAGGAATGACACTTTCTACCTATATGAACCTTTATGGAAGGTTGCAAAGCTACGGTTTTACAAAGGATCAGATCTGTTCTGTGAATATTCACGGCAAAAGTGCATCAACATCACTGAAGACAACTGCAAGATGAATTCTAGTATGGCCATTATTAATGACAGTTACAGAGGATTAAAAGAGTCTTTATAGCAACCAACCAACGAGTTGGTTGCCGCCGAAGGCGGCAAACAACGAGAGTTGGTTGCTTTACGATTAAGGCGTATTTCTGTTCTATTCTATTCTGTCCCGTACCACTAAGGCTTCGAAATTTTTGTGTCACTGAATTTCCGGTCGGCGTTTTTCTTTCTATGGAGAAACGAGACGCTGGCATTTTTATTGGACGAAAATAAATTCCTGAACTTCCGCCGACACTTCCCTGGCAACACGCGTCTGAATTCCAAAAACAATCCTATGATGGCCGTCAGAATATTCGACTAGAAGGCCGTACAGCTCGAAAAAAAAAACAACCCTTACCTACCTTTCAACTGCGGCTTCTCGGCATCTGTTTATTGGTGACACGCATTATATTTCTAGGTCGGCAGCAGGCAGGTGCACACGTGATGTAGCTAGAAAGCTTTACAACTGTCTAGAAACTGTCTAGAAACGACAAAGGCTGACGGAGAGATGCAAAACAGCTTTTGACTTCCACTAGGCCTACATGTATCGGTTTTCCCTCAGTTATATAAATAATCTAGTAATTGATTGGATGAAGCACCAGTGTGACGTTGCATGTTTTATGTGTGACGTCAAAACCAATACTGGTTGCGTTCGGGTTTTTGCCAATGTCACTATTGACATTCACCAATGACGCTCTGAGTTTCAATATTGGCACCATTGGCTCTACCATTGAAACCAGCATTGCCGACCATTGGCTGCCAATACTGCAGACAACTGAGCGCGTGGGAAAAATTACCGTGGAGGTAAATTTGCGTCATTCAATACGGCAATTTATTGAACCCATCATAAACACTCGAGTTGACAAAGGAGAATTTTTCCCCACAATAATGGAAGAAAATTAGAAAAACTAAAGCAATGGTGCTATAGGCGCCATCGGCTCTACCAATGGTACCTTTGACGCCATTGGCTCTACCAAAGCACTGCCAGTGGTGACATTGGCAATTTTGCCAGTGGTGCCAATGGCACCATTGGCTGCCGATACTGTGCAGGGTTTACGGTTGCGAGTGGTACCATTCTCTCTCTCTGTCTGTCTGTCTGTCTCTTCAAAACACCTGTCCCCTGTTCTGTCTCTTGCCTAGGCCTACTTTTTTATTCTCATTTCATTATCATTTATTTGATATCTCGTGATACGAATGTGTTGTTCAGCTGTCGACCGAAACTGGTAAAATCAGTCAATAAATCAATCAATAAATCAATCAATCAATTAATCAATCTCATAACAAAAGGAGCTATCTATGCAGCTGTGCTATAATTTTCTTGTTTCAGTTTTTTACAGGAGTCATAATGTAGGTTGGTTGCAATTTAGGTGGCGCCTATTTCATATTACTTTATACAAAGTATTTTCAACTGCTCCTTTCACGCATATTCACACTATTTTGTTGATTCAGCGATTCAAAAAAGCTGGAATAACCTACGCCTGAGTTCCGGCTGGGGGAAGCACAGGAGTTGCCGTGCCAATAAACAAAATACTTTAACATATTGCTTAAAGGAAGCCGAGTCAAGTTGCAAATCTGCAAAACACCGTGTTGTCAAGGTATTGCGCATGACTCTTGACAATTTACAAAATATATTGATAAGCAACGATCGTCTCAAGGTTCTCCATCTGTTCCGTGATCCAAGAGGAATTTTTAATTCCAGAATTCATACCAGATGGTACCCCATAGATGTTGATAACAAAGAAAGCATCACTGAAGAAATTAAGGTTACGTGTGAAAGAATGCTGCTGGACCTGCAAGCAGGAAAACAGTTACAGATGAAATTTCCCGAAAGGGTAAAACTCATCCAGTATGAATATTTTGCCAACTTAACCGATGCCGCAAAAGGAATGTATGCATTTCTTGGGATGTCTTACTCAGCTGAGCAAGAAAACGTCGTAAATGCCCTTGCAATTCCAGCTATAAAGTCGGACAATTCAAAAGGATTTAATCCGTTCAAATACAGATCGACTTTGTCATGGAATATAGTAAGAATACTGGACAAGGAATGTGCCACGTTGCTGGATCAGTTAGGTTATACGCGTTACCAAAGTGAGTCGCACCTAAGAGATATGTCAAAGCCAGTTCTTGTTTCTTCGCTACCATTTTCATGATTGTGCTACTTCATGTGAAGTCCCGCTCTCTATTATTAGATTCCGTTTAAACCCAGGAAGGCTCAAACAAATACACTACTAAACATATGGCGTATAAACAGGCCGTAAAAGGTATGATGGATAAGATTGATCGACTTTACCGTTTAGGGACATTGATTCTCTACTACATGTATGTAGAACACGTTCTGCATTCACTGCTGTTTTATGGCCCTGTAAGGTCCTTACATCTGTCAGGCGGAGTATTGTCTTGATAGTATCAATTCTGCTAGACTGCTGCATAACAGGATAATGACACCCGATAAACAAGAGTAGTTGTTTTTAAGAGACCGATAGAAATTTGATATGTTCTATTACCTTTTAGCAAAATATTGAAAATAACTGTTACTTTACTAGCTGTGCTTCAACAACAACAAAATAATCCAAGATAGTAGCAAATAATTGTAACTAATTCTTAATCTTTTTTAATGGTTGCAGAATAAACATATTGTTTTCAAGGTTGCAGAATAGGAGACAGCCCAGAACATTCTTTGTTAGGTACTCGTTTATTTACAAATTAACGCCAACTGTGACAATCAACATTAGTTTTGACACTCATTCAGAATGTAATGACAACTTGAGGTTGTTTGTTTTCACAATGCTATATAAATTTGTTTTAGAGTAGCTGCTTTACAATTTATGTCGGGTTAACAGCTCCTTAAAACACTTAATTGGCTAAGAGACCGAGTTTTCAAACGAAACTAACAGATATTTCAAAATCGGAATTTTCATTTGAGTGTGTACCGAAACAATATCGCACGTAATCTTTGCACCTGCAAATACATGTACCACAAATTTATGGGAACTGATGCGCATTGAATTATATATACAGAGTACTTAGATAAATGAAGTACTTGTTTAACTATGGGAGAGAGGTTATGACGCGACAATAGACTATAACAATCCATCATGAGTGTCCATGTAGGATACGAAAATCTCACCCGAGGGGTCGGAATTTCAACTAGGGATGTGGTCTGCCGAGTCCGTGGTTGAAATTCCGACCCCGAAGGTGAGATTCACCTATCCTACATAGACTGGCTCATGATGGATTATTTTTTAGCGGATTTTGAACCTCAAGTCAAATAAGATTTAAAACAGGATAATTTTTTTAGCGAGTGATCTGAAGTAAATTTTGAGCAGCCCAGTGCGTTTATCGGATTTTAAAACGGACGTGACTACAGTGTGCACCACAAAAATAGACGGAAAACACGGTATGTTGACTACTTTATCTTCCAGATGGCACTTAGCCTCTCATGTCATGCGCTTTATGATCGCAAGCGACGTTTCATTACCGGTTTTAGTGATGTCGTTAAAATTAAGCGACGTCACAACCTATGGTCTGCTATCAAACGTTGTCCTAGATGCTTTCGTGTCGATTTTGTTCATTTAAAATTAAAAAATGAAGTCAACAATTGAAAAAGTCTGGTTGCTATATAAGAAAGATGTTGCTAATGAAAGCTAGAAGTTTCTTATATGTGCTGATGGCCTATCTTATAATTGCAAAGGTGGGAGCAATATTCAATACGTGGTTATTCAACGTGATCATGCGTACAAGATGTGTCTTTGGAGATTTACAAAAAGGGTTTAAGGTTTAATTGGTCATTAGTTTCAGAAAGCTAACAATTGTTACAATTCATGCAAATACTTTAGTAGTTTTTCTTTTATTTTTCGACCTACCTGGGCATATTTAAGGAATTTTCACTTTCTATTCTTAATTCTATTCTATCTAATAACCTTATTAGATTGTTCGGGCGCCACAATAGACTTCCAAACGATCCCTTTCCACCTTATCCCGTTTTCAGCTGGTCTTTGTGAGATGGCAAAATCCATTCCTATCCACTGTTTAATAATGTCTTCCCACCTCTACTTCCGCCTACCTCTTCTCCTTTTCCCTGAATTGTGCCCTGTAGATTTTTTATAAACCAGAAGACCTTGAGACATGGCAAAATCACTTTATTGACCGTTTCTTGACCAGGGTCAGGAGTTCATCATATTCTTCAATACCTTCGAATCTCCTCATTGGTTATTTTGTCCTTATTCGAATGTTTTGTAACTTTCTGCAGCATCTCAAAGGCTTGCGTTCTTTCTCAATTATTGCTGTCAAGGTCTAAGATTCACAGGCGTACAGGAATATGGAAATGACAAGGAAGCTCATAAGTTTAACCTTTGATCCAAGGGATATGCTGGCTTTAGCCTTGTAAAAGCCGAAGTAGCTTGTTTAATCCTTGAGTGAACCTCCTGTTTTACAGCCATCAATTGAGACAACTGCTCAAAGTAATTTGAAACTTATTACGATACCCAGCTTCTTCCCTTTTTACCTTGCTCTCCCTCTGGATGCCATTGGCGATGTTTTTCATCAGTTTGGTCATCCCTGCACATAAGTCCATTTATAGCTTGTGCAGGGTTTGTCGAGACTTTCAACTAGGGCTTCTAGTTCCTTCTCTTCCTAGTTACAGCGTCTGCGTCATCGTTGGTAATATTTCTGCCGCATATGCTAACCTTCCCGTCATGTTCTTCCAGAGCATCACGCTTGATTCGTTCAAGAAAAAATGTTGAAGATGATGAAGACGTAGACATCATTGTCCTACTTCAACTGTTGTTCTGAACCATTCCCACATGCTGCCATTCATCAGGACTACACTTGTAGCCTTGCTCAATGGTGCAAATAAATTTACACTGCTATTGTACTTCCGCATGGTGGTGGCCCATGTGGTTGCCTGCTATACCCGGTCAATGGCTTTTTTGTAATCAATGGAGACATGGTACAGGTTTTATTGAGACATGAGATAGTTTTCACAAAGGATTCAAAGGCTGAAGATCTGTTCTGTGGTGCTTCTTCCGGCACTGATCCCAGCCTATTCTTCAGTGATTATCTCTTCGGCATGGGGTTTAAGCCTGCTCAAGATGATTTTCAGCATGACTTTGCTAGAATGACTGATAAGGCTGAGGGTTCTGTTATTCTGGCGGAGCTGTAGCTTGACCTTTTTAGCGAGTGTAATCATCAGGGACGGAGTCCATAGGGTAGGTCATTGTCCTGTTCTCCAGTATATATTATAGACCTCTCTTAAAACATCTATCATGGCCTCCATGCTAGCTTGAACAAGTTCTACTGGTAGTCCATCAACTCCGAGATACCTCTCGTTCTCCAGTGCTGCTACTGCAATCTCAACTTCCTCACGAAGCCACGGTTCTAACAGTTGGAACGCAGACACATCACATTTGAGTAATTCATTTTCTGAACGGTCGTCTACGCACAGAAAAGTAATCCCTGAAAAAATGGCGGCAGATTTTCACCAAAATTGCCCCTGATTATGCCACCTGTCATAGTTACCAAAATGACTAGTTCTACTGAAATACAGAATCAGAATTACATTTTGATTTTCATTTAGAGCATGAACTCAGTTCAAGACCCAAACAGACTTCCTAAAGTAGAAAATAATGACCACAATCTGATGCACCCAGTTCTATCCTGTTCTGGGCTACATTGGTCCACACCCCTACGCCCCATATTCAGAACTGACCAATGCTGTGCCTCAGGTGAGAACATCTGTTTGTCCAAACAGTCCGGGCCTAATGCCAACTACAGACAGAATAATAAAAATTTAATATATAAAAGGGGCTATTAGCCACAAACATAAAAAAATAGCTAAAAACTGAGAGACCCTCCTTCTCCTGTCATATCTTGACAGGTCAGAAACCTTCTGTTGCAAGTTTTCTTCTTCTTATGTAAATTATTTGATGGATTGAAAAGGACAAGGGATTTGGGGAGAGCCGAGTTGGGGGAGGGAGAGCACAGTAAGGAAAGCTCACAGCCTACACAGCTCATCAAAATCTATATATGGATGCCAAAATATATTTTTACCTTGGCAGGTGTGTGCTTCAATTTCATTAACAAAGAATTAAACGGCTGAAAAAAATATTTATGGCTGAAAATATGAAATAGAAATCAATAGACCTCTGACCATGCAGGAGCTAAAATGTTAAAAAGAACCCCCCCCCCCCCCCCCCCCGATTATTCATTAGGGACAAATGCCCCCACTTTTCCAAATGGAAAACACTGTGAATACTCAAGAAAAAGAAAACGTTAGACGAGTTAGCCGAAATTTGGGAGAAATTCGATATAATTCTCAGTGAGAATCTAAAATGATATATATCATTAATTTGCATTTTTGCATGAGAATTATGCCCTCAGTTGACAGATTACCCAAAAATATGAACACTTTTACCGTCTGGCAGAGCTTTGAAACTTTGGACATATGTCCTATTTTTCTTCTCATATGAACTCCTGTTATCTCAAACTACTTGTATCTCAAAGTAAATTTTCTGGGACTAGAAAATTTACTTTGAGATATCCGTACCTTCAGATGACCATGGACTTTGAGATTTCGAGTGTTGACTGTATATATTGGCACTTTAGATTCATGCAACACCCTTTTTATACCCCCAACTTTGAAAAAGTTGGTGAGGCATATTGCTTTTGGCTTGTCCGTCCGTCCGCCCGTCCATCCGTGCGTGCGTCACACTTTTCCATGCTTGCTGTAACTTTGGAACCCTGCTAACTAGGGTCTTGAAATTTCACATATGTAATTCTCATGGAAAAATAGCTGGCGCATGTTGTTTTTTTTTTCTACTCCAAGTTATGCCCAATTTTGGAGTTATGCCCCTTTTAGAAAAATGAGATGACTATCTTGTTAGCAAGATATCTCAAAAAGTATTTGAGCTATGGCCTTGATAGTTGGTACACTGACTGAGCATGAAGAGTAAATTACCTGATTAACCTTTGGGAGAATTTTGTAAAATTTTAATGGAGTTATGGCCCTTGTTTGAATTTGGCATTTTTCCAACTTTTGAACGGCTTAATCTAGGAAGCTGATTTTTGGTATAGTAGTAGTTCTTGATGAGTTAAATACTTTAGTACATCTTAGGTAACTCTGCATCCATCAATAATGGAGTTACTTCCCCCGATGATCAATACTTATGCAGCTCTGAGTTCCAGAACCACTATGCATAGGGTCTAAAAATTTTATATATGGATACCTCATGGAAAAATAGCTGACACATATTTTTTTCTTTTCCGAATTATGCCCCATTTTCGAGTTATGCCCCTTTTAGAAAAATGAGATGACTTTTGTTAGCAAGATATCTCAAAAAGTATTTGAGCTATGGTCTTGTTATTTGGTACACTGATTGGGTATGAGGAGTAGATTACCTGATTAACTTTTGGGAGAATTTCATAAAAGTTTTGATGGAATTATGGCTCTTGTTCAAATTTGGCATTTTTCCAACGTTTGAACCATTTAAGCTAGGAAGCTGACTTTTGGTGTAGTAGTAGTCCTTGATAAGTTAAATACTTTAGTACAGGCTAGGTAATGCTGCATTCATCAATAATGGAGTTACTTCCCCTGATGTTCAATACTTATGCAGCTACTGTGTTCCAGAACCATTGGGCATAGGGTTTAGAAATTTTGTATTGATTCTTCATGGAAAAAAAATGACATTAATTGTCTTTTTTCCAAGTTTTGCCTCATTTGGTGTTACGTCGCTTCAAAAACATGAGGTGGATGTCTTGTTAGCAAGATATCTCAAAAAGTGTTTCAGTTATGGCCTTAATAGTTCGTATACTGATTAGATATGAAGCGTACATTACCTGATTAACTTTTGAGAAAATTCCGTAAAAATTTTGGTGGAGTTACCGCCCTTGTTTGAATTTGGCATTTTTCCAACTTCTGAATTGCTTAATCTAGGAAGCTGATGTTTGGTATAAAAGTAATTTTTGATGAGTTTAATATTTTAGTAAAGATTAGGTGAATCCTTTTCAGACTTAGACTTTCTAAAGTTTGACACCTATAGTGGCAAGCATATGGTTGGGGGCATAGTGTTTCACAAACACAATTTCTAGTTTTATTTTCATTTCGTCTGTTTTATTTATTTATGTTGCCTTCAGGTATTTAATTATTTTGTGATCTGGAGAAAGATGTAAAACTTGCCCAAACTGGTCACTTGCGATATACACAACACCTGTATTAGCTCTATAGAATGTGTTATCATGCTTCTTTCATACTTCCTCCCTGTGCCCCCCCTCCCCCCCCCCCCCCCCCGCACCACCACCAACACACACCCAGCCCTTTCACAGACCCTAATCTGACTGATTGATTTTGCCTTCAGATTGGGGCCTATCGATTTTTCTGTCTCGAAAGACGTGCTGTGTTAATTGAATAAGTGACCAGTATTTCTTGCTTTAATTTTTATACAGCGTCATGATACTATTTGAAATACTGACACACAGGCTAAAAGCCGACTTACAAGTACATATTAAAATCAATTATATACTGTTCATTTTACAATGTCATGACGTGTCCAGTAGACTACTGTAGTTTCTTTTGTAAATATTCTGTGCAGGTGGGTATGGAATGGCTTTTATTTCTGAATAAAATATAAAAAAAATAGACTTTTGTCATGCATTGTCCTGTAAGTAAACACATTTCATTTGATCGCTCTTGATAGTCTAGCAATGCATGGGATAATGATTCCCCTGATCTTGTTGAAGATGTTGAAATGTAAAGCTTGGGCACTGATTACCCAGATGTTTTCCGCCATTAAAATGTCGAAGAAAAAATATAGGGTACCTGAACATTATTTTGCAATGAAAATTGTCCCACACACCGAATTATTTGATTTTTAACATGGAGAAAAACCAGACATCATCGTTTTTCCTGTCGTATGTCCGCCGACGAGAGAAAGTCGATTTATTCTGAAAATTGCTATTTTAGTTGATGGATAAGAAACGTTCATACACGGTCATGTAAAATGTCCTATTGCCGAATATTTCGGTGTTCAGAACTGCTCTCAGAGGAATGAATGATCAAATTAAGGTGCAAGGTATAAAATCGTATATTATGTTTTGCTGTGTGTCGTTTGATTCGCCACCAAAGCCGCGTTAAAATTCCGACAATTCCGTCGATTGAATCTGAGTTTCAGGAGTTTCGAATGTTTTGTGGTTGCTATATGTTTAAAAATATCACTACGCCATGGATACGCGTTCCCACTGTAAATGTTCTTCTGGTGGCTGATTGCAGTCCAGAACCGCAATGTCACCATAAATTCCATGGTTGTTTAGTTCTGAACAATATTCTGTCAATCTGTTAAGAATCACTTTTTCTTTTGTAAGAGATGTCCAAGACCTTTCCCGAGTAATTGCCGATCTGTCCTGTTTCTCATTTGTTAGATCCTTTACCAGCTGTAATGCTCTCTTACTGTTGTTTTTGTTCCGGCAAGTTTCAATCTCCTCGCTATGAATAACTACCCAGTCCTCATTTGCTTTCTTCACTGCCTTTTAAATACTCTTATTAGCTTGCTAGAATTATTTTGCTCTTCCTGTTTTATACAGCCTCTGATTCAAAATCACAGAGGTCGATAACATCTCTGATAACGCAAGGCTTTGTCCTGCGACGTTCCTTCCCAAGTTTCTCACTGGCTGCATCTGTCACTGTTGTATTGTAGTTGGTGATCATGTTAACTTTGTTCATGTCATCATCCGTCAGAGCAGCGAGTGGTGCGAATTTCCCACTTCTCGTTGCTTGAAAATTGCTGCCAAATCAGGGTCCTTTAACTTCTCAAGATCAAACTTTACTCTTAGCTGCGTTGGCTTTCTCGCCCTCTTCAGACGAATTCGGAAGGTCGTCATCTCCAGGCCATGCTAACTTCCTATGTTTGCTCTACGAACGCTCTTTGTCCGATGGCTGTTACATCCCGATCGAAAGCACTTCCTCACTAAGATGTAATTAACTTGATTGTGTTTTTCCCATCTGGACTGTGAATGTTTAAAGCCCGAATTCCAGATAATCTATCTGCTAGTATTAAACAATAAATGCTATTACATGGACGTTCAACCATGCCTAAGCCATATCAGGCTAGGATGTGTAAGTTTATGCATATGTGCATAATTTAGGTTCAATATATGGCTGACACTTTGCCTGTCTCTAAAGGCACCCATCACTCTTGAAAGTCAATACAAGACCACTTGACGTTCAGCGGTTAAAGTAGAAATACTAGCTGAGTGGGTCAAATCGATAGCGTCTTTCGTAAACAGGCGTATTTTTGTCTTAAGCGCGATCACGTCTACCCGGTGTAGATCGGTCTTAGACACTTCTGACGTCGCTGCTTAGCTAGCTGATCTCCATGATAAAAATAGGTCGTAGTTCCAGCAGACAAAGCAGCTAACAATATTGTGTTTGGTTGCAAGACACACGACATCAACTGCTTGTTCTTTGTTATCTGGACACATTCTTCGTTAAGAACCACTCTGATGTTCATACAAAAGTTTCTCAAAATGATGTCGTTAAAATGCTGGACTTTCTTATCTACAATATTTACGTGTAGTTTAACGGACAGATTTTTCAACAGCCAATTGGCATTCCAATGGGTACTAACTGCGCCCCGTTACTTGCCGACTTCTTTCTTTATGGGTATCAGGCCGAGTTTATACAAGGGTTCTTAAAAACGGGTAACAAACACCTTGCACAGAACTTCAGCTTCACCTACTGATACATAGAAAATGTTCAATTCATGAATAATCCAAAGATTTAGGTGTTAATTGACCTCATCTATGCACATGAACTTGAATTTAAAGATACCACAGAGTCCAGTTTATCTGACTCATACTTAGATTGTTATCTCTGTATTGAAAATGGAAAGCTTGTAACTAGGCTTTAAGACTAGAGGGACAACTTCAATTTCTCCATAGCGAACTTTACATTGTTGAGTAGTATTATCCTTTCATCACCTGCATACGTTGTTTTTATCTCTCAGCAAGTCCGCTGTGCTAGAGCCTGTTTCAGATATCGATACTTTACTGAAAGAGGGAAGACTCTCACCCGTAAACTGTTGACACAGGGTTTTCATAAAGTGAAACTTAAGTCGACGGTTAGAAAGTTTTATAAGACACCATGACCTCGTTAATCCCTACAATGAGGTCGTTTCTAACATAGTTTCGGAGTTGGTCGCCCCAGCCGAAGCTTAGTTAGGCTTTCTTATACCGGACTTTCATTTTTACTGACTTTTTTCCGCTGAAACGTAGATATGACGGGTGTATTATAATAGACAGACGATGCTTACCACCCGCGGGAACATGATCAGACCTGTTTTGACGTCCATGTCTGTATATCGAGAATATTCCGGAATTGTCGATGTTGACATGACTTACGAGTTCGGGCTTATGATTTGGGTACTTTAACCACTTTCATTTATGATAAGAAAAAAACAAGGTGCCAACGGGGATCGAAACTACAACTTCCGTTGTGAGTCAAGAACTCTTAGGCTAGACAAAGAGACATAGTGTCCTGAAGAACATTTGCATGTCTGTCAAGCTTTAGAAATTAATTATTATTTTGTAGGGGTTCCTCAGTTAGTGAACATAAATGAATAGATATAAAAAAAATATGGATAGACAACACTTAAACTACTGTATCACTGTGCTCATATGCATGCATTAAATGAAGCAATTCAGTAAACTTATCTTTAAATTTGTTGATGAACATAACTGGGACGGAAAAAATGGTCTCCATTTTTATTACTTAAATAAAAGTGAATCCAAAATAAAAAGGTCATCTCCACAAGATGTCCTTTTATGCACTGAAAATGCAGGTTTTTATAATGTAAAAAGTGCTTAATAGCAAGTGCGAAATTGAGCATCATTGAAAAGGGTTACCTAGAAGCCTTGTTTTGGGGTGGTCGAAATCACACTTCACCAGCCACGGTTTTTTGCTATGGCTCAACTGTTACCATCAAATTGTGGGAATATTCCTACAATTTGATTCAGTCATGAACCATCAACTTCTTTTAAAGTGAACTGCTATTACTTTATTGATCCATCGTCATTTTTTTCTAACTGAAGAAAAATTCAAAAAGGAAATAATTGCTTTAATTCTATATTACAACTCGTAGGAATATTCCTACAAATTGGAAATTACTCATTTGTATAAAAATAAGACACAACTGAGCTCAATTCAAATTCTTCCCACATCTTCCGGATTGTAGGAATTACCATAAATTTTGTTCAATCATATTTCAACATTGTCCGTTCAGATTGAAGGAATATTCCTACATTTTTTGGAGATGGTATATTTTCAATAAATGATAGATCTGACCAAATTCATATTTTCAATAAATGAAAGATCCAAACAAATTGTAGGAATATTCCTACATTTTATTTCATGCTCCATAATCTGTTAAATGGAAGGAAATGACAACATAAAATAATCGGGGTTTTTTTTTCGCAAATCGTACGAATATTCCTACATTTTGAAGAATATCTATTTTCAAGAAATGAGGTAAAGTTTAATTATAATTCAAACCACATCTCTCAGATTGTAGGAATATTCTTACAAAGAGGAAATAATGTTTCTATCTATATTTTACAAAACGTAAGAATATTCCTACATATTGGTAATTGCTCATTTTCCAAGGGTAAAAAATACGAGCAAATTTGAGTTCAGTCGAAATGCATTCCACATCATTTAGATTGTAGGAATATTCCTACATTCTTGAGATTACGCCCAATTTAGTTCAATCCAATTTCAACACAGATCTTTTACATTGTAGGAATATTCCTACATTTGATGGAAGATGGCATATTTTGATTAAGTGAAAGATCAGACAAAATCGTAGGAATATTCCTACATTTTACACTATAGGCAAATTTAAAAATTACCAGTGGTGTGCACCGCTACCGCCACGTCAATGAAATGTACCGCCCCGGTAATGCCTTGTGAATGACACGGGAACGCCGTGGAATGCACCGATATTTCAGACCATTCCATTCCATTGGGACCGTTAAATGGAATGGTAACTTATAAAAGCGGAGCAAAAATTATTGGACAAAATTATTTATATATTTTTCTGTCGATAACAAGTTAAGCAGTTTTATATCCTATTCATCTATGTGTCATAAGTTTCTAGAGCTTGTCTTTTATTTATATTTGATTTCATCTTTTTTCAGCTCTAGCGATTTTTTTCCACTTTCTTCTGCTTCTTTCTTGAAAACTTATATTTGTTGTCAACTTATTTTTGTTGTTTGATATCTTTTCTATATAATTTGTCTCGTTAATAGTATTGCATAATGTTATCTAAATTCAAGAGATTTATCGATTTACAGTCATCAGGGCCCATGTTCACATTCATTCCTTAAACTTAAGGACGACCTTAAAGTTAAGGTGTAAAATTTCATGTGTAAATAAAAGCTTACAAAAAGTAAATGTTTTTAATTTTTCTTTCGTATCACATTTCTATGACAATTGTCAGTAGATTCACGCAAAAACTGCACTTTTTAATATGGTTTAAATATGGAAGTTCTGAGGGCGACATTTTCCAGCTTAACTTTAAGGCGGTCCTTAACTTTAAGAATGATTGTGAACCTGGGTCCAGGGTATTTTATCTATGTCGGTTCAATTTGCAGGAAGTGGCTGTTTAATCAGTTTTTGGGTATTACAGAATCCAGTCGATAATTGGATTTAATCACCTGATCCCTCGCGACAACATGCACCTTGTTATTATTATATAAAGATCTTATTATAAAAAAATTATTATCATATTATTATTATTTTTTATTATTTTTGTTGTTGTTGTTGATACATCTTTTTTCTTGTTTTTTTAAATTTACCAGACGGGCAAAATCATCATAAAAAATAATTGTTTTTCTATTTTTATCAAACAGAGACAATGCTCTATTATCATTATTATTATTACTACTACAGTTATTATCATTATTATTATTATTATTATTAGAATTATCATTTACATCAGCTTTTTCTTTTGTAAATTAACCAAATGGGTATAAATATCATAGAAACTAATCAAGTTTTTTTCTGTCTTTATAAAAAAGATACAATGCTTCTTGATCCAGAGATCCAGACTAGTCCAATCAGGCATTGCCCTACTCTCTATCTCTTTCTCTCTCTCTCTCTCTCTCTCTCTCTCGCTGTCTCATTGCATCATAATTGAATCTGTACGAAAGTTGTCCCCGCCCCTTTTCCCGGGAAATGGCTATTCGGAAAAAAGAAGACAATGTAGTAGTGGAATATTCCGATCTCAGTAAGCCACTGCGCACCCCAACCCGCCACCATCGCTCCCAGTCATAAATTGCGATTTACGACATTTTAGTCAGGGATGATAATGACAGACGGTAGCAGTGGGTCTCCGTTTACGGTTGGAAAGATTTCCACCTCGAGCGGGTCTCGAACCCAGGATCGCTAGATCAGTAGGCTAGCGACCAACCTACTCCCCGGAATTCAGTAATCTGAGTGCATAAGTATATGGTGCAATATATATCATTAAAATACACACACGCGCACATACGCACGCTAGCAATTTGGGAGGCATTTAACAACGTTGTAACGCACACGTGTGTATGAAGTAAATGACATATTGCTTCAGGCTTTCGAATAGCAAGAATTTCAGAAGAAAATAAACATTGTCACGTTTTTGTCGATTCAGATAGTTTAAATATTAGCGTTGCAGTCTCTTTCTGCCATATCAACGCCAATGCAGATGATCTGCGATTTACTGTCCTTTTCGACTGTATTTCAGTCATATCAGGACGATTGGAGGATGGTAATGAAAGGCTGTTGCGATGGAGCCCCGTTTACGAAGAGATTCTCACCTCAAGCGGGTATCGAAACCGCGACCGCTCCGTCAGCAGGCCAGCGCTTAACCTACCGGAGCTTCTGAGGCTGGTCGTAGACTGCAGAGTACACATATGGCTCAGGCAGTTTTATCACTGTGCAGAGCCTCTGACCTGCTGTGAAAAGAATGCATCTTAGGCATCTGGAAACAACACACGCCCTGACCAGCCTTTACAAATATACAGATCGGCTTAGATGAGAGATTCAGGTCAGACTGTGTGTCTGAATGACCAGCCTGGGTGAGTAAGTGGTTCAGTTGTATTCTTAAAAAAAAAAAAGAAAATACACACGCACACAAAACATGTGAGATTGACACTACACTCTAATTTTTAGAGAAAATGACCCAATTTTCAGATGATGAAGTAAAAGTCACCGGTGACCGTCTATTGAGTTGCATTTTTAGAAATTGAGGCTCCAATTGAGGAAACTGAATTCCATTAGATACTGTGTAAGCAATCCATTTGCCATAGAAGTGCGGTTTTTTTTTTCGTTTTTTTTTTGTATTTTTTTTTTTTTTTTTTTTTTTGTTTGGGGGGGGGGGGGTTTAAGGAGGGGTCTCCATGTGTTGGAGGCGTGGGCGGAGCTGGCATCAAAAGCATAGCTCGTGAGGGAGAAGGGGAAGGGAGCTGGCGTTTATGGCATTTTCAGGGTCGTTGATGCCAGCATATTGACAGTTAGTTCTTTATCCTACAATATACAAAACTATGCTGCGCATCCCGTCACATCTGGTCTAGTTTAATTAAAATCTGAAAGAGTTCCTTCAAGAGCAGAGAATACATTCATAAGAAGGAACATGGGCCAGACTACGTAGTTTCGGCTAATAAAGCCTCTTCAGTGACCCTGAAAATATCTGGTGACGAAACCAGAGAAGAGCATACTGTAATTTCATAATCTCAATTGGACAGCCGATTCAAAGAGTATCAAAAAAGGTCCAAATAATATATAAAATGATGGCTTAGACTATGAGTAAACCAATCTAAAAATTCAGATTTCTCAGAATATATCCTCTGATCTCAAAGGACGAAAAGAAAATATAATCTGCACTATGGATGATGTACGGGGAGACGTTTTACGGCCGCCACACGGCACAACACCAGCTGCAGTGACCCTGCAGAACCATTTAAGTGAGCCAGTTTTATATGGATGTCCCAAGGGGGCTCAAGGAACAAATCTATAACTCAAAACATACACCCCTGGCACTCAGTCTTTCCGTGTAGAGGTTTGCTTTATTATTATTTTTTTTTTTTTTTTGCAACAAAGATGTATTAAGCTAAATGGGTACATTTTTACGGGAAGATAAGTACCATTTGTAACTTTAAGGAAAGACTTTGCTCCCACAGGAAAAGGGAGCCCCCCTTCGGGGGGTGGGGGGAGGGGGACATAAGGACTCGAAAGTTGCTCCCTTGTATGAAAATGGTGGAAAACATGAAGCTGTACCCATAAAGACCTTAATTAAAGCGTCTGTACCTCACTTTGTCACTTAAATGTCTACCACAAGGCCTGACGCTGCGTTTTTTTTTGTGTTTTTTTTTTTAATAAATAGTTAATTTATTCTTAGCATTGTTGACTGGGGTTCAAATCTTCAAATCTCTTCTAAACTTATTGAATCAACCACTATGATATTAAAACTATGCGCTATGTCAGAACTCAGATAAGAATACTATACTGTATATCATGTTCTCTTGTAAACAGGTGAAATAGGAGTTGTATTAAGCAGAAGCAAAATGGCAAACTGTAGAATTGTCTTGTACAGATATTTCTACAAACGAGGTGCAAACCCTCCAATGCACACGGTCTTAAGGTAGACGAATAGTGAATTAAAATATTGGTGGGGCATTCATTTCATTATACCAGCTGAATAACCCAAAGGGCTATAAAACATTTGGATAAGAAAAGAAAAATTTTCACCGTTTTGTTTTCCTAAAAAACAAACTTTTGAATTTATACATACTTTTTTTACACATTTTCCATTAAAATTCATGTCTCTAGCACATGGATGCACTTTCATTTCTGCAAATCATATAATCTTTAATATCGGGTATTTGAAACAAACTGGTAAGAAAAATTGCAATTATCTTGGTAATTAGTATATTTTTACATTTTATAAAAAAATGTAAGAAAATTGAATTTCGTGAAAAACGTCATGAAAAATATATTCAATCGATGGGGCATGCTTTTTCTCATTGTTATAGTAAAACTTACATTGCATGATACAGAATAAAACAAAAAAACAAACATTTCACCGTTTTGTTTTCTAGAAAAACAATGTTTAAGTTAAAAAATATCACCAAAAAATACTGCCCAAATACTGCACCTGCTGCAAGCACAGCCTGTCCTTGCCCTGTTATTTATTTTCCTGTTGTTCCGGGTCTACCATAGAGTAATGCCTCAAAAATGCACAGATGGAATTGAAATTGTAAAGATCTTGATCAGTCTGGTTCCTAAGGAACAGTCTGATCATGGTTTCCACTGTCTGTACAGACGTATCTGCCCGAAAACTTAGGATCTTAATGGTAGACATTGTAAGTGTGTATATATTCCATAGTTGATTGAGTTCACCATGAACAATAACTCTGTTATGTGTTTTAACAAGTCAATACAGAGTTATTGTGTATCTAAATACCTTAACGCACATTAATACGTGATAGCTCCAACTGATCTATAAAAAGAAAAGAAAACAATACAAACAAGCAAACAAAAAAAAATAGAGATATAGCAAATACATGCAAAGAAGGCAAATACACACCAAAGCTCTAGATAAAAGAGAGTCACATTTTGTGATAGTTTGATAGTGGTCAAGGTACCTAAATCATATGTCCGAACCCGTGGGTCATTTAAACATAGACAATTCCGGAATATTTTAGATACACAGACATGGACCCCAAAACAGAGGTGTGATCAGGTGCCCGCGGGGTAGTAAGCATCACCTGCCTATAATACACCCGCCATATCTATGTATCTGGAAAAAGTCAGTAAAAATGAAAGTCCGGTATTGGAAAGCTTAACTAAGCTTCGGCTGAGGCCATCAAATCGGAGATTAGTTTACAAACGGCCACATTGTAGGGATCAACAAGGTCATGGTGTCTCCCATAACACTTTTAAACTGTCGACACAAGCTTTGCTGTATGACAGCCCTGCTTCAACAGTTTCTGAGTAAGTATTTCTGTTAAATCGGCATACAATTGTTGAGGCTTCTTATCTGATCCCCTCTGACAAGGCGATTCGGATAAGAAGGCAGTTGAGCGAAATATCTTCAAGAATCCGTAAATGGCCAGCTCAATTTCAAACCTCATCAGCTACTCCTAGATTAGCCTGGCTTTGAGGCTAAATGGTTATATGTATTCAAATCGTAGAAGGCTTAACATGTCTTTTTCATTCTGATGGTCAACCATTTAGGTCAAAACCAAAAATAAAACAAAGGGACTGGGAGCCAGTCTATCCCTAGATGATACTTGTCACTTCTGTCTTGTATATTCACCTCATGTCCTTTTCGGAATCTGCTTTGCTTATCTTAATAACAGGCACAAGGCAGCGTCAATAGCATAGATATGGTAAAGTTAAGATAAAATATAAAAAAATAGATATAACCCTTTCTATAACACAATTGCACGAAATTCGTGAAGTTGAAACAATATTTGAAAAATCCAAATGAATTTTTCCCACAGAAAAAAAACTCCAATGGGAAATATTTCCCGCGGGAAAAAATTCTCGTGGGAAAATTTAAAAACCCATTTAGTATAAAATTGATTAATATGATACTTAAACATTATCATCGACATCATTTTTATGCATTACTGGTATCAAATTAATGTCAGATAAAAAATCTTTTTTTTCCAGTGGGATTTTTTTCCATCTGCTAAAATAGGAAAAAAAAACACAGGAAATATTTTCTACGTTAAAATATAAATATTAAAATATCGGCATTATTTATGCATTATATTTCAAATATATGTATTTCGATGTGTTTATTTACAGTTTTTCATAAATAAACACTTATCAAAAATTCGAAAAATCCCATGGAATGTTTTTCCACATGGCAAAATGGGAAAAAATAACACGGGAAAAATCGAACTTTTGAATTGAGCCAAAGAATTTTTTCGGCAATATATATGACTTGATATGAAGATATATGACATAAAACAAACATTCTCTTTTTTCACATTTTTCCTGTGGGAAACAATTCCCATTTGATAATATGGGAATAAATTCCTTGAATTTCCCATGGAGAAAAAAATCATAATTCCCATGGGATTTTTTCATTTGAGTCGTTATTTCAACCTCAAGACTAGATATGTTTTGGCGCAAAACATATAAAAATTAATGTCTATGATCTATTTCTTTGATGTTTTTAAGTAGTTTTAAGTGTCTAAGAAGACTAGAAATAAAAGTGAAGTTTGCAAAAACCGGGTTGCAAAAAAAAAAAAAAAAAAAAAAAAAAAAAAACGATGACTGTTATAGGTAACACCTATTTAATTCATATAATCGAGATATAGTGAGATCTAAACTTCTGAGTGTAAGTGTTATGTCAACGAAAGTCTGTTCCGGCATTTTTTTGAGATAATGGGGTCTCCGACAGTGATTGTTGTTGTGGAGATCCCAGCAACAGTGTTTGTGATGATGGCGATTTGATGGTTGAGATTCAGCAGTTTACATGACTGTGTTCATCTAGTGACGGTCTTTCTGTTTCTACCGTCGGTTTTGTGATGGAAATCGAGCTCTAGTTTCAAGACTATTGTTCACTTAGGTGAGCAGTGTTTCTGAGTTTAGTGTTTCTGAGTTTGGACTCGATCGGAACTATAGTTCGCAGTAGAAACAGTTGTATTGTATTGTTGAATGTTTTATGTTTTCATGTAGATAAAAGCTTAGCTACTTGTTGTGATTGTTAACTTATGTGAGCAGTGTTTCTGATAGTAGACTCGATCGGCACTATAGTTCGCAGTGGAAACAGTTGTATTGTATTGTTGAATGTTTTATGTTTTCCTGTAGCTAAAAGCTTAGCTACTTGTTGTGATTGTGAGTATCAACGTGAAGGGAGGCCTACATGTAATAAATTACAAATCTTTACAAGGTTTTACGACTAGCTATGTTGAAGGATGGAATATCCTCCCCTTTCTATGCTTAGAAACCAAAACAAAAATAATAATAACAATAAAAAATTAAAACAAAGTATAAAATGAAAATAAAACAAATTGTCTATATGGTGGAATTGTTGATCCTAAACAAATAATTTGATCCCAGAAAACATATATTAAATTAAGTGGAATTTCCAAAGGGAAGGTTAGACTTTAATTGCCCGTAACGAAAGAAATGCTCTCTTTACTTTATTGATGTCTGGCAAGTGGTTAATAATGTATGCGTGACTCAGTCTTATCAAAGCAGTCTCATGTGCAGCAAGAAGAATTATGCAGCTAATTTTGCTCTAAGAATGTCATGGAAAGTCAAGAAAAAGATAGGCAATAATCAGGCATTAATACAATCAAATCAAACGGTCCGCTCTCAAAACCAGTAGGGAAAGAAGCACATACACATAGAAAGTGACAAAAGTTTACGAAAGTCACGCACAATAAACCAAATCAGCAGCTCTTTCCCTAACAGATGGTCATTCAGCTACGCCAATAACAGCATTAACATCTGTTGTTACTTATTGTTTACTTTAATTACAAAACAAAACAAAACAAAAGGCAGATTGGACAGCAATACGGTTGACAAAACCGCCAAAGAACATATACAAGCGGACACAGCACAATATAAAATCATTGAACCGCAACAGAAGTACCGCCTTGGAACGGTCAGCAAAAGACTACTGGAGTGCTTAAACATGTTTTACTTGGCCCAAACCTCGCCCTCTGCTTCTGCAGTGGTTTGAAACATTAAGTTAGCTGTTTGGTCCGCATGAAGGTTTCCTAACACATGTGAAGTAATATGCCTTGACTGGACAGAAAAGAAATCGTTAATATAACATAATTTATTATGTTTAACAATCAGCACAACATGCGTCCGCACCACACTCGTCACGTGACATATATCTTACACAGATCGTTATATATTTTGTATTTTTGTAGTATTCAAAGTTCACTTGAAATTTTAAAATGAATTTTCTATAAATATTTTCGTATGTCAGATGTAATGTGTCTAAATCGTGTTTTGATAAATGAATAGGAACAGTGTTATCTAAATTCAAAGATAATTTAAGATACAACAAACTAATGTATCGTAGGATTGAAATATTTCTAGTGTAACACTGGGTGTATGAGATTTAAGGAATTATCTTTAAAATAAACGTATTCATACCTAATTTAGTGCGACGGACGCGCGTATCTGTATTTAACTTCTTCAGTGTCGCTGAACCCCAAAAGTTTGATAGAAAAAATATGATGGCAGGTCTCGGCAGACAACGAGCATCCCTCTCCGAGCCACACTTACTGTCGCATTCCGCGGGACACATTAGCTGCAGACATTAGGTAAGAGACGCCTACGTATTAATCCGCGGGCGCAGGTGTCCCTCATCGAGCCACCTCAACCCTTGCGTCTCGAGAAAGGCGACAGACAAGGGCATCGGGAAAGAGATGTCCGATGCAGCAAGAACCCGCAAAAAGCCAAAACAACTCAAAAGAATGGAAGCCAAACTCCGCTAAGATTCGTGTCGCTATGACACGACATTCTTAGTTTTAGAATAATTTAGAAATTTTACCAGATATATATCAAAATTGATATATACAGTCATCTTAATGAGTACATGAAAATTTATGCGTACAAGAGGTCAAGGTCATTCTTTGACCTTTGACCCTGGTCTCTCATATTGTGACAATTTCACATATCTCCTCAAAAGCCACTTGGCCAATTGTAACCAAATTTCATGTAGAGGCTCTAGGGGGCAAGGGAACGGTAACGCGGTAGTGTAATGGTCAGCACGTCTGCCCGGTAAGCAGGAGATCCGTGGTTCGATTCCCGGTCGCGGCGCGACCGATTTTTGTGCGTTAATTTCCATTTGTTTATCCAATACCCTGCATCGTGCATTCATCTGTTGTTCATATAATTACTCCGATGCAGTAGAACATATGTGGACCTAACACTAAGTATCCCCCTATAAATAGCGAACAATAAGTAAATAACACAAGTATCGTATCTAAGAAACAATTATGACGTTAGGTTTATAAATGTTAAAACTGGCGCACAACCTCGGAAGGCCGCGGTAGTGTAATGGTTAGCACGTCTGCCCGGTTAGCAGGAGATCCGTGGATCGATTTCCGATCGCAGCGCGACCGATTTTTGTGCTTTAATTTCAATTTGTTTATCTAATTCCCTGCATCGTGCATTTCTCTGTTGTTCATATAATTACTCCGATGCAGCAGAACCTTTGTGGACCTAACACTAAGTATTCCCTGATAAAAGCTAAAAATAAGTAACTAACACAAGTATCGTATCTAAGAAACAATTATGACGTTAGGTTTATAAATGTTAAAATTGGCGCACAACCTCAGAAGGCCGCGGTAGTTGATGGTCAGCACGCTTGCCCGGTAAGCAGGACATCCATGGTTCGATTCCCGGTCGCGGAAGACCGATTTTTGTGCGTTAATTTCCATTTGTTTATCTAATTCTCTGCATCGCGCATTTCTCTGTTGTTCATATAATTACTCCGATGCAGTAGAACATTTGTGGACCTAACACTTAGTATCCCCCTATAAATAGCTAACAATAAGTAACTAACACAAGTATCGTATCTAAGAAACAATTATGACGTTAGATTTATCAATGTTAAAATTGGCGCACAACCTCGGAAGGCCGCGGTAGTGTAATGCTCAGCATGTCTGCCCGGTAACCAGGCGATCCGTGGTTCGTTTCCCGGTCGCGGCGCGACCGATTTTTGTGCGTTAATTTCCATTTGTTTAACTAAATCCCAGCATCGTGCATTTCTCTGCTGTTCATATAATTACTCCGATGCAGTAGAACATTTGTGGACCTAACACTAAGTATCCCCCTATAAATAGCTAACAATAAGTAACTAACACAAGTATCGTATCTAAGAATCAATTATGACACTAGGTTTATAAATGTTAAAATTGGCGCACAACCTCGGAAGGCCGCGGTAGTGTAATGGTCAGCACGTCTGCCCGGTAAGCAGGAGATCCGTGGTTCGATTACCGGTCGCGGGGCGACCGATTTTTGTGTGCGTTAATTTCCATTTGTTTATCTAATTCCTTGCATCGTGCATTTCTCTGTTGTTCATATAATTACTCCGATGCATTAGAGCATTTGGGGACCTAACACTAAGTATCCCCCTATAAATAGCTAACAATAAGTAACTAACACAAGTATCGTATCTAAAAAACAATTATGACGTTAGGTTTATAAATGTTAAAATTGGCGCACAACCTCGGAAGGCCGCGGTAGTGTAATGGTCAGCACGTCTGCCCGGTAAGCAGGAGATCCGTGGTTCGATTCCCGGTCGCAGCGCGACCGATTTTTGTGCGTTAATTTCCATTTGTTTATCTAATTCCCTGCATGGTGCATTTCTCTGTTGTCCATATAATTACTCCGATGCAGTAGAACATGTGTGGACCTAACACTAAGTATCCCCCTATAAACAGCTAACAATAAGTAACTAACACAAGTATCGTATCTAAGAAACAATTATGACGTTAGGTTTATAAATATTTAAAGGGCGCACAACCTCGGAAGGCCGCGGTAGTGTAATGGTCAGCACGTCTGCCCGGTAAGCAGGAGGTCCGTGGATCAATTCCCGGTCGCGGCGCGACCGATTTTTGTGCGTTAATTTCCATTTGTTTATCTAATTCCCTGCATCGTGCATTTCTCTGTTGTTCATATAATTACTCCGATGCAGTAGAACATTTGTGGACCTAACACTAAGTATCCCCCTATAAACAGCTAACAATAAGTAACTAACACAAGTATCGTATCTAAGAAACAATTATGACGTTAGGTTTATAAATATTTAAAGGGCGCACAACCTCGGAAGGCCGCGGTAGTGTAATGGTCAGCACGTCTGCCCGGTAAGCAAGAGATCCGTGGTTCGATTCCCGGTCGCGGCGCGACCGATTTTTGTGCGTTAATTTCCATTTTTTTTATCTAATTCCCTGCATCGCGTCATGTCATGACAGACATCTTGAATTGCCATGAAATAATCAAAAGCAAACGCCAACCGCAAAATTTAAAAAGAATACTTACAAAGGCCCGATTTGACGAAAATGCACAAGAGGCTTCTATAAATGAATGTGGCAGACCTAACTGCGGCCTCTGTCACCATCTCATTAAAGAAAAAGCATATCATTTTAAATGTGGTAAAAGCTTCACAGTTAAAACAGACATGTCATGCAATGTGAGAAACTTAATTTATGTCATCCAGTGTGGGGGATGCCAGGAGGAGTATATTGGCGAGACTGGTGACACCTTAAGATATAGACTTACTGTACACAGACAGCAAATTCGAAATCCCAACGTCCGAATGTTATATGTTAGTGGACATATAAGTGTTTGATCAAGGCAACTTGAAATACAATTCAAAGTGTTCCCCCTATGTAAAATGAAAACGGACAGTATTACAGCACGTAAACTCAAAGAATCATATTTTATTGAATTATTCAGACCAAAGTTAAATCGTGCGCTCTAACGATTTTGTAGTTTCTGTATGTTAAAATGTGTTCGTAAAGTTATTTATTACGTTTCTTTATTGTACGTTGTTGCTATGACGTTAACGTTCTTTTTCAGTCTCTTGAAGATCTACATGCAGTAGTGAAACGCGTTGAGAATAAAAATGTGATCAAAGGCTATTCCTCATTTTCGTTCTTTTTCTGTATATACATATATACATATTATGGTGTACGGATAGGGTCTTTATTCAATATTTATATAATTTATATAAATAATTACATATTATAAGTAATTCATTTACCTATAATAGGTATTTATTTACCTATAATAAGTATTTATTTATATAAATTATATAAATACTGAATAAAGACCCTGTTCGTACGTTAAACGTATACATATTGAGCTATTTACCGTTGATATATAAATAATTACCTAAGTAAGGTAAATGAATTACATATTAATATGTAATTATTCGACATACATTTATAAATGAAAGAAGACATTCATTTATAAATGAAAGTAAAAAGTATGCAAAGACCAGGAACTGAAACAATCAAAATCCAAATCCAGCCCTCAAACCATAGTTGGAAACAACTAAGATTACAAATAATCAAGATACAGAGAACATATGGCCAACCGAGTGAGCAGCTTGTTCCCAAAAGGTGGCCACTCAGCAACCCAAACCGAACCAAAAATAATAAGAACATAAAAGAGGTAAAACATCATAGAAACTCTGACACCAAAAACAGGCAACAGCGAACCACAACAGAACTACCGCCTTGGAACGGTCAGTAATGAATTACTGGGGGGCTTAAATCGATTTTACAGGCCCAACCTCACCCTCAGTATCTGAAGTGGTACAAAACATTTAGCTGGTTGTTCGGTTCGCATGATAACCCTCTAACTCGTCAATGAATCATCACGGTAAACACATAAATCAAATTTCAACACCATGAAGATGCAAAGACGAGGACTCAACAGATATAACGGGCCGTCTGACAGGTGGAGATCCCTGTCCTGCCAAACACCCCCACTGGAAATCTGAAGCAAAAGAAGGTCACCAGTTGAGCCCCGGTGGACCAAGCAACAGACAAAAAGGCTCCGGTCCCAACCAACTAAAATATATAGCTTTAGGTCGGGGCCATCATAGAGTCTGACGCCCGATCCCCCGTCGGCAATTAAAGAGTGCAGCAAAGCTATCAACCGTGATTGGGTTAATCACTAAGCATGAAAGACTTTCATTTATAAATGAATGTCTAATTTGATTTACCTATCATTGTTAAATATCGATAATCCTAGGACCAACATAGGTAAATTGTTTACCAATCAGAGTACTTACCTATGTAAATAAAACCGACCAATCAGGGACTATCATTTAAAATTCGTATCGATAAAGAACCGAAAGGAGGCGTTATGTGACGAAATGGTATTATTATGGCACGTATAGTATAACGTCACGTTATGTGACGAAATGGCCTTATTATGGCACGTTTTGTGACGAACTGGCCTTATTATGGCACGTATAGTATAACGTGGGTACGGTTATTGAAACAACATTGAATCTCAATCAGATGCAATACATACACATAATTAAATGTCGTTTCAATGCTTCAAAATGATTCAGATAGAGAGACTAAGTGGCGGTTGCTTTCGAGTCAAAATTTGAATTCTTAGGAGCCCGTAGTGGAAACAGCATACAGGCTGATCTAACTCCTTGCTGTTCGTGTACACCATATGGAATGTTTCCGATTGAGCGACGATTTTTCGCTGCTTTAAAATAAGTCAATACATTTTCGATGGTGTACAAGAGTCTTAGACTACAAGGTGTGAAGCGTGTCATGGAAAAGTTATTCTTTTATAAATGTACATGATTTTAGTGTTTTCTATACCGTTAATTTAATTTTGCTTGTCGCTTCTGATAATAAAACAATTTAAATATACATTAATTCATCAGTAAGAGTTACCAGTGCAAGGAATTAGCTAATGGTACTTAGAACTGTTGCATAATGTTTCTTTTCGCATGACGCAACAAACAATCACTAGATCAAGCCATGTAGGCATATCGCACCGGAAAAGGGCCATAAAGGTTTACAATAAGGCGTAGTATTGATCAGTCCGACATAGTAACATATATACTGAGCCGTGACACGAGAAAACAAACAGTGGCTGTGTACTTAGACCTGTTGCATAACGTCTCTTTTCGCATGACGTAACAAACAGGCATATCGCACCGGAAAAGGGCCATAAAGGTTTACAATAAGGCGTAGTATTGATCAGTCCGGGCATATATGGGCCGTGACACGAGAAACCAACAAAGTGGCTGTGTACCCAGCGCAGACTCAGGTCAACCTGGGCATCCGCCCAGTCTGATCAGAGTCTTCGCTACTCGCATGGAGGTAGCTTAGACCCTGGACGGATGCCCAGCCTGATCTGAGTCTGTGCTGGGCGCACAACCACTTTGCTGGTTTTTCTCGTGTCGCGGCTCATATTATTGGACAATTAAAAAACTGTCACACATTATGTCATGTCAATAATACTTCACTATATATGCAACAATCAAATCAAAATGCGCCAAGCTATGAGAAAATGAGTCTTTTGGTGCATAAAGCTCAGGTCATCTTGCGCACCAGAACAGCCTGATCAGAGCCTTTGCTGTCCTCTGGCACAATGCCAGTCGGATTCTGTGAGCGGTAAGCGATCCTCATCAGACTGTGTAATTAAAAATATCCAAAAATATATCATTATATTGGATAGCTATCATTCCATTTATGCATAGCAATTCGATTTTTGGATATCCCAAACTCTGCAGTATTCTCGATTTTCTGTATATTAAATGATGGATATCAATAAATCGAATTATGGATTTTCATAATTTCATTAATGAATATCCAAAAATACAGCAGACTTTCTGCTGTCCAGTGCCTTCGGAGCCGTAGTCAAACCTTTGTCGAGGTCTCTAGTTTAAACTCTTTTTTGTGACACAAAGACATAGCGTTCCGCGGTTTGTTGAATTTAGCACCATCTTGCTCCTACTTCAAACTCCCCGTGGTGAGCAAGGGGCAACAAGCAAATGACAATTTGTTTGGCTAACGGAGGAGGCATCGGGATTCCGCCTTTAGTAGTTTAAAAAGGTCGAATGATACTGAATAAAGATATTGCCGGGGCATTCAAATCATTTTAACAGCTGAATAACCAAAAGGGCTATAAAACATTTGGGTAAGAAAAATAATTCACCATTTTTTCCGTCAAAAACAAATGTATGTATTTCTACATACTTTTTTTAACATTTTCTATTTAAATTCATATTTCAAGCACATGAATACACTTTCAATTCTGCAAATCATTTGATCTAAAATATAGTAAAGTATATCAGTCTATATCGAGCCGTCAACCAGCCAGAGAGAGAAAGTAAAGAAAAAAAGTGATAGATGGTGGATTGAGGATACCAGGATACAAAAAAAAAAAAAAAAACACACACAGCCCTCATTCTGCACCTGCTGCAAGCTCCGCCGGTCCTCGCCCTACTATTCATTCTCCGTTTACTCCGGTTCTTCCATAGAGTAATGCCTACAAAACGCGCAGATGGAACGCCAACTTTGAAGACCGTGATAAGACTGGTTCCTTAGGAGCAGTCTGGCCTCGGTTTCCACTGGATTTACAGACATATCTGTCTGAAAACTTAGGATCTTTACGGTAGACATTGTAATATACTTGTACAGCTCCACAGTTGACTAATTTCATCGTGAACAATAGTTCTGTTTTTTTTTGTTTTTGTTTTTTTGAGTAAAACAAAAAAAAAATGAGCATCCATCTACCTTACTATTACCATGTTTAGAAGCCAGGTGCACACATACCGTTTCATGACAGACAGAGCGACGGATAGTTGATACTTCACACAAGTTGGCGGCACTAACTCCCGCTTATTGTTGTCGGACAGAAAACTGGCATTTCTATCTCTATTTCGAACCTCTCTGCTATGAGAGGGACCACAGAGTTCTCCGTATTTCTTTCTTTCTTTCTTTCTTTCCTAATTTCTTTTTTTTTTTTCCTTTTTTTCAACCGTATTACCTGTGGAAACTCCACTAGAACAAGAGCACCGCAAGGCGTGGGGCATTATCAGCATCCTCCGGCAGATTTATACACCAAACAATCGGCCACAGACAGGGGTACTAATGTGTGCACAGGAATAGTCTGTGAAAGCTAATTAAGTCAGAGGGTGGGTAGGGGAGGGGGAGTTTAACCATTCCTATACTCAACTCACAGTCTCGACCTAATGCACATTGCTATAAAGTTTCACCAAGGTTCTCCAAACGATAACCTAGTAATGAGTGGCACAAAAATAGTCTTTACCTTAATAGGGGCCTAACTCTGAAAAGTAAATGTAAGGGAGTAACCATTCTTAAAGACACACCGTTTCAACCTCTAAACCTTATCTTCCTTGCCATGCATGTAATTTCATCAAGATATTCCGGTAACCTAGTTATGGTTTGCATAAGAACAGCATTGAAAAACTCCACAAAGGGCGCAAACTCCCCCCCCCTCCCCGACCTACCCTTCTGACTTGAGGAGCAGTCTGATCTGGGTCTACACTGTTTGCTTAAGTAAGGGCGTTTTCATGTCTGTGCTGCTGAGTTGTGAGCTTGTCTTGGAAAGAATTTTATTCAAGATTAGTATGTCTCAAAGGTCCAGATGAGGATAGGTTTTGAAGATACTTTCTTCATATTGCATGAAAACATATAACCAGTGTTACAGATAAAAAGGGCTGACAGTGATAATTTAGGACTAATTTTCTGTAGTTCTACATAAAAACATACGTTGTGACCCCTCATTCAAGCTGTCTCACAGAGACGGTTCTAATGAGAGGTCACAACATATTATGTTTTCATTGAGAAAATAATAAAAAAATATATCTTAGAATTATCCTTAGTACCCCTCTGATAGCCCTCTTTAGAATTGACTGGACATGCTTGCATGTCATAGTGATCTGCTTTGTAGGTGTGTTTTCATACATCATGTACATGGAACTTTGAGTTGTAAGGACAGATGGGTACACTTTCAGGGGAAGCAATTCTAGCTCTTTTAGCTCGCCTGGACGAAGTCCAGAAATAGCTATTGCTCTACTCCCGACGTCTGCGTCAAAGTCGGCGTCCACATTTACGTTAAAGTTTTTTTAAGAGCTCATATTTGCCAAACTATATGATGGATTTTGTTCATTATACCCTGCTTCACTTTGTAACGTACATTTCGCATTTAACTAGTCGGATACTTTAAATCCTATCCACATTTTCTCAAACTGAGCCAAAGAAAATTCATAAATTTTAATTCCTAACCAAAAACACAATATATGGTTAAATAAAGAAACTGCTTCCGCTCTGACAAATTAAACTAATCTATTTAGACCGAAAGTAGACTGTGCGGGCAGTGGATAGCTGCAATAGCTGGTTTGTACCAAGTTTTGTGAAAATATCTTCAAAAAGTTATAGAGCGGACAAGATAAATTGCTGACCAGGGATGTGAAGGGACATACTTCTGATAAAAATGAAGAGGTAGTTACGGTTCTTAATCTCTGCACATCATCTGGTGATGATTTTTTTATGACAAGTTTTGTGAAAATATCTTCGATGGGTTTAAAGCTAAAAGCAGAAAGTATTTTTATAAAGACAATTACAAAGGGACATAAGTCTTTAAAACTTTTGGTGGAATTATGGTCCTCATTTTTTTCACATCATCTGAATGATACTTTACTAGTATTTGTACGAAGTTTCATGAAAATATCTTCGACGGGTTTAAAGTTATTTACTGACAAAAAGTTTAAACTTAAAATTGCTAAAGGGCATAATTCTGTAAAAAGATGTAGATGAAGATACATTTCTTATTCTCCGCACTTTGTCTAGTGACGCTTTATATTTGTACTAAAATTTATGGCAATATCTTTGACTGTTTTAAAGCTATAGTGCAGAAAGTATTTCTATAAAGACAAATACAAAGAGACATAATTACTTAAAAACTGTGGATGGAAGTATGGTTCTTATTTTGCTGCACATCATCTGAATGGTGTTTTATATCTGTACAAAGTGTCATGAAAATATCTTTGACGGTTTTAAAGTTATAAAGAGTTCTATATTGAAAATTACTTAGGGACATAATTCTGTAAAACAAATATGCTGAGTAATGATTCTTGTTCTCTACACATTGTCTGATTATGCTTTTTATTTGAACCAAGTTTTGTAAAGATATCTTCAATAGCTTTAAAGTTTTAGAGCGGACATGATTTCTATACTGATAACTAATAATTCTGTAAAAACTTAGATAGAGTTATAATTTTTATTTTCTGCACATTGTCTGATGATACTTTATATTTGTACGAAATTTCATGAAAATATCTTGTACGGTTTTGAAATTATAGAGAGGATATGATTGCACATTGCTGATGTACTAAAGTATCAAGTTCCTACCGTAACAGACAATCTATTCATCTATCTCTACAAAAATCTATACCCGAGTCTAACAAGATTGGGGACGTGCATACGCACACAATCAAGTACACATACGCAGACAATCTGAATACAGTATACAGTGACTGACTAGAATTTTAGGGTAATCGGGCACTAGAGGCACGTAGCGATTAGCTTATTAGATAATGGACGTAAATCATTCTTTTGTAGTACGGACAAAAAAAAATGCAGAATTTCTGGGAATTTTCATGTGCGCCTGGGTGGCACGGAATATGCCTAATATGTTTTTAGCATTTGATCAGAACACAGAAATTTGACTTTTTAGTTTGAGTTTCATATGAAAATTTCATCAAAATGACGTACAACAGAAAATGATCGTCTAAACACTTATTAAAAGTTGCGTACAGAAGAAAGGGTATTTATATTATAAAACTTCACCGCAAAGGTATTATACCCTGATCAAATCAGATTTCCTGTACAGCACAGTCACTTGTTTCTCAAGAGCAGCTATAAGAGTAAGGACATTTTTGTGTTGCAAGAGAGGCAATAAAAGCGGGGATGTGTTTATATGAAACAAGTGCTGTACAGGTAAAACTATGGAAAAAAATTCAATCAGTTGACTAGAATTCCCGAACATGCATTTTCTTTTAGGAGCTACTAAAGGGTATCGTGTATGTTATTCTGCTGCACAATAATAGTATATGGCTAAAATAATGATTTTCGCCAAATAAGCACTTCATGTTAAAACCCCGAAAATGAAGTATCTGTGTTGCAAACCATATTTATTGATATACATATATAGTTTGTTTCGGTAAGACACGTACATTCTGGTGCGTTCCCTTATTTTCGTGTTTTTACATAATTTGTTAGTGTGATTTGACATTGCGTATTATATATCATTTGTCTTCATCTTTAGACGTACATTCTACCGCTAAGAGGGCATTTATGGGATTTTAACTCCCAACGCGGGTATTCTATCGCTGGTACGGATTACACATTTTACCTACTTTGAATTCATAGTCTCAACTAGATCAGACTTACGTATTTTCTTAGTGGGTTTGAAATGTTTAGTCCTATATGTAACTATTTCAATGCCTTAATATTATTTATTTTGCTGCTACATACATGTTTAGCTATTCATAAAATTCCAATGCGGTTTACGCAGATGCGGGTGCGGGTTACACTTCTTGTCTATTCTCCATTCTCGTTCCAGTATTTCTATGGACCGAATCAGAGACTCATTTCCTTTAATACTTGCGCATCTAGATCTAGTCCCACGTTTCAATTAATAATTGTTACCTACATGAGACTGTTAACAGACAGGTTTTAAGTGTTCTTTCTCGTATAATCGATTCTTTATTCATCAGTAAGCAATTAAAACACTAAACGCATCACATAAACAAGAGGGCCATGAGGCCCTGAATCGCTCACCTGAACAAGTGGGTTTTTCTTACGTCTGAAATTGTCAAAATATGAGTCTTGGGTCAAAAGTCAAAGAATCACCATGACCTCTTGTACTCATAAATCTTAATCTTCATGTACTCATTAAGACAACCATATATACCACTGTAGGCCAAAATCTTCTAAACTTTCCGTGAAATCTTATGTTCTAGCATTTTCCCATAAAAAAGTCAAGGTCATCATTTGAACAGTCTTGGTAGTACTCTAGTATTCTATGCTACTTACCAAGTTTCAAGGCCGTAAGTCTATTGGTTCTGGAGAAGAAAAATATTAAAGGTTTATACCATAAATGGGTATGGCGGCCATATTGGTCATGTGACCTTGACCGTTTGAACAAATTTTTGTTCAATCAACCCCTGGAGGCTCTATATGAAATGTGTTTACAATTGGCCCTTTGGCTTTTGAGGAAATGTCTGAAAATGTCAAAATATGAGAAATCTTGGTCAAAGGTCAAAGAATGACTTTGACCTCTTGTACTCCTAATTCTTCATGACCTCATTAAGACAATGGTATATACCAATTTTTAGGCCAACATCTTCAAAACTTCCAATGAAATCTTATGTTCTAGCATTTTTCCATATTTGACCTTGCCGTAAAATGGTCAAGGTCAACACAAGAACATCATTCTGAAAAATCTTGATAGTACTGGTGTACCCAATGCTACTTACCAAGTTTCAAGGCCATCGGTCGATTAGTTCTGGAGAAGAAGATTTTTATAGGTTTTTACCATATATGGGCATGGTGGCCATGTTGGTCATGTGACCTGTACCGTATGAATAAATTTTGTTCCCTCGACCCCTGGAGGCGCTACATGAAATTTAAGGACAATTGGCCCGGTGGCTTTTGAGGAGATTGTTTGAAATTGTCAACATATGAGAGTTCTGGGTCAAAGGTCAAAGAATGACCTTGACCTTTTGTACTCACAAAGCTTCATGTACTCATTAAGATGACTGTAGATACCAATTTTTAGCCCAAAATCTTCAACAGTTTCCAAGATATCTTATGTTCTAGATTTTGCCATATTAAACCACCAGAAAGCAAATTTGACCTTGCCGTAAAAAAGGTCAAGGTCAACCCAAGGTCATAATTTGAACAATCTTGGTAGTACTCGCGTACCAGTTGCTACATACTAAGTTTCAAGGCCATCGGCCTATTGGTTCTGGAGAAGAAGATTTTTAAAGCTTTTTACCATATATGGGCATGGCGGCCATGTTGGTCATGTGACCAGGACCGTTTGAACAACTTTTTGTTCCTAAGGTCCCAGGAGGCTATATATGAAATTTGGTTGCAATCGGCCCACCGGTTTCAGAGGAGAAGTTGTTTGAAATTGTGGACGGACGACGGACGGACGACGGACGGACGACGGACGACGTACGACGGACGCCGGAGCCTTACCATCCTATAAGCTCCCTCGGAGCCGCTGGCTCAGGTGAGCTAAAAACTTGGACTCATATTAATATATAGTCAAGCCGTCTTGCGGCTTGACTAAAAATAGTTGTTTATAAACGTTTTGTACGGTAGGTTGAATATAATAACATGCCTTTGATACCCATTTTTGGATGGCATATTATTGGAGCAGAATAGAATTTGATACCCTCGTGCATTGGATAAATCCTTTCTCTCAGTAACGTACTCATTGATAACAGAAATTGCTCTCGGAAAAAAAACACAGTCTTTCCCCTAGGCTTCATGATCAAGTTGTTTCCTTAACGTGGATGCTACGAAACGAAAAAGAGCCATTTTTCAAACGAAAAGAGTCATAGTTACCAAACAACCTGGTCATCTGATCGTTTGGTAACGATGACTATTTTTCGTATCGTAATAACTATTTTTTTCGTTTCGTAACAACCCTTGTATATACATAGTTAACCAGGGGTGAATTCTCAACCGAAAGATTTGCTCATTGACGAGCAAAATGTTTACTTTTAGAGCAGATCCCATTTTAAAGGGCTATGTCGTAAAGGAAAAAAGAGAGAAAGTCACGAAAGTTATCTTCCTTTGATAAACTGGTGTTAAAAGATGGAAGTGTATTCATTTACCTTAAAAGTACAATCGGTACACGGCTCGGCCAATTCCGTGAATCGTTGATTCACGGAATTGGCCGAAATTTTGATGAAATCCCCTTAAGCAGATTTTGAGTAATTGCAGACACAGGGTTTGACTGTGGTCTTGACTTGGATGTGGAAACCTATTTCTTGTGCGCGACACATCTTCTTATTATGCTTTTTTATCTTTCGGTGAAGTGTCATTAAATTTGCTTTAGTAGTTTATAAGTTATCACTGAGACACGATTTTGAGACACAGTTTGGCCTCTGACCCAATTCTGAGCTTGACGTTAGAGGCAAGGACCCAAGTCTTGTGCATGACACGCATTCTCATAATGCTTTATCTTTCTGTGAAGTTTCATCAAATTTGCTTTAGTTGTTTATAAGTTTATCGCTGAGACACCATTTGTAACGGACGGACGGACAGACGGACGGACGATGCGATTTTGATACGCCATCCGAAGTTCCTTCTGGAACATAAACAGCCTTGGAGAACCATAGACCATACTAACTAGTGACATGTCATACCTACTAGTGACGGACACTACCTCCTGTCGACAGATTTCTTTTGACATACCATACCACCTATTGACAGACCATACGTACCGGTGACATACTGAACTAACTCGTGATATACCCTACCTAATAATGACAGGCAATACTTACTGTTTATAGAGAATACCTACTGGTGTTTATATGAAAAAACTTTTAAGCCAAGGGAGCAAATATCGATAATTGCAAACGTTTTCTATACATGAACAAACCATTTATCTCAGTTAAGGAGGTGTTCAGGTATACTAAAATGTAAAAATAAGTGAGAAAAAGCTGCAGGAGATCAATTTTCGACCAAATGCACCTACTGACCCCAAGTGTCTGTGGGCGCCGTGTGTGCGTCCAACTTTTCGACAGACCATGTGCGTTGAGCTTTATTCTTCAATGGGCGAGTTCGATTGGCTATTCGTATTGACTATCGTTCTGGAAGAAAATAGGTCGTTTCGAGCCAGGGCCGTCGGGACTATGACCATTTAGTTCTTCATCCGTTTAGACATATGAGCAAAAATACAAAAATAAATCGTTATTTATGGGGAATGACGTACGTTCATGGGTCGGATTTTTGCATTAGACTCTGCTAAAGTTGGACTTGGCAGCGCGCCGATATAACGACGCAGAACCGAAACGACCGGATTAATTTAAAACGTGTATTCGAGTACACGATAATTTCACTCGAACGCACCCATTGTTGACAAAAAAATCGACCAATAGTCGAAGTTTCTAGAAAAATACTTGGGAGAATTTAAAATGAAAGACGAATTTAATTCCCAAATTCTTTAAATCTACGTGAAACTAAAACACACGCTAACCGAAATTATCAATGATAGCAATATGCGAAAGAACCAGTATAGAAAATACGCCTGAAAATGCCACCAATTTTGCAGTTTATGCGTTACTTCGTTTATATAGTATTATAGATACATAATATTAATAGGACGCATATTGCAGATCCAGTTCGGACGGCTCAACAGGAAGTTTTACAGTACAGACATCGTTTTTCTTTGCCGTTTTCGCGTTTAGGGTGTGTTTATGCGACGTTTCTGAGCCGTTTGCTAAACGGTGTTTTGGCGTTTTCCTTTGCGCCGTTTTGTTTCGTTTTCCTTTAGAAACGGCGTTTGTGTCACTAACCAATCAAAAGCCGTAACTTAACCTGCAGAAAACAACGTTTGCGCATGCGCAAATTTTCAAAACGAAAACGGCGTTTGCAGTTTCGTCAACATCCAATCGGATTGGATATTGTTATACGAGCTAATCGAGCACAGCCTGCTTTCGAAATCCTCAGCAGGCTATATATTATTTTTTCATAGCATTCTTTCTTTAAACCTTTACCTCACGGAAATAAAAATCATTTACTTGCTACCTGCTACACCTTGCTTATATGACTGCATTATTATTTTTGTTGTTGTTGTTTTATGTAGCGCATCCAACTCGCACTGCCAAGGTTTCGACCACGCCATTGATGCAACTGCATTTTCTCCGATGTTTTTCTTCGTATTTCAAGAAATACACATGCAAAGATTAATTGGCAACACGCTGATTCCGTTAACATACCCGATACATGCACCTTTATCCACGAAATAGGATTATTTTTTTTCGTTCACAACAGTCTTGGAGAAGAAAACAGATGAGTCCAGAGGAGCTTTTACCGAAGTACGCTCAGTGCCAGATTCGTCGTTTTTCTGTCCTGTCCAGCCGATTTTTTTTCTTCATACTTCGATGCAATACATATGCGCATATTAATTGTGTCAGATATATGCATCCCTAAATTAGCAACACGCTGTTTCCGTTTACCCACCTGATACATATATTCCATTAAATAATTTTTTTTTCGATCACAAGTCTTGGAGAAGAAAACTCAGACGAGTACAGAAGACCCAGCAGACACACGACGTTGAAATGACGTCGTACTGACGTTGATGCGACGTTGTGACGTCGCATCGACGTCAGTATGACGTCATTCCGACGACATGTGCCCTTGGGGAGCTTTCCACGAAGTACTTTCTGTGCCAGATTTGTCATGATTTTTTTTCATTTTTTGTTTTTATTCCTGAACCTGATTCTTACCACACTCTTCCGTCTTTGAGAGCACATCCCAAGGCCATTCTCATATCACTTCTGTGGTACTTTACAACCGGTTTACCAGTACTAAGTGCACATACTTCCACCAGTAATTGACAAATTCCCTTAAATCAGCAGAAGGAACGGAAGTATGTGGCCTGCCAGGGTATCAAACCCGGGACCTCTGGCTCATGAGTCAGACGAACTAATACGGACTGTGCTATGCAGCGGTGCTTTTTGGTTTAAACAATAGTTGATTCAAGGCATTGAAACATAATATGAGCTGCGACACCACAAAAGCAACAAACAAGAGCTCCGCAAGTGGGGCAATATACGCCCATTTCTGATTGTTTGCACCATTTCATCCTTGTCTACATTGCAATTAAGTTTATCAAGATATTCCAAACATTAGGGTTCTAAATAGAAAAGCCTTAATGAGTAATCAAAGGGATATAACTCAACAAAGAAATAAAGAAGTGAAAGCAATTATTCTTAATTAGACATACTGTCTCAACCTAATACACATTGCTATAAAGTTTCGTCAAGATATTCCATACCGTTACCTAGTAATGACTTGCCCAAGAATAGTCACAGAAATTAATCAAACGGATGTAATTAAAATATAGAAAGTTCCTTCAAGACCAGAGAATACAATGTACATAAAGAAATAGGAACATGGGCCAGACTACGTAGTTTCTGCTAATAAAGCCTCGTAACTCCATAAATAAGGAAGGGGGAGCAATAATTCTTATATATTTAAGAAACACAGCCTCAACCTAATACACATTGCTATACATTTTAATCAAAATATTCTGTATGGTTGCTTACTTACAGCTTGCACAAGAATAGCCTTAGAGAATATTCAAAGGGAAGTTACTCCAAAAAAAGTAAGGGGAGGCAATTGTTCTTATATGGGGCCTATCATGTAAACCTAATATACATTACTATTAAGTTTCATCACAATAGTCCTAAGGGTTAGTTAGATATGAGGTATACAAATATAGTCTAACAAAATAATCAAAGGGAGGTTATTCAACAACTAAAGGGGAGTAACCATTCTTGTATGAGACATGTTGTCTTAACCTCATATACATTGTTATAAGTTTCATCATGATATTCCAAAGAGTAACCAAGATATGGAATGCTAAAGAATTGCCATACAAACTGCCATAGACGACTTTTTTCAAAGGGCTGTAACTCCGCTAAATATCATTGGAGCAAAATTTCCGTATAATATGCGCTACTCCACATAGTAGTCTTACTATATACAAAGTTTCAGCTTAATTGGATGAAAACTGTAGGAGTAGTTATCCGGAAACAAACACCCCAAAAATTCTAAGTAAAAGGCTGTAACTCCGTTAAAAATCATTGGAGCGTAACCTCGAAATAATATGGGCTGGTCCACCTCATAGTCTTATTATATACCAAGTTTCAGCTTGATCAGATGTAAACTGTAGGAGGAGTTATCCAGAAACGAAAAAGTTTACGACAGACGGACGGATGGACGGACGCCAGCGCCATAACATAATACTTCTTTTCAAACGGGCGCTTGGCGAAGACTCCGGTCAGTCTGGACATCCGCCCAGTCTGATCATAGGTTTCGCTGTGTGCTTAAAGGGTAGCTAAGGGTCAAAGCTAGCTTTATGCAGACAGCAAAGACTCTGATCAGACTGGTCGGATGTAAGGCTGATCTGAGTTCTCGTGGCACACATTCCACTTTGTTTTGTTGTGTCGTGGCTCATATATACATAAATACATTAAATATAGGATCAGATGACAAGCTATGCTTTTTATCAGTTCATATTCTTCATTTTAATTAAAACAGTCAGTGGGAAAAGTCATTCAATGTTTGCTTTATTTTTCAACAATCAGTTCTGCATTTATTTAGGAGCCTAATAGCTCAGTGGCATATGTACTTGCCTGCTGAACGATCAATCCGGGTTCGATTCCTTCTAGAGATGGATATCTTTTCAACCATAAAGAGGGTTCTGTACTGCACAAGGCATTCAGTATTAAGCTGTGTTGCTGAGATTAACCTGTAAATCTGAAAGTGCTCACTCAACATTTAAAGCATAACTCATTCTCCAAACAAGTGCAGCTGTTTAGATTTATTATTTTGTTGACCACTATTAAGAACAAGAATTCCGCAAACTGCTCTGTCTCGCCTTTCTGCTCAGCGTCACAAAACAGAGCTTTCTGCTAGTTCAGACCATGACAAAAACATATGCAAAGTTTCGAAAGAATCGGCATAAAACTGTAGGAGGAGTTGCGCACACAAGGTACCTACTACTTTAGGGGGACGGAAGGACGGAATGCTGAAAACTATGTCCCTCCGCTTTTCTTCGAAAAGGCGGGGGACAAAAAGTTAACCCGGACAGAGGGAAGGACCCCAGTGCCATAATGTAATATGTCCCGTTTTTTCGAACGAGCATATAAGAATCAACATGAAATATACAGGTAAAGTTTAACACAAGTATAAGAACTAGTGTAATTCTGGTAATCAAGAGCCAGATGTTTTAAAGACTACCATACGCACATGAAATTGTTTCTCAAATCATATGATTTAGACTTAAATTAGTGTGAGATGGCCTTTTTGTGCTGATGCGCCATGAAACTCGTAATCATATCACACACACTCACATAAATGAAGGTGAATGGGTACCCTCTCAGGGGAAGCGACTCTGTCATTCTCATTTCATCTCCTTTCTGAATGGGAGTCAACTCTCTGTAGGCAAGAATTTGCTTCCCTAGGAGCAAATTCTTTTCTAAACAAGTACACTACAATTTGAAAGGCCATCATCCCAGGAAGCAAAGAGTAGTCAAGTTTTAAAAAAAAATGGAGGAGAAATGAGGGAAGCCAACAGGAAGTCACATTGGTTGTTTCCCATTGTAAAAATGGTGAAAAACCATGAGGGAAGCAAATAGGAAGTCACACAAGTTGTTCATCTTTGTAAAAAAGAAGGGAAAACAAAAGGTTGTACCCATACATTCTTAATTTGAAACTAGAAAATTGTGTCTGTAAGATACGAAGGATGCCCATGTGCAATGCCTGTCACAAGGGAGTGTAAATCTTTTAATTGTCTATTATCAACAAACATTATCACAAAGATCTTTCCTCCTTTCCTGAAGTTCAAAACTCTGATGAAAAGATTGGATACAAAAAGTTAAGGAGCCTACTCTTTGAATTAGTAGAATTTTGAAATACTGATGACCTTCCACTCCTGAAGTTTGAATTCAGTTACACCTTGTCTTCAAGTATTGATGTGAAATACTGTAAACCTCTATATATTGGGACAGTTCGGTCTGAGCAAACAGTGCAAACCCAGATCAGACTGCTTCTTGAGGAGAAGTCTGATTAGGATTTACACTATTTGCCATCCCATTTGCATTTTTGGACACAATACTACACTGTAAAACCAATCTGTTCCAATTTTAGGACAATTATGGTAATTATTTTTGGTGTCCCAATATTAAGAATTTTTACGGTAGTACATGAGTACTAAACAGTGCATACATTAACTTTTCAACCAAAAAAAATCATTTTTTTCAGCATTTTTCCACATTTTCTTTTTTATTCTTGTACTTTTTCCAGCTTTAGATTTATGCTTGAGAAATTCCATCCTTGTAGGTCTGAACTCCTATACTAGCTGCCGTCAGAGTCATGTTCTGTTGAGAGACCAGCTCATGTGTACTAGCTTTCCTTTTCTCCATAATGGCACAAACCTGCAAAAAATAATAATACTAGATCTAACATTCAAGCTAACTGCACATTCTGTTTTCTATACTGGTGAATCCTCTTTTAAGCTACCGTAATGACCCTAAGCAGGGCCTGACAAATTAAAATTTGATCTACTTGTCCGGTACTGCTATAAAATGCTGAATTTTTTTCAGTTTTCCCTACATAGCGTAAGTATTTTTCTGGGCAAGTAAGGAAAAATTTAACTTGTCCCGGGCAGCCGGACAATGGATTTGTCAGGCCCTGCCCTAAATATTCGGACCGACAGATCTGTGCAAACAATGTAGACCCAAATCAAAATGATCCTGAAGGAGCAGTTTAATCAGGATCTACAATGTTTGCCATTCATTGAGCATCATTTGGATGCATTACTTTTTAAGAATTTTGAAACAATAATTGTCTGACTTTCGGGTGTCCAAAATTTTTGGGGTCATTACGGTATTCAAGAATTAGCATGAATGAATTACCAATTTTTCCTAGAATGACTTTTATTTATCAAGTAAAATAAAATCCAAAACTGCACTTTTGGATGGACACACGGCGCCAAGTGCGTGCAATTATGGTTACGTACTGCTGGTACGCTGAGCCACTTGGGGAACATTGTTAGGAGAATCGAACAAAACAAAACTGACCTGTGACATAATTATTGTTTGATTGGTAAAAAACGTTTATCAACCTTATAGCCCTTCTAAGTTATGGTGATGGATGGAGCCATTTATACTCAATAACTTCCGGTCTGTGTATTCAATATGTTTGCATGCCGTCAAAATGGCAAAAAATTGACTACCCTTGCTCCAGGACAAAGCAGATTTCTGCGGTGAAAATGAACAGAAGGTTGCACGGTATTCCCAGATTCTTTAGATTTGTTGTAGGAAAAGAATAAAGCAAGTTTCAAGGTCTGAGGCCTATATAAGGGACGAGTCATTTATTATCAGGTGGGGGGCCGGGTATATTTAGGGAGGGGGGGGGGGTCAGATTATTTTTTGGTGATGTACTAGGGGGGAGGGGGGAATGAAAAAGCCTTGGAGCAAGGGGGGGGGGGGGGTCATTTTATTTGGCATATTTGGTGGTGGGGTCAGAATTCTTCCATCAGTCTTCATTTTTAAAGATTGTCTCAGCTTCTGGGGAGAGGGGACTTTGCCCCCCAGACCCCCCCCCCCCCATTACTTCTATTCTTGCAAACTCAAACTCAAACTTAAAGACATTTACATGTATGGAAATGACACAAAAAACTGGGCCATATCATGTCCAAATAAGATTTGCAAGTAGAACAGTATACAATTGTCTATGATTTTGTTCTTGATTAAATAAATGTCTGCGTTTGTGATATCAGCTCTCCAGTTGCCTTGTCATCAGCAAACCTACTGCGGCTTCTGGGGGCTGTTCCCCCAGACCCCTCTCTTCATTACTATTTTTAACACTTTTATTGAACATTCAACAACAGATTTCTAGATGGCCATAAGCAAAAGTGCAAAAATATGTTGACAATATTTAAAGACCATTAATCTGCATGATTATCAACCTGTCAGAGGAAGAAAATGTTCATTTGATTGAAGACAGTCTGACATAAAATATGAAATGTGGTGTGTGTGTGAAGTCATATGGAAATGTAGCCAGCACCCTCTCCCCCCCCCCCCCCCCCCCCCCCCCCCCCAACACACACCCCCCCCACACACACACATACTGATAATAAATGACCTGTCCCTAAAAAGCGAGATATTGGGCTGGCCTTGAAAACTTTATTGTGGTACTGTAAGTCACAGTACGTGACCTGACACACAGTCAGGGGTAACTGGAGTGGTAAAGTGCATTCACTGATAGAATTTTAAAGGTCTGGAGGCTAAGATAAGGGAGATATGGTGCTGACCTCCAAAACTAAAAAAGCGGTACACGGTACTTTTTCAAAGAAGATAGTCATAGTGACCTAGTTGCGTCGGTATGTGACCTGGAGTAGTTAGGTGCATTTTGGGCCTATGAAAGGCGAGATATAGGGCTGACCTCGAAGACTAATAATGTGGTACTTAATTATTATGTCATAGAGACCTAGTTGTGTTGGGGGTGACCTGGTGTGATAAGGTGCAAGCACTGAAGAATTTCAAAGGTCTGGGGCTTATGAAAGCGAGATTTTGGAGCTGACCTAAAATCTAAAAATGTGGTACTATTAAGCGAAAGTAGGTCACAGTGACCTAGTTTTGTGAAAGCCAATCAGAATTTTTTTGTAATAAGGTAGCGATTAAGTTTTAAGGTGCTAAGGTCTTTAAAATCAAGGTAGTGTTGTACAGAGAGACGGACCCACAAACAGATGAATGCGCCAACCTCATATCTAAAGGAAACTGTCGATCTCACTGGCTGCAAGCAGCTTGACGAAAAACATGCAGATCATTAATTTCTGTACTTGCTGAAAATATCAAACAAGAATTCCGCAGACTGCTATGTCGCACCTGCTGTGTGCCTTCACATGAAGAACTCAATGATTATACCAAGTGCTTCTGGAGAAAAACTTGATTTTATTGGTTTTGCTATTTTTAGTAACGGTGACCATCTGGGATTCTCGACCCGCCTGAACTTTATCATTCTGAAGCCCTGCAGACTGATCATGCTGCATGTGAAATTTGAGAACCATGGATGCAATGGTTTCAGAGAATAAGTCATTCGAATGGACTTAAATGCTAGGATCAACATAAATTATTCTAGGGTTGACATAAGGTCACTGTGACCTAATTCCGATACAGATGTTTTTCGTTTTGATAATTCTGAATACCAAGGCCCAACTTATGCTTCATATAAAATTTCAGCCAAATATACAGAGTGGTTCGGGAGAAAAAGTTGATTTTATTGGTTTTGATATTTTTAGTAATGGCGACCATCTTGGATTCTCAACCGCCTGAATTTAACTATGCAGAAGCCCTGCAGCCTAATCATGTTGCATGTGAAATTTGAGAACCATGGATGCAGTGGTTTTAAATGCTAGGGTCAAGGTAAATTATTCTAGGGTCGACATAAGGTCACTGTGACCTAATTCCACTACAGATTTATTCTGAATACCAAGGTCCCACTTATCCTTCACACAAAATTTCAGCCAAATATGTCAATCGGTTCTGGAGAAAAAGTTGATTTTATTGGTTCTGCTATTTTTAGTAACGCCAGCCAACTTGGGTTCTCGACCCGCCTGAATTTTACCATTCTGAAGCCCTGCTGTGTGATCATGCTGCATGTGAAGTTTGAGAACCATGGATGCAATAGTTTCAGAGAATAAGTCATTAGAATGGACTTAAAATGCTAGGGTCAACGTGAATTATTCTAGGGTCGACATAAGATCACTGTAACCTAATTCCGCGATAGATTTTTTTCGTTTTGATAATTCTGAATACCAAGGTCACACTCATGCTTCATACATAATTTCAGCCAATATACAGAGCGGTTCTGGAGAAAACATTGATTTTATTGGTTTTGCTATTTTTAGTAAAAGCAGCCATCTTGGATTCTAGACTCGCCTGAATTTTACCATTCTGCAGCCCTGCTGTCTGATCATGCTGCATTTGAAATTTGAGAGCCATGGATGCAGTGGTTTTAGAGAATAAGTCTTTTGAAAGGACTAAAATGCTAGGGTCGATGTAAATTGTGAACAGACGGACGGTCTGCCGGAGGCACGGAAAACCGGACGCCTATATCGCACCTTGCTAAAGCAGGTGTGACAATAATATACCAAATATTGATAAGTTTGCATTGACGCAAATACTGTATGGATAATTTTGATTGATAACTGCACCCCTTATGTCTGAAAAATTGAGGGATGTAAGTAACACCCCATAAATGTTCTAGATTTGGAAAGCCCAGCACTGTTTAATAATATTGCCATGAACATAAAATGCTAGGGATGTAACGATAGTCCATAAATGACTATTGCGATAGTATTGACATTGCAACAAGTACCATTGGGATACTATTACTATTGCAGGTTGCTATTGCGATGCATTGCGATAACTATTGGGGACAGATTTTTTATCCAGAAACTGAGCTTTTCTGTATAAAAATCTGGTATGTTCACAAATTTGCGGCTGAAAAGCATTTTTTAATGACTGTTGTATCACAACATGCACACCTTGGCTACAAAATACAAGAAAATATTATTTTTCATTCTTTGGAATCCACAAGCATTTCTATTACTCTTTTAGCTAAAGACTTCTTTCAAGAAATAGATGCATGTCTAGAAACTATTGAAACTATTGCGATATTGGAAACACTATTGCCGATAGTACTGACATTGCAGCTTTCCCTATCGATAGTGACTTTTGCCAATGTTACTATTGCGATATATCGATAGTCCGATGTATTGTTACACCCTATAAAATGCCAAAGACAACATTTATTCACCTAATACAAGAGATATTCCACCCACTGGGGCTTGAACAACAAATGTTGTGAAAATACTCTTATGTATTCTATAATATACTCTATGGTCAGGATCGCTGCCAACGCTTGGCAATTTTTGAACGATTCGTATCACGATATTCAACACCAAAATTTAACACTCATGAAGCCGTTTGTTAGGACTGATGCTCTTACGTGTCTCTGCATCTGATAATTACGTGGAAACGGCGCTGGCTAGGAGAAAATACGATCTTTTATCGGCAATATTAATTTCTTCCTGAAATCCAACAGCTGTCCATTTCCGGATAAGCTTGGTCCCCGGCTTCCGATGGGTAAAATACAGTACCCTCCCAATGCATGCAACGGAATTTGGCAAGAGCGAAGGTACTAGGCTAATAAAGGGTATCACCATTGAATACATTAATTTGATTGAAACAATCCATCGGAAGACAGAAGCCGTAAAATATACAAATTATATATTGGTAATGCCTAATTAAAAATTCAACTTGAGAAAAAGCGGAAAAACCAGTAGAGCCCCAACAACAACTAATAGAATAGAATCAAATAGAATGTTACAACAACAACAACACAACCACTTGAGTACTGTTCTTAACCCCAAAAGAACTTGCAAATAAGACGGGGTACCAGACAGCCACATTGCTACCCGATTGATTTCAGGAAAAAATGAATTACCGATAAAAGATCGCATTTTCTTCTAACCAGCGCCGTTTACTCGTAATTATTGGATGCAGAGACACGTAAGCAGGTAAGAGCATCAGTCTTAACAAACGGCTGAGTGTTAAATTTTGGTGTTGAATATATTAATTGTGATATGAATCGTTCATAAACTGCCAAGCATTTGCGGCGATCCTGACCATAGGGTATATTATAGAATACATAGGAGTATTTTCACAACATTTGTTGTTCAAGTGCCAGAGATTCCACCTTTTATTCAGGTCTGTTGTTTTTCCGACCCGGTATAATGTAACATCTGAGCTGTTTGGTTAGTTCGCGAATAATGGCGCTCTGACCTCTTACCCACAAGGGTGTTGTTAATCGGTGCCAAGGCCATTAAGCTGTACCCTGATCCCTCATAGTACTGCCAGCCACGGTATGCTATGTGGACCATGCAGATAACATGTCACTCGAGTTTCCTTAGTAGACAAGGAACAAATTTCTTGAGCCGTTACAAAAAGAGGCCCCTGTATATTTAACTGTCACCATCTGGTTTTGCACTCCAACTCAAACTGATGTAGTGATGAAGGCAAGGAATGATAAACTGCATCAAGTTCTCTAGTTCGACATCTAGTCCCTAAGCGACAACTGGTGAGCATCCACAGATCGCCTGTATTGAAATATTGTGACAATATCTATGAAATTTGACTCAAATAATTTAGTTCAAAATGATGCACTTTCTATTTAGTTTATGTTCCTCAGTCCCATGCATCATTTACACATTCATTCAATACGATTTTCATTAAAATCAGAATTCACGTGAATTTTAGGCCAGGGGTCACTCGATTACAAAGTTGGCGCAGGAAACCTAAATACCGAAGACTGTTGCACTCACCCCTAACAAGAAAAAGATGGTGTTCTAGAGATTATAAATAATGAGTGCTGTTAATCTGATAAAATCATGAAACTTATAATGAAATCCCATGCTCAAGTGGCCATAGGCTGTCTGGATTAATGAAAATGAAATTCGATCATTAGAAGACTGTTCTATGGTGGAAGAAAGTGTGTGTGAGGAGGGTCTCTTATAAGGGCTAGCCACTACCTTCCTGATCACAGGTCCTGATGAATGATTTCCTTTGGATTATCACCTGTAAACAATTCTGATTTTTAAGTAGTTCTAAGCTGCATATAAAGGCCGGTAAATACTCTGTGAAAACATGGAAGGAAACAGCCAACCATTCGTGAATACACGTCAGCGCTAATTTAATGCACACATATAACTGATTTCGGTTCCCACTGATTTGAACATGTGCAGCAGAGGTAGATCTATAGCTTGTCGTGAGACAACTCATGCTACTAAGCTACCGATGGCGCTTTTGGACCCACTCCCCTCTCTCTGCCTCCGGTATAATACTGGATACCGTATACAGTCATCCGTTTGTACAATGTTCGCGGTATTTTTTTTAGTTAATTTAGTATTGCATTAATACTGAGTGGGGCGAAAATGGAAATTAAATTACATTGCTCAAAGGCCCCTCCTCCCCCTCGAGTTATATTACCACTGTGCTTACAACAGCGTTTCAAAAGTCACACTTTCATTGGCTGTCTCTACAAAACGTTTGCACAAACGACTATCTGATTGGCGGAAATTTCAAAGCATTCCTTGGGTTTACAAAAATATAAACAACATCCAATTCTCTTTAATCTGACGGGCAATATGTTTGAAAAAAAGCTAAAATATACTACACTTTCACCATTCCCTTGCCAAAAGTATGTTACAGTAGCTTATTTTCCCCACAAATTAATCACTTAACTTTAAAAGATCCATTTGATTCGGTATCTCAGTACGCTACGGCGCTTACTTGCAACCGAAAGATATAGGGGCGATAAAATCAATAAATAGGTGGGTTCGTTTTATTTATTTTTATTTATTTATTTATTTAATTAAGTGATTTTATTTATTTATTTTTATTTAGACAGTACGGGACGAATACTTGGGGCATGTTCGATTAATTTTTCAAAGCGCTTACAACAGCGTTTCCGAAAATGAATCATTTTCATTGGCCATCTCCACAAACGGTCACACACGCTTTGTCTGTGATGGTAACCATTACAGCGTTTCCGCCAAACGACGATTTCATTGGTTTAAAAATGTTAAAGCATTTTTGATATTTTAGAACGTTCCTGAGCGTTTTTCGTTTGAAGAAACGGTTATTTGATTGGTTGATTCAGAAACGGCGTTTAAAACGACAATTAAACGCATGGTTTGACGGGTGTTTTGCTGGCGTTTTGCAAGGGTTTTCGTTGCAAAGAAAAACGATGTCTGTACTGTATAACTCAAATTCCCTCGCAGCCAGTCAATCAGTCAGTCGGGACAAACATTGCAGACTCTATTTGGATGACTCTACATGCGTCGCCCGACCAATGTGTACAATGTCCGATAAGAAATAAATTTATCCGACCGACAGAGGCATCATGGTACCATGAAGAGACGTTTTGAAGGAGGGACTTGAATACTTTTGCAAGGTTCACTTTTACTGACAAAAATAAGAGAAGACAAAGTTGGAAACATTGCGTTCACCGATCAGACTGCTCAACAGGGCCATTGCAATGTTTGCTTTCCACCAATGACGTCGGGTCTACAGTACGGTACATAACAGAAAATCTTCAAAATGGCAAGTTAATTAAGCGCTTGGTTATGTTACAGATCCAGCTCCATAATTTTACTGGGCAAACAACGCTACCGCAACACTGAACCAATGCTGATTCAACGTAACGACGTGGAATCAACGTTGATCCAATATCAATATGCTGGGTATACCATATAACCATGTTACGTCATATAGATATTTTACACTTTTTTCTTAGGATACTGGCTTTAATATCGATTCAAACGTTTCAGATATGAAGCAAACGTTCATTTACCAGTCCATTCGAACAAAACAAATAAATAAATAAATAACAATAATAATTAATCGCTCTAAATCGTCATTTTGTAATTTAAAGTAACAATGTCATCTTCATATCTCTCTTTCAGTAAAAGATTCGATTCTCGCTGTGACATAGATGTCTACTTCCTCGTGAATAAGCAACGGTCGTAGTGTACTAGATAAGGCGAAAGACTGCCAAATTCAGGGGTTCGATGCCTCGCTTCACCAGTCTTTCGAATGAGACTCAGTTCAACCGAGGTCCTGTGTATCGCCGATGTTTTGAGGGGACTTTCACTCGAGTTCACTCTCATTCAGTCCTGGTGAACGTTCTACGTTCGGACAATATCTATCCAACTTTGTCCAAACGTAATTGACATTGTCTCAGCATTGGATCAACGTTGTCAGTACGTCGCATGAGCACTGCGCAGAGACATTTACTGTTCGATAAACTAACGAATCTTTTGACAAGATGGGGGTATCTATTTTTCACAGGATACATACGGAATTTCAGGACAACTCCGGAATTATCTCTGTTTTTACTTTCACATAATATTTGTTTGCCATGTTATCATTCATTCATGTCTTTGATATACTTTAGAGACGTAACGCTCATTATCGTTCGTTTGATTGCCATGTAGCGTTGGAGTATATCAATATTTTCCAATGACAAGTAAGTGCAAGACATTCATTTATAAATGAAAGTCCCAGATTGGTCAGTCTTTTATTTACATATGAAAGAAGTCTGATTAGTCCATAATTTACCTGTATTGGATTATCGATATTTGACAATAATAGGTAAATCGATCGATTTAGACATTCGTTTATAAATGAATGTGACTTTCATTTATAAATGAATGTCCACTTTCATTTATAAATGTTTGTCGAATTACATATTAATATGTAATTCATTTACCTTACTTAGGTAATTATTTATATATCAACGGTAAATAGCTCAATATATATGAGCCAGTATCTGTGAAAACCGGTCTTAATGACATAAGAACAAAAAATTAACTAACTGCATCACTGAAAAGTATTACTTTTTCTAAACATTTCCTGAAAATTTGAGATGATTACCACTATTTATTACTGAGATAAAGAATTTAGAAGGAAACAGGTAGTGCAGTTTCTTTATATGACGTTATTAACGTCATGCAAGTATGCTTTGATGTCAACGTCAGTACGTTTGTTTGAACGCGCTTTCTGTGCTTGTGACCCAAAATATTTCTGACAAAAACTGTATTTTCTCATTTTCATTGTGCATTTCATAGTACACACATGACAATTTGCATGACTTAACATTCTTCCTCAAATGATAGGTCTTTGTACTGGTATACCATCTGTTTTCAAGGCTTTGGGGTTACCGTGGATTAAGCGTTGTCATGGCAAGATATGTCATATTTATGACTGGATTTTGCCGGAATTCATAGGCTTTCTGTAATACCTCAACGCCTAAGGTATTTTCATGGAAATAAGTAGAGGTCCGAAAAATCATTAATTTTGACGTTTTTCATCCGTTCACAACGTAATTATTACGTAATATCATTAAGCCCGGTTTTCACAGAGAACGGCTCATATACGTTTCACGTACGAACAGGGTCTTTATTCAATATGTATATAATTAATATAAATAAATACATTTTATAGGTAAATAAATACCTATCATAGGTAAATGAATTACCTATAATATGTTATTATTTATATAAATTATATAAATATTGAATAAAGACCCTATCGGTACACCATAATATATATATATATATATATATATATATATATATATATATATATATATATATATATATATATATATATATATATATATATGAAATATATAAACGAAGTATAAAATGACTTCACATGCTCCTTTTTTAACTTTATTTGTCACATAAACAAACGCGTTTCGTTAAACAACTCTTCAGTGTAAAATAAAGTTAAAAAAGGAGCATGTGAAGTCATTTTATACTTCGTTTATATTCTCATCTTGTGCCGCGTCCTTTCCTTATTTCAAATCTATGAAATATATATATATATATATATATATATATATATATGAAAAACAGATGTACTTGCGATCACAGTATAATTCACTATAAAATCCAATCAGTATTTAAATTATATAGATATGGTAGCAGCAATAACACAAAACGCGAGCGCTTTCATTTCCAATCTTCAGGCGTTTTGACGTTGCTAAGTTACAATATGTTACGTAACGTTATTGTTTTAACGTTATGCTCGTACCGTAAGTTTTCGTATTTTTACTACTTTCTGTTGAGTTTTGGAGTGAAAATTTTTATAAAGTATGCCTCCTTCTGTCTTCTTTTAGACACATCGTCTGTTTGCATTTTGTAAAATGGAAAAATCTTATATTTTAGTACTCCACTGGTGCAGCTATCTAAATGTTCACTAAGCGGAATTTTGCGTGTCTTTGGATCTCGTATCTGTTGGTTAGGGTATATATATATATATATATATATATATATATATATATATATATATATATATATAGTAAAAACAATAAGTCCGATATAGCCAAATAACACAATTATTAATTAACTAATATATATAGTAAGATTTAGGGAAATACATCTAACAAACACAATATTTCGGTAGCACTGGATCCGCTTGGGATGCTAAAATGATTTGAAACTGATTATAAATGGAGAGGTAATCATTAACAGTGCAATAGTTAATGCACTGTTAATATCGGACTTATTGTTTTTAATATATATATATATATATATATAAACTACAACTGTGTTCCTCAACGTTACCACTAAACCTGTCTTCAGATTCATGTTTAAATCATATAATTATAGATAAGAAACATACAACGATAGTTTGCCAATATAATATAGAGGCATATGCTTCTGGCCACTTAAGATAAATACAGATCGAATTGAGGATGCACTATTTACCATTTAACGTGTATATATTTCTCGAAGCCAGTCTTCAAAGTTTTACGGCCTCTTACAAAAAATAATTTTTACGTGCTGCATTGACTAATTCAAAAAGAGCCAGTCAGTTCTCTCTAGTATGTGCATAATTTGAAAATGAATAATAGAGGTTTTTCAGAGGGGACCACATTTATCAACAATCAATTTCGGTTTATTTAAATTATTGGTGTATGTTAATATCTTTGTTACTGTTATGTAAGTTATACAGCAGATATGATTATTTTTTATCTTTTAAACCTTATATAGCATTAAGATAAACGCAATACATTTATTGATTAAATTACGTCTTCTTCATTTTTTATCAATCATGAGTTAGGCAAATTGATTTATTATGTAGACTTAATCAAAAAGAAAAAAATAACAAGTAAAAGAATTGCTATTGTTACCCATTTAACAAGTTTTAGTCACAAGAAAAAGAATTCATTTTGCAAAACAATGATATTTTGAAAGTTTTTTTTCACCAGGTGGTGAGGAATTGTGATTCACTGTATTCCATTACCATACTTACAAACATGTAAATATCAATTCGTGTCATGTCTACACAAATTAGCATAGAACAGAAATGCCGAATAAACGACAAGTTTTAGAAAATCATGGGGAAAGTTTAGCTAACATGTTCAGAAACACAGAACTGGCCTTTCTAATGATTTCCGATTCTGTTTGCCAAAAATGCAGTTTCAATGGCGGCCATTTTGAAATTCAAGATGGCCGCCATACATGGAATTTTCCGGCTTGGCATCCACCCTGAAAATGCTTAGAATAGTTTTGTCTAGCATTGTGGCAAATTTCATGCTTTTATCAAAATGTGCACAATTATTCCACACATTTGCCCAGCTATAAAATAAAACAGAGTAAGCTGAAAATACCTGAACTTTACAGATTACTGTACTAAGTATTGCTATAAGCGTAATAGTACAGGGTGACATGCTTTGATGCATGTGTTAGTGCATGTGTTCATGGAACACATGCAATTAGGTACCACTCGCGCTTGATGCGTAATTGCTTGTTGTGTTGTATAAATTCTGCCTTTAGGGCACCGGGAACCAATTATATGTATTGAGTGGATTACAATACACTATATAGTCAGGAATGTAACTCCTGCAGAACTTCTGGCCTCTAGCAAATATGGAGTGAGAAAGTTGTGGCACCTAGTATACAAAATAGGCTGAATATTTACACAGTTCCGCTGTTATAAGAACTGCTTAAAACAAGTAGACATGACGGCAACGATCGCTTACCTGAGTACCAATGTGAGCCAAACACCCCCCCCACACACACACAAATTCACAACCCACCCCGTGAATGTTTTGATCCCATGGGGCATGGTTGGCAGTGATTCCAGAGAAGAAGATTTACATTTTAGCTCTAAAGCGCAATATTAATGAATGACCCCCAGGATGTGGCCAGTTTGGAGCCTAGGGACATGATTGGCAGGATTTTTGTAGAGTACCACTAAACATTGCTGCATACTAATATTTAAGCTCTGTGCTTTTTTAGCTATATAGCTCTATATAAACAAATGGCCGACCCTGGGATGAGGCCTGTTTTGACCCCTGGGGCTTGAGCAGCAGGATTTATGAAGGGGATTACTACACATTGCAACATACTACATATATAAGCCCTGGGATGGTTTCAGAGAAGGTTTTTGAAGGTTATTTAGCTGTATAGCTCTATATTTACATATGACCCCCCCTGGGGTGAGGCAAGCTAGGACCCAAGGGGTTTGACTGTCAGGATTTATGTAGGGGACTAAACATTGCTACATTCTAAATATGTAAGCTCGGGGTATGGCGTGTAAAACGTTGCGAAATTCAGTAAGTTTCTATTTATGTGCTATAATCTTGTTTTATATGAATGAACCTTTCTCTTTAAATGCTTCATAATAGTCCGGAATGGGATGGAACGGACAGGACTATCTTCATTCCATTGGCTACCATTTTCTTCTACCGCCTTGGATGGTACTCTATCAGGAAAGAATTTGCTCGGTGGGAGCAAATTCATTCAAGTATAAGTGCAATCCCAAAAATCATTGGAGTGAGTGATCTCGGGTTTAACGTCCCACCAACACATAGGTCATACGGAGGCGGGACCCCGGTTTAAAGTCTCATCCGAAACACCGGAGTCGGGTGATCGGATCTGCGATCCCTGGATTGGTAGTCTAGCGCCTAAACAACTACGCTACAGCCGCTGTTAAAATCAGTGGAACAAAGTAGGGCCCATGACTCACATGCATACAGAAATATAAAAATGGCAATGGACAAGGAAGCACATCAGTTTCGCCTTTGATGCAAGAGATATGTTGTTATCTCTCTAAACTGGCTTCAAATGAATTTTGTGCAATCCTTGAGAGAACCTCCGCGTTTCAGCCATCATCTGAGACAACTGCTCCGAACTATTTGAAGCTTGTTACGGCACCAAACTTCTGTTCTTTTACATTGATCTCCCTCTGGATGCCATAGGCGGTGTGTCTTCAGTTTGGTCTTCGCAGCACTGATCTCCATATTACACCTTGTGCAGGTTTCGTCGAGACTTTCAACAAGGGTTTCTTGTTCCTACTCTTCCTTAGCTAGAGCATCTATGTCATCGAATAACCACAAATTGGTAATATTTCTGCCGCCTATGCTAACCTTTCCTTTGGCATATTACATCTATATCTTTCAACTACCGCGAGTGGGTTTAATTGTGCCGGGTAGCAAAACTGCTGGGTAGCGATGTACATAAGTGCTGAGAAGATCAAACTGATGTCAAGCTGTGCCAGTGGCACCCAAAGGAAGATCAAGGTAAAGGGACAGAAACTGTGAAATTTGACAAGTTTTAAATACCTTTGAACAGTTGTCTCAGATGGTGGCTCCAAACCAGACGTTCTCTCAAGGATTGCACAAACCACGGCAGCCCTAACAAAACTGGAACCTATTTGGATTGATAACTACATCGTTTGCATCAGAGGTGAAACTGATGCATTCCCTTTCTGTATGCCTGTGTAGCGTGGATCTTAAACAGAATAGCCAGAGAAAAGAACATATGTCTTCGAGATGGGATGCTGCAGAAGGTACTGAACATCTCGTTCAAGGACTATGTAACAAATAAGAATGTTCGCAGAAAGATCATAGCCGCCATTGGAAAACATCATAAACTCCTGACCATGGATTCAGAGGTGGTTTGTCTTCTGGCATAGCATTGACAATCTTGCATGGCAGAAGTAGATGCAGACAGAGGGGGTGGTCTTAAGACAATATTAAAGAGTGGATAGGTGAAATACAAGACCAGGTGGAGAGAGATTGTTGCAACGTTATCTTTGACGCCCCAACAACCTGGCAGGGTTATGATATATCATAAAATAGAATTATCAGGACACACAGCGGAGACTTTTAGAAGCAGTCTGATCTAGGTCTTCACTTTTGCACAAGCAATTCCATGCCAATCTTTAGGGTTAATACGGTCTTGAGACACTCTGAATCCTGAATTTTATTATAAGACAATCTGCGCACATGCCGTCCGGGTAACGCCGTTTACTTTAAGGCTTTGTAATATTGAGTAATTGCCTGAGCCCTAGATAGGATGAGCATTGCTCAGGCTTTTCCGAGCATACGTACTGTCCGCGACGTGGCACGAATAAACCCTAGCCAGTTTGTGCATCTGTTTGGCTTGAAAAAGACTACCAAATACTTATCCCTTCAAGGATGTATAAAGCGGAAACAAATGCCTTCATGAACAGTCTGGCCCAGGTTTTCGGTCTTCACGCGTCTTTATCATGGCAGCTACAATCAAGCAGATACATGTACCTTATAAAACACGCAGACGGCGATAATTAAGATAGTCTGCTCCTCGCGGAGTCTAAGCATACGGTTTATGGATGGTGAAGCGCGTCTGAGCAGAAGTGCAGGATGATTTTAGGTTTTACTTTTCCCACGAGCTATAACGCGAGTTCTCTCCTGAGAGGGCTAAAACATCCAGCTATTTGCAAAACTAAATCAGCTATTTGCAAACCTGTCTTAAGCCGTATTGAATACACTGCTCTGTTTTCTCCCATTGTTTTGCGAAGGCAAACAATGTTTTGCGAAGGCAAACAACTTTATTGATATGATTTCTTTTGCAAAATTTAGCCCTTTTAAACTAGAATAAACGCTTAGGGGAAAGAATTTGCTCCATAGGGAACAAGTTCTTTCCTTTAAGGGATCCCCTCGCCCAATGCAGAAGAGTGGCAACAATAAGACTGACACACTTCCCATTTGTGTATCCGCGCAGTCAGGTCAAAGCCTTAGCGGTACGCATACAGTTCGTATGGACCCTGAGGGACATGCAAGCACAAAGTGAATCACGGATTGTCTGATAGATGGTCCCTGCTCGGAGTGTGCTCGTTAAGGAATAGGCTTGTCTTGCTTATTCAGACTTTTTGCCTTGTCTGATAAAATGTTTTCTAACTTTCAGTACACGTTAATGCACAATATGCTGCATACAGACAGACAGACAGATAGATAGATATATAGCTAGCTAGATAGATAGATAGATAGATAGATAGATAGATAGATAGATAGATAGATAGATAGATAAAAAGATAGATAGATAGATAGATAGATAGATAGATAGATAGATAGATAGATAGATAGATAATCAATTTTTATGTACATAGAGGTTAAAAAATGCTTCACGTTGTCGTGTCTCAAAATCAGAATGGATCTTACCAAAGTGGGTATAGTTTTAAACATGGAATAAAATGGATTCAAATAGAATGGAATAGAATGCATAAGATAATCCTAGAACCTTGAATTTTACTCTTACATTAAAGAATTGGCCTCCCTCGGAGGGAGCGAATTGTTTCTTGTAATAGAGGAGGAGAATCTCCGTGCCAGTCCATTCCACTTCAAATCATTACATGTTTTGAACTGTACCCTGATCATTGATCTGCACGATGAGCATCCTACTGGATTCTTTTGGCCAGTGTGGCCTAGTAGACTGTGTCACTGTCGTGCGACAAGTCGCAGAGAGAACCAGACTCGAAGTTTACATTCTTGTGTGTGTTCTTTGTTTGCAAGGGCAACTTTTATAGATTTTATTTGGGCTGGACGATCTTCATGTGTGCGAAGAGAGAGAGAGAAATTTGCAATGTAAGTATTGTTTATAAACCGGCAAACGTCGAATCAACGACAATGCAATGTCAACATTACGAACAAGTTGAATTCGAACAATGCGTATTTGAACTGGTGTGAAATTTACAGTGCCTGCCTTGATCAGACTGCTCCCTCCTATGAGGCTGTCTGGTGTCTCTACGACAGAACTGCTAGTAGTTGTAGCAGGATCTGAGTGTCGTTCATCTCAGGTCAGGTAAAAGTCCTACAAATTCGGAGGAAGCGTCTGGACGACTGAAATATCTCAAGGACGTCAACCACTCATTCACTCACTCACTCACTCACATCACATCACATCATGATGATTTGGTTAAAAGAATACAGATTGTATATACAGTATAATGTATATAAAATTTGTATTCTTTTACCCAAATCAGTATGATTCAAGCCCCAAAGATCTGACTTTTTAATACATTGTGGTCTGAAGGCGACGCACATTCAGGCCCCAGACCCCCAGGTCAATTTAGATCCCCAGGGGCATGGTTGGCAGGATTTATGAAGCAGGCAACAACATATTGCTACATACTAAATTAAATATATAAGCTCTGGGCCTCATGGTTTCAGAGAAGAATGTTTTTGAAGTTTTTCCCATTATATTGGGAGATTTATGTTGCCACGGCAACCAGAGTTCCAAACCGATCTGTCTAAAAACCTTATGCAGTCATTCCCCTACCCCAACAATGCTACATATCAAATTTGATCAAGATTGGTTTAGGAGATATTGGCATTTAAAATGTGGATGTCGACGCCGACGACGGACAACAGACCAAGTCTATACTATAAGCTCACCATGACAGGTGAGCTAAAATGCAACAGTGGCTCATTTGGGAGCGCAATGTAGAGGCAGTACAGCGTAGGCATATTTAACCATACTTTAAGGCTCAAGTCGAGGCGAGTTGCAGTTATAGTCAAACCTGCTTACGTGGTCACCTCCATCAAGGGGCAACCTGTATTTAGCAGCCACCTTGTTTATATCTGTTGAACCAAAATACAGTGCAAATGAACCTGTATTAAGGAGTCCCTGTTTTAAGCAACCAATTTTCCCTTGGGTGACCCCTTAAGATAGGTTTGACTGTTATTTGACTTACCTTAAAATTCTCAGGACGATACAGTAGTCTAAAATCCTACACTGTCATACATCGTTTTTCGAAAAGCAGTACAGTTGACTGAATGTAATACCTAAAAAGCGGTTCATCACGACACAAAGCAGTACATTAAACAAAAAATGCAAAACGGCCTCCTGTTCTTTTTATGTGATGAACAACAGTATTTTTACAAAGCATCAGTATAAATAATGTATAATACATATGTGATCATTCAAGAATAACATAATAAATCGAGAGAAAACTCGAACATTTGAGATGACAACAAACTGAAGCACATGACCCACGCAGATTTCTTCAGATTGTTGCTTAAATGCCGTATTCATAGACTAGTTGTCAAAGTACAAAGCAGATTATTAATTGATATCACTTGCTCGATGTAAATCATTTCAATTTTGAACTAATTAGACAAGAAATAAATCAACTTACTGTCACAACGAAGCGCGTGGTAACCATTTTCCTTTCCAAGAAAGCAGTTTGGTTACCAAAAAAGCAACTGTCGCTGTACAGTTAGGTCACGTGATTACATAGCGTGTTGACAGAGGTTCAGTCGTGCTGTAACTATATCAAAACGTATTTGCTTGTGCAGTTTCGTATATGTTTATACTTTGGACATCTTGCTGGATGTTTCCATTGATGTTGGAGACCTGTTAGTACATGATTGTTTTTTTATTAATGCAGTTTACACTGTAAGCAACTGTATTAAGCAATGCTTGTTTAATACAAATCAGTTTGAACTGAAGCTGTTGTTTTGAGTTTGATCTATTGCTCTTGAGCGGTGGCTTAATACAGGTTTCCCTAAATACTGAGATGCAGTGAAACAATGAATTCGTGATACTTGCCCAGTAAAACGATCCGTTTTTGCTGGACAGTGTCACGATACCATATCACTTCGTCTCCATTTTAATAGATGTTCTCGGTAGCAGATAGCAGAAAAGAAAAATGCATGCATTTGCCTGCAAGTTATACTTTAGATTCAAGGATTGAGGGAATACAGTCAAACCGTCTTAGCGGGTCACCCAAGGGAAACACCACTACTGACTTTGACGGCAATGGATCCCTTTGTAAAGGTGAACACATAAGTAGGTTTGAGTGTAGTCGTCTTAACATTCGCATATAACAATGTGACAAGGACAACTAACATTTTCCTCACAAACAAGGAGTTATAAAACAGGGAACAAAAACTGTTGTGCACAATCGTGACCTTGGGTGTGTTCGGAGCAATGCTGCTCGCTAAGATGGTGCCCTCGAGTATTAAGAGTGACAAAAATGATCGGATACATTCAATAATGTGGAGAAGTTACCTACTAACGACATAAGCGGGACTGACCTGAAATGCTATTGTAGCATAATGGAACTTAGTAGTATACATATTCAGCCGAAAAGTTTTCAGAGACAAACAAACAAGTGCAATAACTCTCCGTCCAGAGGATAATTCCTGAAAAACAACAATTCAATGAACACATTTATTCGGCATTCAACTAAGTCAGAGTGCCAGGACGATATTTCAAGCAGTTAAATAAGTACATGAGAAAATGGCTAGTGTGGCTTAACCGCAATATAAGGACTCAGATGCCCACAGTGAAACGAGATAGAGACGGTGTTTACCGTATGCCATATCTGAATGATCTGGTTGTTTATTTAAAGTGAACGTTTACTCCAGTGGATACATTTAATTATATACTGGCGTAATGATAAAACAAATACTCACGCTTTGAAATATATAGAACACAAATCCAAACTGTGCTGGTGGAAGTTCCTGTTGAGGGTAGGGGACACTGTACAGTTTAATTTAACCCGAAATAGGTGATCAAAAGCAACTGAAAGATAATGAACTAGTGTTCTTGTAGCCAGAGTGCGAAGCTCGAGGAATAGTTACTAGCTATTTAATATTTCAAGTTCTTCTTTCAGTACGATATCGTCGATAAGTCACTCTTCTCACAGGATGGATGGGTACCATCTGGCGGGTTAGCTCGATTTTCCAAACTCGTATTTCGTTTCAAACTCGGGACTAAATTGGTGCATAACCTTAACTCTATTTCCAAAACATGAGCTCAGCCAAATTTAGCCAGCTGTGTCCTGGTAAGGACTTTCGGGTCAGCAGAGTGCTGCAGTGGTCCTGCTAGTCGTGCGGCAAGGTGTTCGAAAAAGAAAAAATGTCTACAGAGACATATCAAAGATAAGCATCTCGATAAGAATCTGGAGAAGCTCAGTTGCGAGTTCTGTTCTTTTGAGGTACCAAGGGTAGATAAGCGCAGTTAGAGAAACATATGCTGATAAAAAATAACTTTCCTGTTCCCCCAGCATTCCACAGACCAGAGGTCAGATCACAGCCGATGAAGGAGGATAGGTTACGAGCGTTAATTTTGATGAAACGCCCATGCCCAGTCCAGACCCTACCCCTTTGCCAAACTACACCCACCTTTTCCCTGTGGAGGAGTCGGAAGTTTCTGGCATTCCTGTAATTCCCCTACAGATATCCATACCCGTAGCTCAACCTCTTTGTTGGATGAGCTGCCCTTATCGACGCCTCCGGCTATGGCAGAGGGCATTCCAATCCCTGCCGCCCCCGAGGCAGAGGCATCAAGTCCTGCAGCCCCTTCAACCATTACGGAAGGTGAAAGGTTCACCATTCCAGCGGCTACAAACTTGCCGTCCCCGGGTACCGCGGAACCCTCAGCCATTCCAGAGCCAGAAACCTCAACCCCGGAGGTGCTGGCGGCTGTAGCTTCCATTATGCCTCATTTGAATCCGAGGCATCACCTGAACTTTGTCCGGGTCAACCTGTTTCCGCTCCAAACTGACATCTTGGCGGAAGCTTGCCGGGCAATTCCACCGGAAACACTTGAAGCCCAACCAGTTCCAGTGGATTATCAAAGAACCCCAGCGGATCTTAACGATCCACGCTATTTTTTTCATTGCGCCCCAAGTGAGTTTGAGGATGATTCCTTAAACGAACGCCTCATACGTGAGACAAGGGAACGTGCCTTGGATTCATTGTACGGGATCTACCGAGTGGAGTTCACCGCCATGAATATCCTTTGCGTACAGAAAAGGGAGATGGTGACTCTGTCCGATGGGACAGAATACTCCCTCGCCTCTTACTGGTGTGAGGAGCCCACCCATATCTCCGAGGTCAATGCGTGGACCTCTTCAACCTTTTTATTCCCTACGGTAAGGAAATCAGATCCCATGTTTGCTAGACCCACAGTTCACCTCTCAATTCCCTGTCAATCTGACCCAACTTAAACATTTGTCCCTAGCCCGCCCAAGACCTAGCTCCATTCATTGTATATACTTGTTTAAATTTTCTTTTTTTTTTAAATATAATAATTATAATCAGGGTTATGAGAATTTTAAGCATGTTTTGACTAAGGGAAGTAACCGAAACATTTAATGGTACTATTATTTAAGATATATTACCTCCCCTGAATAATATGTATTATTTTCTGTCAACCTCTGCATCATATTAATTTTTGTTCTTAACTTTTTCATCATAATATTTTAAAAAAACTCTGCATTATAGTACTTCAATGTTTTTTTTTTTCTTAACCTCTGCATCATATTGAGTGAAAAAAATAAATAGATACAAATAGAGAGAAATGAGAATTGTTTAGTAGTTTTGTGTGATTTCTTCGGTACAAATGCAAAAATCTGCAGTTTCTATACCTATAATCCAGGCTTTGTCCAACTTACACTCACATGGTAAATGAAGCGGAAGCGTGTGAATGTTCTTAGATTGAAGGAAATATGACTAAAAACTGATTTGTGATATTTCTCGTCAGTGCAGATATGTTTAAGAAAAACTATAGAAAACAAATTGTAAACCTCTCACGCTCATTTTCCCGCAAGGTATCGGAACTGACTCTCTCGGGCAGTAAATCTGCCTACAAAATGTATAGTGCATTAGTATCTGGACAGTTCCGATGTAAGGCTAAGGGTTAAATGAGCCGCGACACAACAGAACAAACAATGTGATTGTGCGCCCAGCGCAGACTCAGATCAGACTAGGCATCCGCCCAGTCTGATCAGAGTCTTCACGTTCTTCACTGGCCGCATGGAGTTAGCTTAGACCCTTAGCTAGTTCTGTTGTGGTTCTCTGTTGCCTGTTTTTGGTGTCAGAGTTTCTGTGATGTTTTACCTTATGTATGTTCTTATTATTTTTGGTTCGGTTTGGGTTGCTGAGTGGCCACCTTTTGGGAACAAGCTGCTCACTCGGTTGGCCATATGTTCTCTGTATCTTGATTATTTGTAATCTTAGTTGTTTCCAACTATGGTTTGAGGGCTGGATTTGGATTTTGATTGTTTCAGTTCCTGGTCTTTGCATACTTTTTACTTTTAAGCGTTTAGCGATGAGTCTGATCTGACTGGGCGGATGCTCAGGCTGATCTGAGTCTGCGCTTGGCGAACAACCACACTGTTGATTTTCTCGTGTCGCGGCTCAAATATTGTTTCTGTTGCTTTGTCACGCCAACAGCGTGAAAGAACTAAGGCAAATGTATTTTTCCCGGCAGCGGTGGCGGGGTAAAAGTTAATCCAGTTTTTTTATTATCTAGCATTGTATCGGGACAATTGGCAGTGAAAAGAGAAACAACATTCTGCGGAATAGTTGTTCAGTGACTGTAGTTGCACTGTTTTGACAAATATAAGAAGCCTAATTAGAAAACAGACGTTTTATGAAATGGCGTTCACAGGAGCCCGGTTGCACCTAATACTAACAATTGATAAGCTAACATAGGTTTTCTCTCTATAATATAAATATTAATAAGGAATGACGACTGACATTTTATCCGCACCGATCTATATACACTGGTTCCCGCTTACCTATATACACTGTAAGAGTTAAAGAACCAATCCGATGGCGTTTTTGTAAACCTGTAAAATTCAAATCTTAATTGGACGTCTGTGAACCTTTTTATTCTGACAAGTTTTGCGAAGGTAAAGATCAAGCGTCCAAAATGGCATAAGGAATAAATTTGTGTTAGCCTTCAAATGTTTGTCGAACGTTTATCGGATTGGGGTTTAAAATTGTACGGTGTTTTATAGGTAAAGCTGGAACCAATATATAGAAAGTTGCGGATAAAATGGCAGCCGTCAGTACTTGTTTTTTTGTGTTGCTATATTAATATAATAGAGAGAAAACCTATGTTAGCTTAGCGATTGTTTGTATGCGTAGTTGTTGGATATTGGCAGCCGGGCTCCTGTGATGGCGTTGCCCAATTATCCGTTCGTCCATATATCGCTAACTTTTTTTCTCTGCGCTCCGTTTCAGAAATAAATTTCATTATTCCGATGTTCATGGAAGTATGAACACTATGGGTCAAGTGCAAAGTATCTGACGCCCGGAGGGCGTTCACGTTAATTTCGTAATGGACCCATCGTGTTGCCACTTCCATGATCCTCAGAAAAACGTTATTTGTCTCTAATAATTACGTTTATTTTAAAACTCTTTTGAGCACAATTTTCGATTTTTAAGAGCAACATTTGTAAAATTTAGGATGAGAAACTGTCACTAACCAACAGGCAAGCCGTTTACATTAAACGGTCTTCACCATGACGTGACGTCAAAAAGAGCATACATGTGAAGTTGCATTCAAACAGCCGTTTCTCCGAAATAAATTCCTCTAACAAAAATCAAAGGAAATGAAATTATAACTTTGTAACTATTAGGAATATCTCGACAAAACGTTAAAACTATGTGTATGACCTTGTGACGGTGTGTCGATTTAAAAGAATGGTTATCCTCCCTCTTTTAGTGATGTAGTCAACGACCCTTTTATTAGCTTTATACTATGCTCGAGTGTACATCACGTCATGGCGACGACGTTTAACGTTAAACAGCTTAGAATATCTTAATTAAGCTTTTATTGTAATCTGTATGATGTCAGAACAGTGTGTCGCATATGCTAATGGTCTTTCTCTCTTACCTAGTTTTGGAGTTACCTCCATTCGTTTAATTTATTTTGAGACTGTTTCAACCCGTTTTGTGTGAGTAATAATTAGGTAGGTAATTATGTGGAATATCTCGTTGAATCTGTATAACAATGTACATGAGGTCAAGGCGGTAGGCCCCATGTTAATATGATTGCGATCCTTTACTTATTTTCGGAGTTAAGCCTCTTTGATTAGTTTCAGTCTATTTTATATTAGATTCACAACTGCTTGATCGTTTGGAATATCTTGAAGCAACATATATGAGTTCAAAGCTGTGTGTCGACTATAAGAATGGTTGTTATCCTTTCCTATTTTAGAGTAACATTGATTTTTTTTCAGACTATTCTTGCACTTGTTTTAACAAAGTGATGGTCTGGAATACCTTAAAACTTTTATACAGCCATGCCTATGAGGTCGAAATGCTATGTGCCACATATAAGAAAATTTATTCTGCCTTACTTTCGGTGCAATGTTTTGTTGTTGTTTTTTTTCTAGCCTGTGCACTGTGCTTGTCATATGTAGGTAATTCAATAGCTGGATAAAAAATCATAGCAATATGTATATAGTCATGACAAGGTAAACTACATTTTTTTTAAATTCCCATCCTGTTATCCTGACCATTTAAATTTTGGAATGGCTCCCGATTACAGGGCCTAGGTTTTTAAAATTCATATCTAAAATGATCATGAAATATAAGCAGACACATGTTTCAATATATTTTCCTGAAGTGAAATAGAGAATCAGGCATATAGTGCCCTGCTTGCGATCCTCTTGTTTTTATTATTGTTGCTTCTTACCAAATCTTTATCAGTAGATAGTATAGAAGCATTTGATTAAGAAAATGCAAGCAGCCACCCAATTATAATTTTGATTTACAACAGTAGAAATACACTGTTCCTGAGAATACCACCTTTTTGTGTAGTTGTCTATCTCAAACACTGGTATATCTCAGTGCTATCTGATATTACCTAAAATTGTGTAAAATTTATTCATACATTTATTTTATATCTCAGACTAGAGGTATGCCAAATTTGTACTTAGCGCCTTAACTGACTGAACTGTACTATACTTGCTCAAAAAAGAAATGATAAAAAGTTCAAGCGAACAAAATGTTCAACATATATGAAAAATTGTCCCAAAAGTTGATCTGTGGCCAGCCAAGAAGGACAGCATTCGATACAGAAACTTGTAGGACAACTAGTGCGTTACAGAGGACTTGATAAAACACTAGCATTTCTTACGGGGATTATAAGAGCACGACCGCAAACCGGTTAATTCCCAAGTAATTTCATTGCTGGCCGTCCCAAGGTGGCGCTTTTGTTTTGGTTCGTCCTAGTTGTTCCATGTGTCGTTTGTCGCTTTGGCTGTTTTGATATATGTTTTGTTATCTAAAGGCTAGCTCTGACATACAAAAATTGAAAAATATGTAAAAATAGATGTTAAAGGTTTTAAGTGTATTCTTTTCTTTCTTTTTTTTTCTTTTTTTTTCTTGTTGTCAGGGTTGGTGCTTTTTGTAAGACTGTTGTGTTGGCGGTAGTTATTTTTGTTGAGTTGAACAACAAAGCATTTGATGGTCCAAAGCAGAACAAAGGGCGAGGGTTGGTCTACCACAAACCGTTAAAGCCCCCCCCCCCACTCCCTTGTAATTTTATGACTTGTCGTCCCTAGGCGGTAGTTCTGTTTTGGTTCTTCTTGGTTGCTTTAAGTGTTGTTAGTTGCTATGTCTGTTATTGATATATTGTTTGTGATGTTCAGACTAGCCCGTTGACCACATACATGGAATGTATGAATGAATGAATGAATGGCTGTTCAAATGGCTGCCGCTGGTGTTGTCTTTGGTGGTGACTAAGTTTGTGTTGTTTTTTTCCCACATGGTGTCTTGGCTTGGATATGGGATTGAATTGTGCCAGTTCCTGAGGATAGTCCTTCCTACTTTTTATATATCCCAGCTTATTCGAATAGCTGGAGAGCCTAGTCATATCGCTGACTTTAATGTTAGAAATCAAACTTTTATTACAAAACTTCTTACACAAGGTTATCGGATTCATAGTTTATGATTTAGTATTAAAACTTAATACATGACTGAAATCGCTTATGAAACAAGATATGTCAAAACCTGAATTTCATGGCGACTAAGTGTACACATTTAAGAAAATTTTGGTCAAAATGATTTTTCTGTTCACTTTATAAAAACAACAATATTCGTTACAAGAGAATCGGATACAACATGAATGTTATGCCATAGACTGCAATACTATTTGGTTGTTTATCCTTTTATTATTAACAACCTTGCAGACATCTTAATAGACTTAATAATGGCTCCGACATAAAGCTTTCAGTTCAGTTGGTGGAACCGTTTGATTGTGACTATTGGGATTCAACTGTTTAATTTTTTGTTGCTCCAGCGTTTCAAAGGTATTTCTGTTGAGTACTCGCCTTGTGTCATCTCAGTAGTGAATCTTGATACATATGTTCGCTGTTTTGATTTTTAGCTCACCTGAGCCAGCGGCCCCGAGGAAGCTTATAGGATGGTAAGGCTCCGGCGTCCGGCGTCCGTCCGTCCTTAATTTCAAACTTCTCCTCTGAAACCGCTGGGCAAATTGTAACCAAATGTCATATGTAGCCTCTAGGGGACTTAGGAACGAAAAGTTGTTCAAACGGTCCTGGTCACATGACCAACATGACCACCATGTCCATACAAGGTAAAAACTTTAAAAATCTTCTCCTCCAGAACCAATAAGCCGATGGCCTGGAAACTCGGTATGTAGCATCAGGTACACATGTACTACCATGATTGTTCAAATTATGACCTTGGGTTGACCTTGACCTTTTGTACAGCAAGGTCAAATTTGCTTTCTTGTGCTTTTATATGGGAAATGCTAGAACATAAGATTTCTTGGAAACTGTTGAAGATTTTGACCTAAAAATTGATATATATAGTCATCTTAATGAGTACATGAAAATTTATGCAAACAAGAGGTCAAGGTCATTCTTTGACCTTTGACCCTGGTCTCTCATATTGCGACAATTTCACACATCGCAAAAGCCATAGGGCAAATTGTAAACAAATTTCATGTAGAGGTTCTAGGGGGCAATGAACCAAAAAGTTGGTCAAACGGTCCTAGTCACATGACCAACATGGCCAACATGCCCATTTATGGTAAAAACCTTTAAAAATATTCTTTTCCAGAACCAATAGGCCAATGAACTTGAAACTTGGTGTGTAGTATCGGGTACGCAAGTACTACCAAGATTGTTCAAATTATGACCTTGGGTTGACCTTGACCTTTCGTATGGCAAGGTCAGTTTGCTTTCTGGTGCTTTTTGTATGGGAAAATGCTAGAAGATAATGATTTCATGGAAACTATTGAATATTTGGACCTGAAAATTGGTATATACAGTCATCTTAATAACAACATGAAAATTTACATGTACAAGAGGTCAAGGGTTGTTTTACTTTTGAACCTGGTCTCTCAAATTACCTCTCCTCAAAAGCCACTTGGCAAATTGTAACCAAATTTCATGTAGGGGATCTTGGGGGAAAGGGAACGAAAATTTGTTCAAACGGTCCTAGTCAAATGTCCAACATGGCCGCCACGACCATATATGATAAAAACCTTTAAAAATCTTTTTCTCCAGAATCAACAGGCTGATGGCCTTGAAACTTGGAATTTAGCATCAGGTACGCAAGTACTACAAGATTGTTTAAATTATGACCTTGGGTTGACCTTGACCTTTGTACAACAAGGTCAAATTTGCTATCTGGTGTTTTTATATAGGAAAATGCTAGAACATAAGATTTCTTGGAAATTGTTGAAGATTTTGACTTGAAAATTGGTATATACAGTCATCTGAATGAGTATATGAAGATTAATATGTACAAGAAGTCAAGGTCATTCTTTGAACCTGGCCTCTCATATTGTGACAATTTCACGCATCTCTTAAAAGGCTACTAGGCCAATTGTAACCAAATTTCATATAGAGCCTTTAGGGGCTGAGGGAATTAAAATTTGTTCAAACCATCTGGGTCATATGACCAACATGGCCGCCATACCCATATATGGGAAAAACCTTTACGAATCTTCTTCTCAAGAACCAAATAATCGATGGCCTTGAAACTTGGTATATAGCATCAGGTACTTGAGTACTATCAAGATTGTTCAACGATGACCTTTGACTGACCTTTACCTTTGTTAAGACAAGGTCAAGTACGGTAAAATGCCAGATCATAAGATTTCATGGCAAGTTTAGAAGATTTTGGCCTAAAAATTGATCGTCTAAGTTAGTAAATAGACGATTTGCAGGTTGAAGAGGTCAAGGTCATTTTTTGACCTCTGACCCATGTCTCTCATATTTTGACAATTTAAAACTTCTCCTCAAATGCCACTGGGCTAATTGTAACCAAATTTCATACACAGCCTCCAAGACTGAGGGAACGAAAATTTATTCAAGCGGTCTAGGTCAGATGTCCTGCATGGCCACCATACTCAGGTGACCTATTCAGGACCTCATGGCCCTCTTGTTTGATAAGTCGACGTCCTTCACGCAGACTGAACAATTTCTTTGTGTAAATGAACCACTGCAGAAACTAAGAACTATGAGGAGGTTGCTCGAGCGTAGAATCGCTTAAATTTCTCCACCCCCACCCTAGTAATTAATTATTGAATGTTTCAAAAACGTTGCGTCGCTGTGGTTCATTCTAATCATTGTTCATTGTAATCGTCCGCTTTTTGTTTGTCTTTGACTTACTGTTCAATTAATTTAGGATATTCTTGAAGAAGATAATTATGATATTGACTGTTTACCTCTATTTCCACAATAATAAAAATGAATCCTAAAATAATAATTTTATTAACTGATGAACCTATCTTTTTCCAAGTTAATTCTTTGCAATCATTTCAGAGTTGCACAAATAACCTTTTAAATCATTGCAGTATTCCTTCTTCCTCTAGACCAAACAATACAGTGATAAGATAACTCTGTAGGTTGCAATGTTTATATAGCATCTACGTAAATAAAATCCCACTATTGCTGTAACTTTCTCTAACAACACAGCAGGTGTCGGGTCAAATACAAACAATATACACTCCGATTCCACATATCTTGCCAGTCTTAGCATATCCTCTAGCTGTATGTTGGTCAATGAAAAAGTCCTCAATCACTTTTTACTCGTTGCTGCTAAATCACTCGGGGTCATTTTTCACACGTCGCTACCTGGAAAAGCGAGTGTATCCGAGCACGCGTGAAACGCCGAAAACACCCGGAGTAAATTTTACCTGTATACTTGCGATTGTCACTAATTCTCGCAGCTAATAATGTCATTAGGGACCGATGAGATTTTCTCCATGTGTATTTGATTCTCCAGATTTCATAGATCGTATACGAATATGAAACATGAATACTCATATGACGAGGGTCATATAAAGGATGGATGGGGACGGCAGAGGCACTGCTACTATAAAAGGGAATTTATACATCCCGTCTGCATCCTTTGGGCGTCGTAATTTTATTTCAGCGGTCCTAATTCTAATTTTTTTTGTGTTTACTTTTATTAAAGTATCCTATGATGTCTGCTTTGTGAGACAGAAATGCATAAAATACTTAAAAATGGAAATGTCCATGCAGCTGTGCTGCTATTTCCTTGTTTCAGATCTTTTTTGTTTTTAATTCATAGTGTAGGTTGGTTGCAATATAAGTGGCGCCTATTTCATATTATTGCAGTTTTCATGTAAAGTACATTTCTGTTAAGCGTCAATGCATAAAATTCTATACATTGGAACTGCATATTTCATATTTTCGAACAGTTACTGCAGTTTGTTTTCAATATGTTTATATTGCATAATTTTTCATTCATTGAAATTGCAGTGTGTGCCACTGAGTTAGACCCGCCGTATTGACTTTTGCATGGTAAATGCATTTGCGTTTCAGTTCATTATATGAAATTTGATATGTTGGGCCGTAATGATTCTTAGAACTGCAGTTTTGGTTCTCAGATATCCATTGCTTGATTTTTCATACATTTTAGATTGAACGTAAACTTGCATATCTGTTTAACTGGATTTTGCATACGATATGCGCCTTTGTTTCATTTCTTTGTAAAGTCCTTTCTCTCAGAACATAATTGGCTAATGGCAATTATATGTTATATGAAGTCTGTGTGGGATGAGAGATAGAAAGATCTTATAGTCAAATGGTGTAGATCACATGAACAAGATGGCCGCCATGGGAAAAAAACTAAAAAATGTTCTTATCCAGAACCAATGGGCAGATTGCTTTGAAACTTGGTTTACAGCATCTGGGCCCTGACCTAAAACTACAAATATTATATAAATGTTGACCCTGAGGTGATCTAGACCTCTTTTATGGCAAGGTAAAATTTTGCCCTTAATGCTTTTTAATTGGAAAACCACACAGTCTATTACAGTCTAATAGCAACATAAAAATGTACTTTTTCAGCATTTTCAGTCAAGATCAACCCAGGGTCATCGTTTATATAAACGTTTAAGTACTAGAGTCTCAAATGCTACCTACATTCAAAGTTTCAAGGCACTCGTTCAGTGGTTCTGGAGAAGAACTTTTGTTTATTTTTTTTCGATATAATATGAAATAGGCGCCACCTAAATTGCAACCAACCTACATTATGACTGCAATAAAAAAAACTGAAACAAGAAAATTGTAGCACAGCTGCATGGATAGCTCCTTTCTTAGTACTTTTATGCATCCGTCCTAGAGCACGGAATTCCTGGAAAACTTTTTACAAGTAGTAAAACAAAAAACAAAAAACAAAAAAAAAAAAATAATATAGCTCAAAATAAAATTACGACGCCCAAAGGATGCAGACGGGATTAAATATTTTCCCTTTCATTGTAACAGTGCCTCTGTTGTCCCTACCTTTACTCGGAGTATACTGCTTGCACCGTCTGATATGAGTATTCCTTATTCACATTCGTACATAATCAATTGAATCTGGAGAATCTAAAAACTAAAAGTAAAGTTTCTTGACTAATTTTCTGAAATGCGCAGGCTGATTCGAGTATTCAATGTATTCACATGCCTTAAAGCACCATTTCAGGCGACGCCAATCACTACCCAGTGGACAGGCGAGGTCGAATGACTTCGTTTTGATGTCAGTTCGCCGTCATGATGTCCCAGAGATGCACATACGACATCGTTTCGAGGTTGTGTGCCTCCCGTCGGTAGATCTATAGGATTACCAGCCTGATAGAGAATGTGAAGAAATGTGGAAAAAGATAACAAAGATAACAAAAAGCAATCATGACATCGGTATCATTTGTATGCTATGAGATTGATTGATTGATTGATTGATTGATTGATTTTACCATTTTCGGTCGACATCTGAACAACACATTCGTACCATTCGTATCACGAGATATTAAATAAATGATAATGAAATGAGAATAAAACTAGACAATCACTAAAGGTGATGAATGCCCCCGCCATATGCCTCACTAGATGAGTTATGTGTTAAAACATATTTGTGAGAAGTTACATCAAACTCTGTCAATAAATAAAGGTGCTAGAGGGATGACTCAGTTTTTCTTAAAAATAGCAACTGTGACCTTGACCTTGGACCTGGGGTGCTGAAGCGGCAATTTATTCAAGATATTGTTATACTTAACATTTATGTGAAGTTACATCTAAATCGATCTATAAATGAAATCGCTGGAGCAATGCTCTGGTTTTTCTGAAAATAGCAACTGTGACCTTGACCTTCATCCTACCAAACTGAAACGCAAAGATGTTCGAGGTACTGTCATCCCCAATAAAGCTGTTATGTAATACCGATTTTCAATAAAGCTGTGATGTAATACCAAAATCGGTTAATAAATGAGGCGGCTAGAGCGAAGATAAAAGGTGAGATTGTATTTAAGCTATGGAAATATGGTCAAAATATGTATGTAATTCAAGGGGACATAATTCTGCAATAAAGACCTGACTGAAAGTTCTGTTTCCTTTATGCTTATGTTCAATGCATGTCTGAACTGTGTTGCAAGTTTCAAATCCCTACATCAAATACTGTTGGAGGAGTTGCAGAGACATGAACAGTACTACAAAGTGTGAAATATGGTCAAAATATGCATGTCATTCAAGGGGATGTAATTCTGTCATAATGACCTTGATCAAAGTTCTGTTTCCTTTATGCACATGTTCAATGCATGTCTGAACTGTGCTGCAAGTTTCAACTCCCTACATTAAATACTGTAGGAGGAGTTGCGGAGACAAGAACAGTACTCAAATGTGAAATATGATTATAAACAAGGGGACATAATTCTGCAATCAAGACATTAATCAAAGTTCTGTTTCCTTTATGCACATGTTCAATGCAGGTCTGAACTGTGTTGCAAGTTTCAACTCCCTATATCAAATCTTGTAGGAGGAGTTGCGGAGACAGGAAGAGTACTCAAATGTGAAATATGGTCATAATATGTATATTATTCAAGGGGACATAATTCTGCAATAAAGACCTGAATCAAAGTTATGTTTCCTTTATGCACATGTTCAATGCATGTCCGAACTGTGTTGCAAGTTTCAACTCCCTGCATCGAATACTGTAGGAGGAGTTGCGGAGATAAGAACAGTACTACAAAGTGTTAAGGACGGACGTACGTACGGACGGACGTACGTACGTATGCACGGACAGACAAGGGCAAAACTATATGCCCCTCCCCACTTCGTGGCGGGGCATAAAAAGTAGGCCTAGGCAAGAGACACAACAGGGGACAGGTGTTTTGGAGAGAGACAGAGAGAGACAGAGACAGGCAGACAAAGAGAATGGTACCAATGGCAACCGTATAACCCTGCACAGTAACGGCAGCCAATGGTGCCATTGGCAACCATTGGCACCACTGGCAGCTCTTTTGGTAGAGCCAATGGTACTATTCGTCTATGACACCATTGCAGAGCCAATATTTTTCTGTTCTTAGGTTAAGTTTTTCTAAACTTAACCCCCCAGTAATTCATTACTGACCGTTCCAAGGCGGTTGTTCTGTTGAAATTCTTTGTTGCCTGTTTTTGGTGTCAGAGTTTCTGTGATGTTTTACCTTATGTATGTTATTATTAGTTTTGGTTCGGTTTGGGTTGCTGAGTGGCCACCTTTTGGGAACAAGCTGCTCACTCGGTTGGCCATATGTTCTCTGTATCTTGATTATTTGTAATCTTAGTTGTTTCCAACTATGGTTTGAGGGCTGGATTTGGATTTGGATTGTTTCAGTTCCTGGTCTTTGCATACTTTTTACTTTTTCTAATTTTCTTTCATTATTGTGGGGAAAAGTTCTCCTGTGTCAACTCGAGTGTTTATGATGGGTTCAATAAATTGCCATATTGAATGACGAAAATTTCCCGAAAAGTTTTTTTCCCAATGCCTTAAGTTGTCTGCAGTATTGGAAGGATCTTTGATAGTGGAATATTGCCTACATCTTGGCGAGAAGGCTATATTATTCCAATTTTCAAAAATAAGGGCAATTCTTTGCACCCAGAAAATTATCGACCCATAACGATATTAAGTTGTTTAGGAAAATTATTCACATCCGTTCTTAACCGTTTATGCATTTTCTTAGAAGAATACGATATCGTTAATGAAAACCAAGCGGGCTTTAAGAGAGGTTATTCTACAACAGACCATATTTATTCTTACATGCACTAATGGAGATCCTAAAATCTAAAAATAAGAAATTGTTCTTTACATTCGTTGATTTCAGTCAGGCATTCGATTCTGTTTGGAGAACCGGTCTAATATGGCAAAAACTTCTAAACACAGGTATAAATGGAAATTTTTCTAGTGTAATTTATAATATATGTATCAGCATATTAAGTCGTGTGTACGCCTTAATAAGTCGTATTCTCCCTTCTTTAAAAGTACTTGTGTCGTGCGACAAGGCGAAAATCTGTCCCCTTTGCTTTTTTCAATATTTGTAAATGATCTGGAGGACTTTCTAAAATCTGAAGGATGCAATGGGGTTTTAATTGATTTTAATTCTGAAGATATATCTGTCTATATTAAATTATTTCTGTTTTTTTTGTATGCAGATGACTGATAACGAACATGATCTCCAAAAACAGTTTGTTACATTTACGTTGTTTTGCGACCGATGGAAATTAAATATAAACTTTAATAAAACTAAAGTAATTATTTTTGGATCCAGACAGGACAAAAGATACAGATTCTATATTGGGCATAAGAATATTGAAATAACTGACAGCTACAAATATTTTGGGGCTTATTTTAAAAAGTCTGGAAGTTTTGGTTTCGCTAAAAGGCATATAGTTCAACAAGCTAGTAAAGCGATGTTTCTATTGTTATCCAGAATACAGAATTTAAATTTACCATTGGACCTTCAACTGAAACTTTTTGATCATACAGTATTACCAATATTAACGTACGGGTGTGAGATTTGGGGCTTTACAAACATTGACTGCATTGAGAAAATACATAATGACTTTCTAAGGAAAATTACTCTCTCTAAAAGAAGCACACCTATGCATATGCTTTATGCAGAATTGGGCCGATATCCGATAAGCATTAATGTTAAACAAAAGGATGGTGGGTTTTTGGAGCAGATTGCTGACAGGAAAATATTCTAAAATTTCTTACATACTATATAAATATATGCTAGCTAACCCCGATACTGAATTCAAATGGTTGAAGTTTGTAAAGACAATTTTCTGGCATATTTGGAGAAACGATATATGGTTAAATCAATCCTATTGTAATTTGTCTGTTAAAAAATTGGTGAAGCTAATCTTATGTGATCAATTTGTACAAAACTGGCACTCACAATTGGAAAAATCGTCTAAAGGAAGTAATTATAGTGTATTTAAAGAAACATGTCAATTCGAAAACTACCTGAAAATCTTGCCAAGAGCACTTTATCTTAATATTTTTCAGGTTAAGAACAACCAATCACAGGCTACCTATTGAAACTGGTAGATGGCGGGGTATTCCTCTGAATGAAAGAAAATGTAGACTGTGTGACTTAAATGAACTAGGTGGCGAATTCCACTTTTTGCTGATTTGCCCATTTTTATGGTAAAAAGAAAGCAACTAATTGATTCTTATTATATCAAACGACCTAATATTTTAAGATATATAGCTTTACTAAATAATCAGACAAGTGAGGTTTTGATAAATCTAAACCGTTTTATCGGTATTCTTTTAAAGCAGTTTAGTAAATCTTAATTTTGCATTGAATGTTTCTGCAGATCGTTAAAAATAATTCTTTATTACCAATAACACATTTAAAATAATGATAATAATAATAATGATAATAAATGTATTATAAAAATATTGATGATATAAATAATATTAAGTATAATATCCTGTACGGTGAATGCAATAACTCAGAGAGCGTAGGACACGCCGTTTTACATATTAAGTACGTGAAAATATTTAGGAATAACGAGCTGATTGTTCTAGCACTGATAATCACTCTAGAAGCTTGTTAGCCAGCTTGTAAAATTCTTGTTAAGTCTAAAAGGTCCCGTCGCTGGAGACTGGTTCTAACCAGTCGGCGCACCCGTTAGGTCTGCTTAGGGTGTCTCTGCCATCACTAATAGAAAATTGGCTTCCAAGAGTGTGAGTGATGGGACACAGTGACCCTGATCAGAACGTGCAGAAGCGCATTCTGGTCGGGTCTTCGCCTGATTTTAGCTTTGGGTATCTGTCACACGGCTCCCTCTGGTGCATGGGGAACAAAATGGGGAGCAAATTCTTTTGGGGTCACTGTGTGAGCCCACTCCGCTTGACCAGGTTGTGGGGAATTTAGCTCAAGCTAAGAATGGTAGCACACAGGACCCTTTTGTTGTTGATTGCTCCTCTATGAAATAGTTCTGTGAAAGTTGCCCCCCTTTGTTTGGGACACCGGAGGGACAGTTTAAAGACTCAGATCAGATGTGACTCTGAGCCTTCAGAAAATTGCAATGTCAAAATAATAACTTCAAGACAGATTTTCAATTTCTGAATTTTGAATTTCATTAAATAAACTAAATCGCGATGGATGCAGACTAATTTGAGTCCTAAAATGTTCCGAAAACACTTTCTTCATAAGTCCTAAATGTCGCTGAATCACTTTTTTCTGTTTGTCCAAAATGTCATTTAATCACTTTTCACAAATTTTCCATTGTTTCTCCTAAAGTCCTAAATTTGAAATTCCTAAATGTCCTTGTACAAATGCAAAAGTCATAAATTACGGTTTACCTCAATTGTCCTAAATATGATGTCACCAGCATATATAATTTACCAAAATAAATGTTCATCACCTTACACTGTTTAATATTACTGTCCTGATTTATTGCCCTAAGACTTTCCTTTCAATCATGCTTTAAAATTATTTCGGTCTCTTTCACTTTCAACACTAGTTTCTAAAATTTACAAGTCCTTAAGTTAGCACATCATTTTTCAGAACTAAACACTAAGATCTTTACAAAGATTTGTCAGCCTATACACAGAACCAGTCCGAAGTCAAACGGTCTATGCAGGGTCTACATTGTAAAATCTTATGTTCCCAGTTTTTGTATCCAGATCAAGACTGTCCTGTTTCACTATTAAATCAAGACTGTCAATTCAAACTAAAATCTAGAGTCTCCCCAAATTTTCCCCTTTTCAAATCAACCAATAATTTGTTTCATTAGATTCAGCCAATAGTTAGAAGTTTGTAATATCCAATGAAATTGTCTATTAGAAGTTTCTGCTCAATGTGCCAAGTGGTCTCCTTAGTTAATTCAAGCCAAACTGCTAAAACAACAAGTTACCTACAATATCAAAAGGGTTTCACTTTCCTGAGTGACAGCAATTTCCTAAACTAATAATTTAATTGTCTGCCAAACTAAGCTAGAAGCCAGAGTTGACAAGAGCTAACCAAGTTGATGCCTAATGGCTTTGTTTGTTAATAAGTGTTAAAAGTTTCAAAGACCAAACCCAAGCTTAACTACTCTTGCAAATGAAACAGGTGATAACCTTTCAGTCATCAAAGCCCAACCAATTTGCTTGTCCAAACAATCTCACAAGTGTCCAAAAATATAGTGTTTGATGAACTAAAATCTTGGGAAATATGCACATCTTAAATGCTGAAATCAAAATATGCAAAATTTACCTTTTAACTATTTTCTTATTTTGCTTAATAAGGTTACTCTTTCTTTCTCATCCATCAAACTCCTCACTGTAAGACATAAAAAAAAATAAAACGCTTTTTCTCTCTTTCTCACTATTAGACATAAAAAACTAAAAATCCATAATCTCTTATCTTTCTTACTCTGACCTATTTATTACATATATTATATTTATTGCCCTTATCATTACATTTATTTATTAAATTTATCACATTTATTCCTAAACAAAGTGTACCCTAATTTTGACTGGTGACATATCACTGGCATCCTATACTTCTTCTGATATATATAAATACATGGAAAAGATTTTTAGATGATTGCTTTATTCTATGGTCTAAGACTAAAGACGACCTCGAAAAGTTTCATTCAATATTAAATAATTTACATGAAGATATTAACTTTACAATGGAGACCAGTGAAAAAGAATTGCCATTCTTGGATGTGAAGATAAAAAACATAGACGGACTAGTTGAAACGGACATATTTTATAAACCTACCGACAGCAAGTTATATCTTTTATTTCACTCTTGCCATCCTAAACATATCAAAACAAGCATACCTTTCTCTTTAGCAAGACGTTTACACATGAAAGGAATTCAATTAGGTCATTATCTACAGACAAAAATATATCATAATGGATACTGAACATTATAAGAACATGGTTAATAACATTTTGATGGATGAATCTTATTATGAACGATTAAAAGATGATCCCGAAAAAGAAACACGTGAAAAATATGATAGACTTATCAAAAAATACAGCACTTGTCTCACAAATAAAGAAGTAGACTACCTTACGCGTTTCGAAAAGAAAGAAAGTCAATTTTACGGACTACCGAAAGTCCACAAAAGTAAACAAATTTCTGAAAAGTGTAAAAATGCAGAGTCATCCTATGTTGAAATTAAAGATGTAAATGATTTAAAGCTAAGACCGATAGTCGCGGGTCCAGCGTGTCAGACGCACAGAATTAGCAACCTTTTAGACATATTGCTTAAATCATTTATTAAACATGTACCGAGTTTTCTGAGAGATACAACAGATTTTTTGAATAGTTTACCAAACAGAATACCCAAAGAAACAATTCTAGCAACATTTGACGTTGAATCGTTATACTCTAATATACCCCATAGTCTGGGAATAGAAGCTCTCAACTTTTGGATAGAGCAGTTTTCTGAAGAGCGTCCTGACAGGTTTTCAAAAGAATTTGTTATTGAATCATTACGTTTTATCCTAGAAAATAATACATTTCAATTTAACGATGAATTTTTCAGACAAAAGAAAGGTACAGCGATGGGCACGAAGGTTGCACCCACTTACGCTACCTTAACAATTGGTTACCTTGAACAAAAACTTTATAATCAGATAGCTTCAGATTTCGGACCGACATTTAGGGAAGAATTTGAAAATACATGGAAAAGATTTTTAGATGATTGCTTTATTCTATGGTCTAAGACTAAAGACGACCTCGAAAAGTTTCATTCAATATTAAATAATTTACATGAAGATATTAACTTTACAATGGAAACCAGTGAAAAAGAATTGCCATTCTTGGATGTGAAGATAAAAAACATAGACGGACTAGTTGAAACGGACATATTTTATAATAATGATAAAAGTTTAGATCCTTTAAGAGAAAAGAAAACATTCATAAGTAAGAAGTTGGGCCATACCGCGGTTTCGGCTATTCAAGCCTCATCAGTGACCCTTTAAATCTGGCACAAGGAGCCAGAGGAAAAAACAGTAAATTTGCAGTTTTAACATGGCAGTCGTCTCAAAGACTGATATAATTCGAAAAATACCAAAATATTTCAAATTTGTTAAGAAAATGAATCTAAACGTATGATCATTTCTGACTTCTCAGAATATATTCCATGATCTCAAAGGACCTAACGGAAAATATAATCTGCACTATAGATGAGTGCGGGGATACTTTTTACGGCCGCCACACGGCACAACATCCAGCTGCAGTGATAGTAAATAATGATAAAAGTTTAGATCCTTTAAGAGCAAAGAAAACATTCATAACTAAGAAGTTGGGCCATACCGCGGTTTCGGCTATTCAAGCCTCATCAGTGACCCTTTAAATCTGGCACAAGGAGCCAGAGGAAAAAACAGTAAATTTGCAGTTTTAACATGGCAGTCGTCTCAAAGACTGATATAAGTCGAAAAATACCAAAATATTTCAAATTTGTTTAGAAAATGAATCTAAACGTATGATCATTTCTGACTTCTCAGAATATATTCCATGATCTCAAAGGACCAAAAGGAAAATATAATCTGCACTATAGATGAGTGCGGGGAGACTTTTTACGGCCGCCACACGGCACAACATAGCAAGTTATATCTTTTATTTCACTCTTGCCATCCTAAACATATCAAAACAAGCATACCTTTCTCTTTAGCAAGACGTTTACGTTGTATTGTTTCCAACGAAAATGTTTTAAATGATCGCTTCATTGAGCTAAAATGTTTTTTGACTAGACAAAAGTACCCAGAACAGTTAATTACAGCTGGCATTGAAAAAGCAAAAGCCTTAGATTTAAAAACTGTTCGAACAGTTAAAAGTAAAAACGAGCAAGACCTAATTACTTACGTCAGCACACACAATCCCAAACATACAGAGATTTTTGGCGATATTCGTAACGATTTACAGGTTCTAACGAGAGATGAACATATGAAAGAAGTTTTGCAACCATATAAAATCATAAAAAGCAAACGTCAACCAAAGAACTTAAAGAAGTTACTGACAAGAGCTAAATTTACAGAAATTCAGGACAGTCCAAAAGTATCACGTTGCAATAGATCGAATTGCAAACTTTGTCTTCATTTATTTCAAGGTGAGGAATTCAAATTTAAATGCGGTAGAATTATGAAAGTAGTAACCAATATTTCATGCGATGTAAAAAATGTTATTTACGTGATTGTCTGTGCGGGGTGTGGTAAAGAATATATAGGCGAAACCGGGGACCTGCGAAAACGTGTAACAGTCCATAATCAACAAATTAGAGACATTTCCACAAGGATGCTACAAGTAAGCACACATATAGATAATTGTGCCCAGGCAAAGACTCCGAAATATCATATATTCCCTTTCTTTAAAATGCAAACAGATAGTGTTGTAAGTAGAAAACAACGGGAGTCGTTTTACGTAAGAACACTGAAGCCGGAACTTAACGCCGAACGTACCGGAAACTAATTATTGTTATGACGTTACGTTATTACCCTTGACAACGTCGCCATATTGTTTCTAAACCTCTTGATAATGTTTCACTACTGAAAGCGCTTGAGGAATAAAACAAAATGTGACTTGTTGTGGTGTTTCCGATTTTCTCTTTATATATATATATATATATATATATATATATATAGTCATGTTTCACCTTTATCAAACAGACTTTATCACTTTATTTGGCGCCGTTATACAAATCAAATACAAGTAGAAGGAAAAGAAAGTAAGGAATTCGTGTCACTGGCTATCACAGCAGTATACAAATACGTGTATACACAAACATTTTTCAAAGATAAAGATTATTTTTATTTCCATGCTATTTTTCCTTTTTTCCTAATGATTATATTCAACAGTCTCTTAAAAGAATTGATACAGCATGGAATCTATGCTTACCTTTGATTTAACGATAAATTTATTGTATTTTATTTTTATTTTTATTTATTTTATTTATTTATATTTTTTTGCGGGACAGAGATCAACCGAGTTCTAAGCACATAACGAAATGGCAAGAAAAGATAACAGAGTATATTGGTGTAGGATATTTTTGCTCAGTTATATCTTAGCGAATCCCAGTTGTACTTAATAATTCATTGAATCATAATTTTACTTTGCAGCTCGATAACCAAAACAAAGAGAAGGAAAACGGAACGAGTTACGAATACAACCAGTTACTGAGTAGTTTATAAATTTCTCATATCTTATATGCTCAAACAGTTATTTATCAGTTCTGAATAGAAAATAAGCAAATAATAATAGTAATGCAAACTAACCTTAATACCTGATTTTCAAATTATTTCATTGAATGACAATATTACTATATTGCTAAGCAATAATCACGTAAATAAACTTCTTATTTATTAAATCTGACTGCTATTATGAATGATCCTTGTCCAAATATTTTATATACAGTTAGTAAATGCAGCTTTATTAGTCTGGTAATATCAACACCACAACTGAAGATATATATTGGGATTGTGTGTGCTGACGTAAGTAATTAGGTCTTGCTCGTTTTTACTTTTAACTGTTCGAACAGTTTTTAAATCTAAGGCTTTTGCTTTTTCAATGCCAGCTGTAATTAACTGTTCTGGGTACTTTTGTCTAGTCAAAAAACATTTTAGCTCAATGAAGCGATCATTTAAAACATTTTCGTTGGAAACAATACAACGTAAACGTCTTGCTAAAGAGAAAGGTATGCTTGTTTTGATATGTTTAGGATGGCAAGAGTGAAATAAAAGATATAACTTGCTATGTTGTGCCGTGTGGCGGCCGTAAAAAGTCTCCCCGCACTCATCTATAATGCAGATTATATTTTCCTTTTGGTCCTTTGAGATCATGGACTATATTCTGAGAAGTCAGAAATGATCATACGTTTAGATTTCTAAACAAATTTGAAATATTTTGGTATTTTTCGACTTATATCAGTCTTTGAGACGACTGCCATGTTAAAACTGCAAATTTACTGTTTTTTCCTCTGGCTCCTTGTGCCAGATTTAAAGGGTCACTGATGAGGCTTGAATAGCCAAAACCGCGGTATGGCCCAACTTCTTAGTTATGAATGTTTTCTTTGCTCTTAAAGGATCTAAACTTTTATCATTATTTACTATCACTGCAGCTGGATGTTGTGCCGTGTGGCGGCCGTAAAAAGTCTCCCCGCACTCATCTATAGTGCAGATTATATTTTCCTTTAGGTCCTTTGAGATCATGGAATATATTCTGAGAAGTCAGAAATGATCATACGTTTAGATTCATTTTCTAAACAAATTTGAAATATTTTGGTATTTTTCGACTTATATCAGTCTTTGAGACGACTGCCATGTTAAAACTGCAAATTTACTGTTTTTTCCTCTGGCTCCTTGTGCCAGATTTAAAGGGTCACTGATGAGGCTTGAATAGCCGAAACCGCGGTATGGCCCAACTTCTTACTTATGAATGTTTTCTTTGCTCTTAAAGGATCTAAACTTTTATCATTATTATAAAATATGTCCGTTTCAACTAGTCCGTCTATGTTTTTTATCTTCACATCCAAGAATGGCAATTCTTTTTCACTGGTTTCCATTGTAAAGTTAATATCTTCATGTAAATTATTTAATATTGAATGAAACTTTTCGAGGTCGTCTTTAGTCTTAGACCATAGAATAAAGCAATCATCTAAAAATCTTTTCCATGTATTTTCAAATTCTTCCCTAAATGTCGGTCCGAAATCTGAAGCTATCTGATTATAAAGTTTTTGTTCAAGGTAACCAATTGTTAAGGTAGCGTAAGTGGGTGCAACCTTCGTGCCCATCGCTGTACCTTTCTTTTGTCTGAAAAATTCATCGTTAAATTGAAATGTATTATTTTCTAGGATAAAACGTAATGATTCAATAACAAATTCTTTTGAAAACCTTTCAGGTAGCTCTTCAGAAAACTGCTCTATCCAAAAGTTGAGAGCTTCTATTCCCAGACTATGGGGTATATTAGAGTATAACGATTCAACGTCAAATGTTGCTAGAATTGTTTCTTTGGGTATTCTGTTTGGTAAACTATTCAAAAAATCTGTTGTATCTCTCAGAAAACTCGGTACATGTTTAATAAATGATTTAAGCAATATGTCTAAAAGGTTGCTAATTCTGTGCGTCTGACACGCTGGACCCGCGACTATCGGTCTTAGCTTTAAATCATTTACATCTTTAATTTCAACATAGGATGACTCTGCATTTTTACACTTTTCAGAAATTTGTTTACTTTTGTGGACTTTCGGTAGTCCGTAAAATTGACTTTCTTTCTTTTCGAAACGCGTAAGGTAGTCTACTTCTTTATTTGTGAGACAAGTGCTGTATTTTTTGATAAGTCTATCATATTTTATACGTGTTTCTTTTTTGGGATCATCTTTTAATCGTTCATAATAAGATTCATCCATCAAAGTGTTATTAACCATGTTCTTATAATGTTCAGTATCCATTATGATATATTTTTGTCTGTAGATAATGACCTAATTGAATTCCTTTCATGTGTAAACGTCTTGCTAAAGAGAAAGGTATGCTTGTTTTGATATGTTTAGGATGGCAAGAGTGAAATAAAAGATATAACTTGCTGTCGGTAGGTTTATAAAATATGTCCGTTTCAACTAGTCCGTCTATGTTTTTTATCTTCACATCCAAGAATGGCAATTCTTTTTCACTGGTCTCCATTGTAAAGTTAATATCTTCATGTAAATTATTTAATATTGAATGAAACTTTTCGAGGTCGTCTTTAGTCTTAGACCATAGAATAAAGCAATCATCTAAAATCTTTTCCATGTATTTATATATATCAGAAGAAGTATAGGATGCCAGTGATATGTCACCAGTCAAAATTAGGGTACACTTTGTTTAGGAATAAATGTGATAAATTTAATAAATAAATGTAATGATAAGGGCAATAAATATAATATATGTAATAAATAGGTCAGAGTAAGAAAGATAAGAGATAATGGATTTTTAGTTTTTTATGTCTAATAGTGAGAAAGAGAGAAAAAGCGTTTTATTTTTTTTTATGTCTTACAGTGAGGAGTTTGATGGATGAGAAAGAAAGAGTAACCTTATTAAGCAAAATAAGAAAATAGTTAAAAGGTAAATTTTGCATATTTTGATTTCAGCATTTAAGATGTGCATATTTCCCAAGATTTTAGTTCATCAAACACTATATTTTTGGACACTTGTGAGATTGTTTGGACAAGCAAATTGGTTGGGCTTTGATGACTGAAAGGTTATCACCTGTTTCATTTGCAAGAGTAGTTAAGCTTGGGTTTGGTCTTTGAAACTTTTAACACTTATTAACAAACAAAGCCATTAGGCATCAACTTGGTTAGCTCTTGTCAACTCTGGCTTCTAGCTTAGTTTGGCAGACAATTAATTATTAGTTTAGGAAATTGCTGTCACTCAGGAAAGTGAAACCCTTTTGATATTGTAGGTAACTTGTTGTTTTAGCAGTTTGGCTTGAATTAACTAAGGAGACCACTTGGCGCATTGAGCAGAAACTTCTAATAGACAATTTCATTGGATATTACAAACTTCTAACTATTGGCTGAATCTAATGAAACAACTTATTGGTTGATTTGAAAAGGGGAAAATTTGGGGAGACACTAGATTTTAGTTTGAATTGACAGTCTTGATTTAATAGTGAAACAGGACAGTCTTGATCTGGATACAAAAACTGGGAACATAAGATTTTACAATGTAGACCCTGCATAGACCGTTTGACTTCGGACTGGTTCTGTGTATAGGCTGACAAATCTTTGTAAAGATCTTAGTGTTTAGTTCTGAAAAATGATGTGCTAACTTAAGGACTTGTAAATTTTAGAAACTAGTGTTGAAAGTGAAAGAGACCGAAAAGCATGATTGAAAGGAAAGTCTTAGGGCAATAAATCAGGACAGTAATATTAAACAGTGTAAGGTGATGAACATTTATTTTGGTAAATTATATATGCTGGTGACATCATATTTAGGACAATTGGGGTAAACCGTAATTTATGACTTTTGCATTTGTACAAGGACATTTAGGAATTTCAAATTTAGGACTTTAGGAGAAACAATGGAAAATTTGTGAAAAGTGATTAAATGACATTTTGGACAAACAGAAAAAAGTGATTCAGCGACATTTAGGACTTATAAAGAAAGTGTTTTCGGAACATTTTAGGACTCAAATTAGTCTGCATCCATCGCGATTTAGTTTATTTAATGAAATTCAAAATTCAGAAATTGAAAATCTGTCTTGAAGTTATTATTTTGACATTGCAATTTTCTGAAGGCTCTGAATCACATCTGATCTGAGTCTTTGAACTGTCCCTCCGGTGTCCCAAACAAAGGGGGGCAACTTTCACAGAACTATTTCATAGAGGAGCAATCAACAACAAAAGGGTCCTGTGTGCTACCATTCTTAGCTTGAGCTAAATTCCCCACAACCTGGTCAAGCGGAGTGGGCTCACACAGTGACCCCAAAAGAATTTGCTCCCCATTTTGTTCCCCATGCACCAGAGGGAGCCGTGTGACAGATACCCAAAACTAAAATCAGGCGAAGACCCGACCAGAATGCGCTTCTGCACGTTCTGATCAGGGTCACTGTGTCCCATCACTCACACTCTTGGAAGCCAATTTTCTATTAGTGATGGCAGAGACACCCTAAGCAGACCTAACGGGTGCGCCGACTGGTTAGAACCAGTCTCCAGCGACGGGACCTTTTAGACTTAACAAGAATTTTACAAGCTGGCTAACAAGCTTCTAGAGTGATTATCAGTGCTAGAACAATCAGCTCGTTATTCCTAAATATTTTCACGTACTTAATATGTAAAACGGCGTGTCCTACGCTCTCTGAGTTATTGCATTCACCGTACAGGATATTATACTTAATATTATTTATATCATCAATATTTTTATAATACATTTATTATCATTATTATTATTATCATTATTTTAAATGTGTTATTGGTAATAAAGAATTATTTTTAACGATCTGCAGAAACATTCAATGCAAAATTAAGATTTACTAAACTGCTTTAAAATAATACCGATAAAACGGTTTAGATTTATCAAAACCTCACTTGTCTGATTATTTAGTAAAGCTATATATTTTAAAATATTAGGTCGTTTGATATAATATGAATCAATTAGTTGCTTTCTTTTTACCATAAAAATGGGCAAATCAGCAAAAAGTGGAATTCGCCACCTAGTTCATTTAAGTCACACAGTCTACATTTTCTTTCATTCAGAGGAATACCCCGCCATCTACCAGTTTCAATAGGTAGCCTGTGATTGGTTGTTCTTAACCTGAAAAATATTAAGATAAAGTGCTCTTGGCAAGATTTTCAGGTAGTTTTCGAATTGACATGTTTCTTTAAATACACTATAATTACTTCCTTTAGACGATTTTTCCAATTGTGAGTGCCAGTTTTGTACAAATTGATCACATAAGATTAGCTTCACAAATTTTTTAACAGACAAATTACAATAGGATTGATTTAACCATATATCGTTTCTCCAAATATGCCAGAAAATTGTCTTTACAAACTTCAACCATTTGAATTCAGTATCGGGGTTAGCTAGCATATATTTATATAGTATGTAAGAAATTTTAGAATATTTTCCTGTCAGCAATCTGCTCCAAAAACCCACCATCCTTTTGTTTAACATTAATGCTTATCGGATATCGGCCCAATTCTGCATAAAGCATATGCATAGGTGTGCTTCTTTTAGAGAGAGTAATTTTCCTTAGAAAGTCATTATGTATTTTCTCAATGCAGTCAATGTTTGTAAAGCCCCAAATCTCACACCCGTACGTTAATATTGGTAATACTGTATGATCAAAAAGTTTCAGTTGAAGGTCCAATGGTAAATTTAAATTCTGTATTCTGGATAACAATAGAAACATCGCTTTACTAGCTTGTTGAACTATATGCCTTTTAGCGAAACCAAAACTTCCAGACTTTTTAAAATAAGCCCCAAAATATTTGTAGCTGTCAGTTATTTCAATATTCTTATGCCCAATATAGAATCTGTATCTTTTGTCCTGTCTGGATCCAAAAATAATTACTTTAGTTTTATTAAAGTTTATATTTAATTTCCATCGGTCGCAAAACAACGTAAATGTAACAAACTGTTTTTGGAGATCATGTTCGTTATCAGTCATCTGCATACAAAAAAAACAGAAATAATTTAATATAGACAGATATATCTTCAGAATTAAAATCAATTAAAACCCCATTGCATCCTTCAGATTTTAGAAAGTCCTCCAGATCATTTACAAATATTGAAAAAAGCAAAGGGGACAGATTTTCGCCTTGTCGCACGACACAAGTACTTTTAAAGAAGGGAGAATACGACTTATTAAGGCGTACACACGACTTAATATGCTGATACATATATTATAAATTACACTAGAAAAATTTCCATTTATACCTGTGTTTAGAAGTTTTTGCCATATTAGACCGGTTCTCCAAACAGAATCGAATGCCTGACTGAAATCAACGAATGTAAAGAACAATTTCTTATTTTTAGATTTTAGGATCTCCATTAGTGCATGTAAAGAATAAATATGGTCTGTTGTAGAATAACCTCTCTTAAAGCCCGCTTGGTTTTCAGTAACGATATCGTATTCTTCTAAGAAAATGCATAAACGGTTATTAAGAACGGATGTGAATAATTTTCCTAAACAACTTAATATCGTTATGGGTCGATAATTTTCTGGGTGCAAAGAATTGCCCTTATTTTTGAAAATTGGAATAATATAGCCTTCTCGCCAAGATGTAGGCAATATTCCACTATCAAAGATCCTTCCAATACTGCAGACAACTTAAGGCATTGGGAAAAAAACATTTCGGGAAATTTTCGTCATTCAATATGGCAATTTATTGAACCCATCATAAACACTCGAGTTGACACAGGAGAACTTTTCCCCACAATAATGAAAGAAAATTAGAAAAAGTAAAAAGTATGCAAAGACCAGGAACTGAAACAATCCAAATCCAAATCCAGCCCTCAAACCATAGTTGGAAACAACTAAGATTACAAATAATCAAGATACAGAGAACATATGGCCAACCGAGTGAGCAGCTTGTTCCCAAAAGGTGGCCACTCAGCAACCCAAACCGAACCAAAAATAATAATAACATACATAAGGTAAAACATCACCGAAACTCTGACACCAAAAACAGGCAACAAAGAACTTCAACAGAACTACCGCCTTGGAACGGTCAGTAATGAATTACTGGGGGGTTAAGTTTAGAAAAACTTAACCTAAGAACAGAAAAATATTGGCTCTGCAATGGTGTCATAGACGAATAGTACCATTGGCTCTACCAAAAGAGCTGCCAGTGGTGCCAATGGTTGCCAATGGCACCATTGGCTGCCGTTACTGTGCAGGGTTATACGGTTGCCATTGGTACCATTCTCTCTGTCTGCCTGTCTCTGTCTCTCTCTGTCTCTCTGTCTCTCTCCAAAACACCTGTCCCCTGTTGTGTCTCTTGCCTAGGCCTACTTTTTATGCCCCGCCACGAAGTGGGGAGGGGCATATAGTTTTGCCCTTGTCTGTCCGTGCATACGTACGTACGTCCGTCCGTACGTACGTCCGTCCGTAACACTTTGTAGTACTGTTCTTATCTCCGCAACTCCTCCTACAGTATTCGATGCAGGGAGTTGAAACTTGCAACACAGTTCGGACATGCATTGAACATGTGCATAAAGGAAACATAACTTTGATTCAGGTCTTTATTGCAGAATTATGTCCATATTATGACCATATTTCACATTTGAGTACTCTTCGTGTCTCCGCAACTCCTCCTACAGGATTTGATATAGGGAGTTGAAACTTGCAACACAGTTCAGACATGCATTGAACATGTGCATAAAGGAAACAGAACTTTGATTAATGTCTTGATTGCAGAATTATGTCCCCTTGTTTATAATCATATTTCACATTTGAGTACTGTTCTTGTCTCCGCAACTCCTCCTACATTATTTAATGTAGGGAGTTGAAACTTGCAGCACAGTTCAGACATGCATTGAACATGTGCATAAAGGAAACAGAACTTTGATCAAGGTCATTATGACAGAATTACATCCCCTTGAATGACATGCATATTTTGACCATATTTCACACTTTGTAGTACTGTTCATGTCTCTGCAACTCCTCCAATAGTATTTGATGTAGGGATTTGAAACTTGCAGCACAGTTCAGACATGCATTGAACATAAGCATAAAGGAAACAGAACTTTCAGTCAGGTCTTTATTGCAGAATTATGTCCCCTTGAATTACATACATATTTTGACCATATTTCCATAGCTTAAATACAATCTCACCTTTTATCTTCGCTCTAGCCGCCTCATTTATTAACCGATTTTGGTATTACATCACAGCTTTATTGAAAATCGGTATTACATAACAGCTTTATTGGGGATGACAGTACCTCGAACATCTTTGCGTTTCAGTTTGGTAGGATGAAGGTCAAGGTCACAGTTGCTATTTTCAGAAAAACTAGAGCATTGCTCCAGCGATTTCATTTATAGATCGATTTAGATGTAACTTCACATAAATGTTAAGTATAACAATATCTTGAATAAATTGCCGCTTCAGCACCCCAGGTTCAAGGTCAAGTTCACGGTTGCTATTTTTAAGAAAAACTGAGTCATCCCTCTAGCACCTTTATTTATTGACAGAGTTTGATGTAACTTCTCACAAATATGTTTTAACACATAACTCATCTAGTGAGGCATATGGCGGGGGCATTCATCACCTTTAGTGATTGTCTAGTTTTATTCTCATTTCATTATCATTTATTTAATATCTCGTGATACGAATGGTACGAATGTGTTGTTCAGATGTCGACCGAAAATGGTAAAATCAATCAATCAATCAATCAATCAATCAATCTCATAGCATACAAATGATACCGATGTCATGATTGCTTTTTGTTATCTTTGTTATCTTTTTCCACATTTCTTCACATTCTTTATCAGGCTGGTAATCCTATAGATCTACCGACGGGAGGCACACAACCTCGAAACGATGTCGTATGTGCATCTCTGGGACATCATGACGGCGAACTGACATCGAAACGAAGTCATTTCGACCTCGCCTGTCTACTGGGTAGTGATTGGCGTCGCCTGAAATGGTGCTTTAAGGCATGTGAATACATTGAATACTCGAATCAGCCTGCGCATTTCACAAAATTAGTCAAGAAACTTTACTTTTAGTTTTTAGATTCTCCAGATTCAATTGATTATGTACGAATGTGAATAAGGAATACTCATATCAGACGGTGCAAGCAGTATACTCCGAGTAAAGGTAGGGACAACAGAGGCACTGTTACAATGAAAGGGAAAATATTTAATCCCGTCTGCATCCTTTGGGCGTCGTAATTTTATTTTGAGCTATATTATTTTTTTTTTGTTTTTTGTTTTTTGTTTTACTTCTTGTAAAAAGTTTTCCAGGATTTCCGTGCTCTAGGACGGATGCATAAAAGTACTAAGAAAGGAGCTATCCATGCAGCTGTGCTACAATTTTCTTGTTTCAGTTTTTTTTATTGCAGTCATAATGTAGGTTGGTTGCAATTTAGGTGGCGCCTATTTCATATTATATCGTAAAAAAAATAAACAAAAGTTCTTCTCCAGAACCACTGAACGAGTGCCTTGAAACTTTGAATGTAGGTAGCATTTGAGACTCTAGTACTTAAACGTTTATATAAACGATGACCCTGGGTTGATCTTGACTGAAAATGCTGAAAAAGTACATTTTTATGTTGCTATTAGACTGTAATAGACTGTGTGGTTTTCCAATTAAAAAGCATTAAGGGCAAAATTTTACCTTGCAATAAAAGAGGTCTAGATCACCTCAGGGTCAACATTTATATAATATTTGTAGTTTTAGGTCAGGGCCCAGATGCTATAAACCAAGTTTCAAAGCAATCTGCCCATTGGTTCTGGATAAGAACATTTTTTAGTTTTTTTTCCCATGGCGGCCATCTTGTTCATGTGATCTACACCATTTGACTATAAGATCTTTCTATCTCTCATCCCACACAGACTTCGTATAACATATAATTGCCATTAGCCAATTATGTTCTGAGAGAAAGGACTTTACAAAGAAATGAAACAAAGGCGCATATCGTATGCAAAATCCAGTTAAACAGATATGAATTTTTACGTTCAATCTAAAATGTATGAAAAATCAAGCAATGGATATCTGAAAACCAAAACTGCAGTTCTAAGAATCATTACGGCCCAACATATCAAATTTCATATAATGAACTGAAACGCAAATGCATTTACCATGCGAAAGTCAATACGGCGGGTCTAACTCAGTGGCACACATTGCAATTTCAATGAATGAAAAATTATGCAATATAAACATATTGAAAACAAACTGCAGTAACTGTTCGAAAATATGAAATATGCAGTTCCAATGTATAGAATTTTATGCATTGACGCTTAACAGAAATGTACTTTACATGAAAACTGCAATAATATGAAATAGGCGCCACTTATATTGCAACCAACCTACACTATGAATTAAAAACAAAAAAGATCTGAAACAAGGAAATAGCAGCACAGCTGCATGGACATTTCCATTTTTAAGTATTTTATGCATTTCTGTCTCACAAAGCAGACATCATAGGATACTTTAATAAAAGTAAACACAAAAAAATTAGAATTAGGACCGCTGAAATAAAATTACGACGCCCAAAGGATGCAGACGGGATGTATAAATTCCCTTTTATAGTAGCAGTGCCTCTGCCGTCCCCATCCATCCTTTATATGACCCGCGTCATATGAGTATTCATGTTTCATATTCGTATACGATCTATGAAATCTGGAGAATCAAATACATATGGAGAAAATCTCATCGGTCCCTAATGACATTATTAGCTGCGAGAATTAGTGACAATCGCAAGTATACAGGTAAAATTTACTCCGGGTGTTTTCGGCGTTTTACGCGTGCTCGGATACACTCGCTTTTCCAGGTAGCGACGTGTGAAAAATGACCCCGAGTGATTTAGCAGCAACGAGTAAAAAGTGATTGAGGACTTTTTCATTGACCAATTATCATCTTATCAGTTTTAAAGCCATTTTTGACTTGGTCAATAATACTTAGATCCATTAAAACTTTGTTTGAATATGGCAGCCATACAATTGCCGTCAATTGGGGTATACCGTTTGTTTTTTTTCTTTGTTTTATTTGCTTTCAAAATCAAATATCAAATTTTCCGCAGTTGTTTCTTGAAAAAAATAAAAAGAAACCTATAGCGTTCATACACATTAAAACAACAAACTAACTAGTGTTTCAAAGTAAGCATCTGTCGATCTTAGTTTGATATAGCTACGTATATAATATGAATTAAATAGGTGTTACCTATATACGTGCGTTCCCATCCACTTGATATGGCTACTTCTTAAGATGGATGTATATAACGATGTTTAGGCCACAATTTATATGTCAGTGAAAAATGTAGGTGGATGTAGGGTTCTTTTCTCTGCAAATCTTCTGATGATGGTTTATATTTGAACCAAGTTTTGTAAAAATATCTTCAACGGTTATAAAGTTACAGAAGGACCACCATTTCTATACTGAAAAATTACAAAGGGGCATAAATTCATTAAAAATGTAGGCAGAGCTACTGCTCTTGTATTTCTGCACATCATTTGATGATGCTTTATAATTGAACATAATTTTATGAAAATATCATTAATTAAAGCAAAATGTACTATTTTCAATGCTCAAAAGGGCACAATGTACTATTTTCAATGCTCAAAAGGGATAACTCCAAAAAATCCGGAATAACTGTCTTGTTTCCTTCACATCTGTGTAAATTTCATGAAAATATCTCTTTAGGTTTTTCAGATACAGAACTTGTTCACTGCACATTGTCTGATGTTTTATATTTGTACCAAGTTTCACAAAAATAACTCATATACTTTCAGAGCTATGGAGCTAACATGATTTCCATACTAAAATTTTCAAAGGGGCATAATTCTGTAGTAAATGTAAGCAGGATTTTCTCAGCCCATCAAGTCATGATATTTAAAGTTGTACTAAGTTTTGCGAAAATATCTCATATAGTTTCAGAGTTATGGAGCGGACACAATTTCCATACTAAAATTTACAAAGGGGCATAATTCCATAAAAAATGTAGGTGGAGTTACGATTCTTGTTCTCTGCACATCCTCTGATCATGCTCTATATTTGTACTAAGTTTCATAAAAATATCTCATAAAGTTTTAGAGATATGGAGCAGACACGATTTCCATACTAAAATTTACAAAGGGGCATAATTCCATAAAAAATGTCGGTGGAGTTATGGGTCTTGCTCTCCACATTTTGTCTGATGATGCTTTATATTTGTACCCAGTTTCGTGAAATCATCTCAATCGGGTACAGAGTTATTGAGCGGACACAATTTCTATACTAAAATTTCAAAGGGGCATTATTCTGTAAAAAATGTAGGTGGAGTTACAGATCAAGCTCTCCACACATCCTCTGATGATACTCTATATTTGTACTAAGTTTCCTGAAAATATCTCGTACAGTTGTAGAGTTATGGAGCGGACATGATTTCCATACCAAAATTTACAGAGGGGCATAATTCCATAAAAAATATAGGTGGGGTTACGGGTCTTGCTCTCTGCATGTCGTCTGGTGATGCTTTAAATTTGTACTAAGTTTTGTTAAATTATCTCAGTCAGTTATAGAGTTATTGAGCGGACACGATTTCTAAACAAAAATTTTCAAAGTGACATAATTCCGTAAAAAATGTAGGCGGAGTTATGGGTCTTGCTCTCTGCACGTCGTCTGATGATGCTATATACTTGTACCAAGTTTCGAGAAATTATCTCAATCTGTTACAGAGTTATTGAGCGGACACGATTTCCATACTTAAGCTTTCAAAGAGGCATAATTCCGTAAAAATTGTAAGTGGAGTTACGGGTCTTGCTCTCTGCACATCGTCTGATCATGTTTTATATTTGTACCAAGTTTTGTAAAATTATCTAAATCTGTTACCGTTATTGAGCGGACAGGATTACCATACTAAAATTTTCAAAGGGGTATTATTCTGTAAAAATGTAGGTGAAGTTACCGGTCTTGCTCTCTGCATGTCGTCTGATGATGCTTTATATTTGTACTAAGTTTCGTGAAATTATCTCAATCGGTTACAGAGCTATTGAGCGGACACGATTTGTGACAGACGGACGGACAGTCAGACAGACAGGCGACCAGGGCAAAAACAATATGTCTCAGACCCCTTCGGGGGGAGACATAAAAATAATCGTACATACCTTCCTATTAAAGCTTTACATGTATATCTAAGGCTTTCTTAACACCAAATACCTCAAACCAGTATGTAGCATTGTCAATTTTTCTTCTTGGTGACTTTGTCGAAGTTGTTGAAATCTTGTATGGCAAGCTCAAAATTATATACAGAATTGATGATTGCTGAGTTAATGACAGACAAACATCAATGTGTATGAACCAGCCTATACAAATATCTAAGTCTTTTTAGGCTGTGACTTGTCTCCCAATCAGATGTGCCGGATTACAGTTAAAATCTCCTAAAATGTATAAAATGAAAAATGATTTTTCAGTTATTCATTTTTACAGTACATGCAAATGCATGTACATGTAACATGTACCAAAAACACCTGAATAACTCACCTAAGTCAAAAGGTCAAAGGTCAACCTAGGGTCACCATTTGAACAAATCCGAGAGTATATTAATTTCCAATGCTGTGTACATGTACCAAGTTTAAGGGTCATGGGTCATTTGATTGTGGAAGCTTTTTAACGATATGTGCATGACAGCCATATTGGTTACCAGGAAACATTCGAAGTTGGTGAAATATGAGTGACCTTGATCAAAAACTGATACTGACCTCTGTTACTCAATAAACCTCAAGTAGCCATTTATTTGACTGTACATACAAACTTTTATGCCAAAGGTTTCAACAAATTCAAATATATCTCATTAAATTGCAGAAATTTCTCAAGCATTAGGAAGCACACGTCTGACCTATGAGTTGTCTGTAAAAAGGCCAAGATCAACTCAGGATTATCATTTGAACACGGAAGTGCCATTTAAATAGAGACAAAATCTAAGGTCCAGTGAGACTCGAATGATCTGTGATTCTATGATCCAAGGTCTGAAGCACCTAACCGCTTACTTACACTAGGTAACTGGGATGCAAACTGGGTTAACCCGGATATGCTTCATTCACACAGTTGGTACTTGTCTGACTCACTCTACAGTGTAGAAAAAATTGCCATCAGAGGAGATGGCGAATCCCCCAACTGAAGACCCCATGGGCCTTGGTAAAAAGGGTGCACTTCAAAACACATATAAGTAATATATTGTCGTTCTTTTATGCTTCTGATTGACATTTTCTGTTTAACAGATGCATTATTATCTTATACTCAGACTTAAACATTCTGCTTGACTGCTTAAAAGACGTGAATTCTCAAACAGCCACCATGTACACAGATGTATAGCATATGATACACTCAACGTTTGATTGTGTGAAGAATAATTTCTATCTAGCACAAACCGTACAAACCTAATTTTGAGCTCTCAAGTAGGTGAATTTGGACAAAGAATCCAAATCTGAAAAAAAAATATTTTTGTTTAATGGTTTTGTAGTGGGTGTGTGTGTGTGGGGGGGGGATTTTTTGACTGATTTAGTGCTTAACGTCCACGGTAAACAGCTATGGTCATGTCGGGACGGTCAGTTAAACTACAAATGTAACATCACTACTCCTGGGCAGGCTTAAACCAGAGCTTAGACCTCCTAAGCCGTTAACCATAACTAAGTGCTCCTCTTTCACCAGTAACTGATAACTGCCCTTCTTGAATCAGCAGATGGAGAAATGAAAGTAAGTGGCCGGAATGGGTATCAAACCCAGGACCTCCGGCTTATAAGTCACATGCCTTACTGACTGCACTACCCGGCCCAGCTGAACATAAATTAAAAAGAAACAAATTTTAAGAACTGGCCTTACCAGGAACATGTAGAGGAAACCAACAAAGTGGTTGTGCAGGGATAAAGACAAACAGGAGCCCAGTTGCCCAAAGCCCCTAAACTTTGGGCTGGGCCCCTGAAATTTGGAAGAAAATGCCCATACCCCTAATGTTAAATTCTGAATTTTGGCATAATCATTAGTCTTTATCCCTGTTGTGCGCGCAGCGCAGACTTACTGTCGTGTCGGCCTATTTAGCGCAAAGGCTTTATCGGCGCAAGTTACGTAACGTAATTTACCGTTAAACATGTGTTGATAATTTTTGTCGGCTGTTATCCAAGCAGTCCTTCAAGCGGAGATCTGTATATGCGGTAAAGAAGATCACGTCTGTCCAGAGGGGTTAGTTGCACTTGGTTTTATGCAGATATTTGCAAATTTCACTTGCAGCACGGCATATGTTGAATACACACCATATTTCGCAATCTTTGTTTACAAACACAGTGGCTCTGAGCACATATCACGAATGTAGGTCAACACACTTCAGCAGCACTTGTAATTTGTAAATCATAGTTATCACTCTTTGCATGCCTTGCATAAATGCACATAGTAAAGAAGTGAATTATAAAATAACTCACTCAGCTAATGTCCAAAGGATCATGATTTAACACTGCTAAAGCAAATAGTTGTTGAAACTTTCCACAAGCTCCTTCTGCAGCCCACGGAGTGATGCCATGAGTATATTCTGTTTCACAAATTAGCCCATTATTTATGTCAGGAATAAGACATTTTCAGAAGCTGCGTCGAATTGGCCGACAAAAATGGGGTCCCTCGTGCACAATGGTACATGAGTTTTGAGTTTCTTTTTCATATTGTGATCAATACCAGATGGTGGACTTGAGATGAAATAAAGGGTGATTATTGTACTTTATAAACACAATATCTGTTGTTTATTTTTACCGTTCTTATTTACACAGTTAACGATTCTTTGTTTAAGTGCGCCGAATAGGCCGACAGCACTGTAAATCAGCATCTGCCCAGTCTTCAGGTCTCATCAGAGTCTTCGCCGTGTGCCTAAATGGTAGCTTTCTTTCTTTCTTCCATTTACACCTTAGCCCCCGAAGGGGACACAGACGGTGTACTTTTGTACACTCCGGTGTTGCAGGATGAAAGCCTAGGTATAGCCATGTACAGGGTTTTCCCGGACTCAAGATTGAGAGTCTCAGACCCCCAAAAGGGTGTCTGGGACTCCCAGAAAAAAATCTGTGCATCCACTGGGACTCTCAAAACAAAATCCAAGCCCCAACTGAAAGTGATGAATTCTTATAAAAATTATATTATTCTTGGCAGAACACAAAGTAATAATTTTCAAAATAAAGTATTTATGAAATTTCGATATTTGATTTGGACATTTTATAACATTTTTTAGAGTACGGGACCCTTTACTTTTGGCATTGGACTCTTAAAACATTGGTATGTGGGTACTCGGACAAAACGGACCATGGACAAAACGGACAAGACAAAACGGACCACGGTTAGGACAAAACGGACCACGTTTCAGGACAAAACGGACCACGTTTCAGGACCAGACGGACCACGCTAGAAGACAAACCAGACCATTAATTGGTGTCAGTTAAAAGATTATGGAGTATATAATTACCAAGGACAATGTTAAATGGTCACAATTATTTGACCACTGTTCATGATCTCAACTATCTTTGGTTGTCGCAACTATCTAATTAATTTAATGGTATGATCTTTTTGTCTTAAAGCATGCAAATTTCATTATTAGTGTTGCAACTAAAATAAAACATGCTTTCTCAAGATTATCGGAAAGTCTTAACGTGGTCCGTTTTGACCTTAAACGTGGTCCGTTTCGTCCTGAACGTGGTCCGTTTTGTCCCAAGCGTGGTCCGTTATGTCCGTGGTCCGTTTTGTCCGTGGTCCGTTATGTCCCTAATTCCCAAAAACTCCTTAAATACAAGGCCGAGGGAAAACCTTGCCATGTAGCTATAGTATGGATCTTTAACCTGAACATGGGATGACTCTCCCTGCACAGGGGGCTTCCAGTTAACGTCCCGATCCGAAAGACAGCACACTTGTTAGCATCATCCCTGCAAATGATGCTAGAAATAACGCGTTCGGACATAGGAAGATTTCGCCTCGGGCGGGATTCGAACCCATGACCTCTGGCTTCAGAGTCAAGTGCACTAACCACTGAGCCACCGCACTTCTCCTAAAGGTAAAGGTGTAAGCAGGCCGTGTAAGCAAGTTCAATGCGGACAGCGCTGATCAGACCGGGCGAATGCCCAGGCTGATCTGAGTCTCCGCTGGGCGCATTTGCCCCTTTGTTAATTATGTCATGTCGCGGCTCAAATCTGAAATCACAGTCATATCAAACGTACAGGGTGTGGTATGAATGACCAGGGCACTATTCAGTTTGACCGACGACTAGTTCAAGCGATACACCATCGTGACTGAACAGCGGACCTCCTGTGGTACGAAACGGATAGGATGCGAGCACCAGTACTGATGCATTTTCCTCTTCGATTTCCTGAATATTTCATTAACAAGATAGCTGCGCACTCTCCACTGAGACTGCCTATAACGTACAGGCCTAGTTCAAATGATTTCTGTTCTTACCAGCTGATAAACAACCTGTTTAAATAAATAAATCCTCTTTGAAGCGACGAAATGTTACCAATGGCCGATTGAAAAAAGCCGCGTTGCCGAGCGGTATCATGTGATCAACTTGGCCAATGAAATTCTTTCCTGCCGTCGCCAAGGTAGATTGGCTTGATAAGTATTTATTAGACAATAAATTAATTAATAATTGTCAAATTGGATTCTGCAACAATTCGCGAACTTCTGATCATATGTTTGTGGTTAAATGTATAATTGATTGTTATTTTTCTAAGGATTCTAAGGTATACGCCTTCTTTGTTGACTGTCAGAAAGCATTCGACTCGGTTCTTCACACTGCTATTTTAATTAAATTGCTTAAATTAGATATTCATGGTCTATTTTACAATATTATTAAAAGTATGTACCTCCAGTCCACTCTTTGTGTTAAGGTAAATGATAAAATTACTAATACATTCAAATCATTGGTTGGTGTAAGACAAGGTGATGTTTTAAGCCCTAATTTATTCAAAATTTTCATAAATGACCTGCCCACTTATCTTTCTTCATCACTGGATCCTATTTATTTAAATGGTAAAAGGTTAGATTGTTTAATGTATGCTTATGATGTTATTTTATTATCATCCAGTGCTGCAGGCTTACAAGCTAAGCTTGACTTATTACAAGCTTTTTGTGAAGATTGGTGTCTTTCTATTAATATTGATAAAACAAAAGTGGTTATTTTTAATAAAGCTGGAAGGCTTATTAATTCACAGTCTTATTCTATTTTTAATCAGACAATATCTTGTACAACAACATACAAGTATCTTGGTATTATATTCTCTGCTTCTGGTACTTTCACACCTGCTAAAAAACAACTTTATGATAAATTTGTTAAAACTCTGTATTCATTGAAGCGTAATATTATCTCTCTAAACCCTAGTAATCATACAAGTTTACACATATTTGATCATACCATTAAACCGATTTTACTATATGCAAGTGAAATTTGGGCTTGTTCCTTGTCAAAAAAAGCTTCTATTGATGATTTATTTGATTTTACAAAAATTGCTAGAAGTTTCTTCCTGAAAAGTTACATATTCATTTTTGTAAGTATATTCTTGGTGTGCATAAAAGAAGTTCTAATTTTGCTGTATTTTCTGAGCTTGCTCGATATCCTATTCAGATCAATATATTACTATCAGCTCTGTTATATTGGCATCGACTTGAAAATACAAATACTGAGCTTTCGTCAGATGCATTTGCTTGCTCAAAAGCATTACATGAAAATGGTTTTCACTCTTGGTTTTCTTCCATCCGCAGTATTTTTAGTTTACTTGATGTTCCTTATGCTAGTTCTCAGTTAAATAACTTAAATCTTAGCAACTTCAAAAAGTCTATGTGAAGGATAGTTTTAATTAAATATAAAGAATTTTGGGCACAATTTAGACTTACTAACATTGATGGTAAATTAAGAACATATTTTTCCTTTAAAGATCATTTTCAAGCTGAACAATATCTTTCTGTTATTAAGAATTTTGATAAAAGAAGATGCGTAACTAAATTTAGAATAAGTTCACATAAGCTTAAAATTGAAACCGGTAGATTTTCTAGACCTTTAACTCCTTTGGAAAATAGAGTATGTGATCACTGTTTAACAATTATTGAAAATGAACTTCATTTTTTAATTGAGTGCTCTAGGTATTTTCACATTCGGAATAACTTCTTTTTCAAATGTTCAAAAACAGTGTAAAAATTTCCTGTTGCTTAATAGTAAATTAAAGTTCAACTGGTTATTAACAAACAGTGATGATGTGGTAATTGTTTTAGCTTGCCAATTTTGTATTTGAATGTTTTGAAATTCGTAGTACATAATGTTATCAGAGAACATGATTGAGATCATGTAATGGGGTGTCATTTTAAGCTATGTAAATGTACATGTATACTGTATCACTACAATTCACTAGTCCTCTCACCACTTGCTCTATGCATATGTGAGTGTGTGTTTTCTTTTTCTTCTTTATAATTACATGACTGTTTAATTACTTGAATCATTGTATGGAGGTTTTCCTCCTTTAATTGTCTGTCCTCTATGGGCCCTTAATTGGAATAATTCATTTGTTTGTTTGTTTGTTTGTTTGTGGTTCCTTACCTAGTAAGTAGTCATATCTATTGATTATTGGCCAACATGGGACCACTTTATCGCGAAGGTAGCCGAGGTGGACTGAATGGATGATATCTGAGGCGTGCTCTTTGCTTGATCATCGCAAAAGCATTGAAATGCAAGCGTTTTCTCGATCGTGCGCCTATGGGGAGCACGACAAACGAACTAACAACCTCAGACTATAGTCGTGCGTTCCGCACGACGACGCTTGGCGTCGTCGGGAACGCACGTATTAAAGTAAATTTATGATTAAGGATGTACTGAACTGTTCACATTAACCATGTAAATCTTCTTGGACAGACTATTAACTGCACAGGCTGGTGATATTAATGTAGCGGCAGCACATGACAGCGACTGCCAAAGACACCTCTTAGAACAAACAACCAGGGCAAAAGCTGTGCTCCTTTGCAAATGCCTTGTTAAGAAAGACATTACAGGAATCAAGCTCAAGGTTCCCCTTACACAATATACAACTGGGCACTAAAGGTTTAGTATGTTAATTTTCTGTGATCTTTGACAGAAATGAACGTCCGCCTTGGAGTTTTCTCGCATCTTGGTTGTGTAAAGGTTTGGAACCTTTTTCAGTACCAGAGAAACTAAGATCCTTGAGGAACACTGGAGAAGTTATCAGATCGCATGCTACTTTGTCCTCTTTGCTTACAAACCCAACAAATTCCGTAAAGGCTGGAAACTTGCCAGACTTTTCTTTGTGTAGAGCCACAAGTCTGTTCCAGCGATTAATCAATCATTCTGGCAATTTTGACAGCATTTTGCGATTTTCACGACTGTCATTCAATACTTTGAGGCTACTGATCGTTTCCATGGCTGTCAAGCATTGTTTGAGAAAATCTAAAAATATCAATTGACCGTTGGAGTCTCTAGCATTAATTTTCGACCAATTGTCTAGTTTTGTGCGAAAAACACTTGCGATGACAAATGGATCTCAATACCTACTAGACGCTTGGCATCATCATATGGATTGGCATTAGAGAATAAAATTAGTTCTTAAGAACCTGCTTAACAGGTCCCCATAAATATCTTTTCAAGTAATAAATTCTTTCTGCTGCTGGTATGCACCTCTGATCTATCAGAGTTTTAAATACCGCCTCCCAGGCTGGATACTGAATCGGATTGCCATGAAATAGGCTTAGGTCTAGTGGGGGTTCTCTGTTCAAGCTAACTTGATCTGCTAGATACCTTGCTAGTTCTATCAAGCCTTGCTCTGTTGCACTCGTGGGATGGGAAACATTTTGACCTTTACTAACAGAAGAATCTGTATGCTGAGTACTAGTGCTAGAACAAGAAGTCGGTGTAGTTGCAGTTTCAACATTTTATCGCCCCTTTGGATCGTTTGCTGCATTAGATGTATCAGTGGTAATAGGAGGAACATGATTAGATGCCCATGTAGTCTGAGACGAAACTCGTGGAAAATGTGAGGACACAAAGGCAGGGGTTAATGGATTAAGTGACGATGTAATTGTGTTATCAGAAAGTGTTGTGCAAACCTTAGCAGTTTGTAATACAGAGTTTTCCAACTTAATATTTGTGTCAAGTGTAGTATTTCAGCTGGATTGGAAAACTGAGCTGGAGGGTGTGATTTGGCTGTCTGATACCAAGGCATTTACCTCTATAGGTGAAGGTGCGTTACCCGAGCTGTCAATATACCTCTGGACAAAATCTACCAGATCACTCTTCCCTAATGACTATGTGATTTTGGTTCAGGTAAATCATGAGTCCCTTCCAATACTTCTAGTTCTGCCCCAACCATTACCAATTCTTTCATTGTTTTGATATTCTGTAATTTTGCTAAAAATTCAGATTCTAAATCAATGTATTTAAGCTTGGTTTTTAAAGCGGCCTATTTTGCAGCAACATCTGCAATTCTGGATGGTGCCAATTTTGCTATTCAAAGAATCTATTTCACGGATACGTTGCGTTACGTTTTGCATAATTTGTTGGTGTTCAACCTCAATGTTTTCAAGCTTTGCAGCCTCGGTTTTTACTTCACCCTTAAGCGCTGAAGATGTTTAAAAATGCTACATAAGGTATTTAGATTCTTTAGAAGTAACTCGCGGTATTCGCGAATAGGGTCGACACTGTCAGAGTCCGACACTTCTACGAAAAGCATATTTAACTGGTGCCGCAAAGCTTAAACAACTGAATTGAGCTTTTGTTCATGTACCGAGAAATTTGGTATTCATGACCCTTTTCTGTCCAACGTCTTTGACGCGCACCTAAACCATTTTCAGTGCCTTCTTGTGTTTGTTCCGATATATTTGGTGACTTGTCTGCAGACATTTTGATAACAGTGCAAATTTGTTTCTAATGTTGATTCCTTTCAGTCAATGCAAATAATTTTATGTATGAAAACTATGTCTTAAAGGAATACTAATATACATGTAGTTCACTGATTTTTTAAGCATGACCGGGCATTTCCTGCCTCAGCCTAAGTTACTTAGAAAGTCTATTATTCACTGCTGCTGTATTTGGTATGTGGCCGCTGCAGATAGTTCGATGGCAGGAGCCCACAGTCTTTATTAATTTTCCTTCTAATGGAAGTTAACCATGAGTTCGCTACTTTCTTGTCAGAATGTATCCCGTCCAGAAACGGTTTAAAGGTCAGAAATTTTCGAGACTTTCCGCCTCTTCTTTTCCGTCCACGCTGCAGTTCCTCATTTAGTTTTGGGGTATACGTATGAATTTCCCTATTCAAACGTTTATTACACTCCTTTCCTCCGTCCACTAACCGTTACAATGTCTGGATTCTGGTGACCCTTATTATTCCCGTTGAATAATTGAATCGTATGGGATATGAAGAATTGTCACTTTCAATCTATAGTGCATACACCTGTCTCAGATTATTTCCATATTTTTACAATACACCTATAGAGTTCTAAGAGCTGGTTTTCTCAGAACCTTTCGCAGCTAGGTCACATGTTACAAACCAAATATATAAATTAATAAATTTGTGATATTTCAACAAAGACTCTATCTTCTTAACCGTACGGAATTCCACAGCATTTGTGGAACTAAACCCACTTCGTCCAAGCTACTGAATTCTACTTTCTGTCTCATCAGCTCTGTCTAGCACCTGTCTCAAATATTTGCCTTTGCTGTCAGTTAAAACTATATGAGTTCACAACAGATTATCCGGGTTTCTACTCATATTATATTTTAGCACCCTGTCTCAAAATATTGTATTACTAATCTCCTTTACATAGAGTTTGCCAGTAGCGGCAGCACATGACAGAGACTGTCTAAGATTATTCGTGACTGAATTGCATAGAGCTATTCAAAACAACAGATCAACAAGCCCAATGTTTCTACTGGCAATGTTATTATTCGGGTGTTACAAAAACATCAACGTCAAACTGAAAAATAGAAAAGAAACTTCACAAACTAAGGAGCCATGATTTATTTCAGGAAAGGAATTTGTCTCATTTGCGAATCTTCAGCAAATACAAAGTTCATCTTTCCGAATTGTACTGTCCAAAATTAGGTTCTAATAGATAAAAATAAATGTTGATGCTGCTTTTGACTAGGATAGCTGAATAACCACCTGTTTTGGAAAGAGCTGCTCATTTAGTTTGCCTTGACTGTCTTTCGTGATCTACGTGTGTGTGTGTGCGTGTGTGTGTGCTTCTTTCCCTATTGGCTTTGACAGCGGGATAAGGGATCTGTTTGTTTTAATTTCTGATTATTACCAATCGTTTTACTTTCTTTACAATGTGAAATATTGTCAAATTTGCAAAGGGCCAGCTGGCATAAATAAAAGGACAAAATCGATATTTCCATACAAATACCTCTTTGGGCGTTTTGGGGATTATAAACAGAAACGCATTTCCCAAATATATCGCAGATATGATCAAGTTCCATTTGGAAAAGACTGAGCGCAATTTCGATGTCGACCGGAATAAGGTTATAATCAGCACCGGACAACTCGTTACCAGTACCCGCAAAAAAACCGCAACACAAAGAAGACGCAGTCACAATTATGTCTACACTTGTCAAATTGATGTCATATGTTTAAATAAATCATTAGATACAAACATATTGTGTTTTGTCGTATTTGCTTCGTCCACCTTTATCTCCTAGGTTGTCTTTGCGTAGCAGATTACATTGGGTGTTTCTAACTAACCTGTATTAATAGCACTCAGGTGTGCAAGCTATCTGCATGATTATTGTATATGCTTCATTGCAGAAAGCCGTAAGTTTTCAAGGTGAAGACAATTCCATAGTTTCACCCTTGAACACACATGTTTAGCATGTATAAGTATGCTTCCTTTATAATACCAACGGTATACGAAGCGTAAAGGGGGTATATAATTTTTGTCTTCTTTCTGTGTGTGTGTATGTGTGTGTGTGTGTCTTTTTTTAATTTTAAATGCTACAAAACCCGTACGTTTTAGTTGCTGCACACCTCGTTTCGTCATTTTCTTTGTTGCCGAACTGGTGGCGCCTGCGACGATTCCATCTATTTCTTCATCAGTAACAGTTGGCAGTCTGGAAACCGTAGCAGTTTCATCGGGAAGGCCGGTGTCGTCTGTAGAGGCGGGACTGGTACTGGGTTGTGGTGTTGATTGTGATGCTTCAAATGATTCGACTGCTTTGACTAGTTCCTCGTCGCTTCTTGATGACAGTCTATTTCGAACTTAAGTTATTTCGAACTTAACTTCGAAATCGACGTTCGCAGCAGCATTGGCATCGATTGACAGCAGTTGCCCGATATCAAGTTCCGCGATCTTCTTAACATGGTATTGGGTCGAAACATCCTTTGTTTACATGGCATCGGGACGTTTCGCTCAAGGACGTTTCGTCCCAAGTCGTTTTGTCCCAAAACAGGCCAAAAACCCAGGACGATTCGTCCCAAGACGTTTCATCCCATTATTATTTAAAAAAGATTAGAAGAATATTGAACGATCCAAACGTGAAAATATAAGGAATTCTAAAAAGTTTATATCATTAATTACATGGAACAATTTATAAGCCTGCGAATAAAAACCTTAAAGATTTAAAAGATAAAAACGGGAAATATCAACACTACATTATACTGTATCTATAAAATTGTTTTTGTTGTGTTATTGCGTTACGTCCACGGTAAACAACTATGGTCATGTCAAGTCGGTCAGTTAACCTAACCACGCTATTCCTAGGCAGGTTTAGACCTCCTAGGAGGTTAACCAGTGCTAAGTGCACATACTTTCGCCAGTAACTGACAACTGCCCTTCTTGAATCAGCGGAAGGTGAAACGAAAGTAAGTGGATGGACGGGGTATCGAACCCGGGACCCCTGGCTCAGGAGTCAGAAGCGCTACAGACTGCGCTACGCGGCCGAGCATCTATAAAATTGTAATAGATTTTTAACATTACATGCAGTAAAATAGCTATCAATCCTAAAATGGGAAACAAATAATTATGGAGTTGCCATTTTCAAACATTGAGATTTAAAAAAACTAAAATGAACGTGCATAGAGCATTACCACTACTGTTGCCACTTTAAAGATAAAGATTGTAACCAAATATACATATTGTTTGCATCAAAACATGTTATCTCCTGAGGACTAGGATAAATCATAAAACATAGTCTTTACTTTCGGAATTCCGATTTAAACAACAACAACAACAAAAAAGAAAGAAGAAGAAGAAGAAAGCACATACATACACGAGACTGTATTTTTTATAGTCAGTTGAAATTTACTATCGCAGGTTTGCATTAAGTAAAATACACGATTTCAAACTGAAGTTTGATATTTAAAGTGCAACTGCTTCAACAGAAACGTCCCGGACTTATGGGACGAAACGTTCCAAGAAGGAAATTGGGACGAAACTTCTGAGACGAAACGTCCTTGGACGAAACGTCTCTGGCTCGAAACGTCCCGGAGCCGTTTACATTAACAACGACGCGGATGTATACGTGAATCAGATGAACAAGCGAGCTGCAGTATATCGCAGAATATACTGTCGCAAATAACTAGCGTCGTCAAATTAAATAATTGGCACCTCGTTTTTTTCGTTTGCAAATTTAAAGAGTAACTAAACTTAAGGAACTGACTGAATCAGATCCCAAACCCTATCCCCAACATTAAAGGGAAAGATTGACAAAGACATCCCAACAAACAATAAATCACAAGTAATAAGCCGAGTCAGCAGCTCTTTCCCAAATAGGTACCTCGTTGCCATGGCAATCGCGTTTTACTGTTTTTGCAGTAAAAAGCGCCAAAGTTCGAAAACACACTTGCATTTTTGCACTTATATATCTCCGAGAATAGCCTAAGTTAGATCAAAAAGTCTTTGGCATCCCTACTTTTCCTCAAAGGTGGGTTAAAGGGGAAGAACTTTATAAGCAAGTTGCTTTCGTTCCAATCCTACAAAATTGTGTATGTTGTCTTATATATATGTTATGAGAAAATAAAAATAAAAATGTTGAAATTAAAGGTGGGTGGGGTTAAAAGTTTTCACAAAAAAAAAACGTTTTTAGGCATTTTCAACCCTCAGGTTTTAAACACGCATACTTCTGTGACACATTCGCTTACCTTTACTTCAAAGAGAAGAGAGTTTCAATGTTTGGAGAATGGAAAACATAGAGTAGGGCTAAGCCGACATCAGACTGTAACCATGGGAACAAGCCATACCACAAGCCGAAAAGTAAAAACAGAAGCTCACAGTGTAACCGCACTATTATAACTGAATTAAATGAACTGCAGCAGTAATTACTGGTCCTAATGCTGTCGAACTATTAATCCAATTTGATTTGGTGAGGGTTTGACACCTTATGGGTTTGGAGTCCTATTTACATTCTTTTAAATGGTCCCCAAAAAGGGCAAATACGGTCAAAATTACCTGTTACGCAGAAGGTTTTACACACGGTCGACAAGGGTGTAGAGCCTTATGCGTCGCCAGGACGGCGGAGGGTGATTTCCGGTTAAAGGGTTATCTACCAGTGTATTACACTAACAAGGAAACTCTAACAACGTTAGAATTTTTTTAAGTTTATTTATAATGTAAATTCTATATACAACAATACAATTTACAACTGTCATAATTACAATAATATACAACACATATCAGTTCATGTCGCTGGCCCAAGTAAGGTGTTTGTTTCAAATCTGCAATCGATTTGCGTACAATACGCAAATAGATTACCGTCTGAAGTCAACACCGTACTCGGTTCAGCGCCATGAACTAAAGGAAAACACAAAGAACAAAAAACGTTAGTTTGAGCTCATACAAAAAAAAAACAAGGCCTTATGTTGGTAGACTTCACTTTGTCGTTCCTTGGATCATATCATGGTTCTGTCCATATAACATGAGGAACACCAACTTATATTAATATGCGCACGTTTATATACTGGTCGCTCCCTGGATCGTACCAGGGACCAGTCTATATATAATAAGACACTTTAGTGGACGAACACTGTCCCACTTTCACCTCCGCAGTAATAACGAACTTCGCCTACATTTTGTGCTTCCCACCTCTGCTTGGGAAACATGCTCAATCGGCGTTGTAACTGCCTCTACCCGGGTTGGTATTAACCTGGAGATGGGTATAGGATCTCCAGGTGAGACGTGACTCTAAGCCCTAACAGCTGACTGCCGGACTTGAAGTGCCTAAAAATAACGAACTTACACTTAATACATTGTAACTACATAATAACAATACGTAAGACTTGGGCCTGTCTTGGAAATACCATACAAAACGCCCTCGGCAAATGCCGAGCATAACGTGCACACGCCAGCCGTGTCACTAGACACGACTCGCGCTCACGATGTAAAGCCAAAATTGTGCTTACCACTTCCACCAATGAAGAAACGTAGATCCTACTACGCATGTGCGTCGAAGGATCTGACGTCAAACATTGTCAAGAAGTATACTGACGTCAACACGCATAACCATGACATACCCCACATAAAACATGAATAATCTAAACAATGACCTATCTTCATTAAATTGATTTACCCAAAATCTAACTCGCATATCTTTAAACTAAGCGTATTACTATTTGCCATACAATAACTTAATAAGCGTTTCTAACACATTTGGGATCATAACGTTTGATCTGACATCATGACGCCAATGATGTTATATCATATGACGCCATCTAGTGAAGGCAAATCAAACGCATGATGACCAAATGTTACCATTATAATGTATAGAAAAAACCCTTAATGCGGTGCATGCTATGGCGTCAATTGACGTCACGAGTATGTAAATTAATTCCATTACAAATCAATCTACTTCTATAAGCCACGTATACGTGAAACTGAAATAAAAAGTGCTGACGTCGCAATAACATGATGCAACTGACGTCACATGAATAACATGAATGCAACTGACGTCGAATGAATAACACGAATGCAACTGACGTCACTGGACGTCAAATAGACGCACACCAGTGAAACTAATATAAAAAAGTGCTGACGTCGCAATAACATGAATGCAACTGACGTCACATGAATAACATGAATGCAACTGACGTCACTGGACGTCATATAGACGCACACCATTGCAACCAACATCAGTGATATAAACTATTTCCGTAGTTTACAAAACTTCCTAATATACAAATATTATGCGCAGCATGCTTATTAACAAAATCAGTCGACACATGCGCAGCCTGATCACTGTCAACAAAATCAAATCAGTCGACGCATATAATCATACCATATCAATCAGAAGTCACATTTTTCATTCTTAGCCAAAGTATTCTAAATAAATATAATAAAACCTTACCCTTCAGGTCTTAACACAGAATCTGGGCACACAACAATATAACATCCATCAATTCACCTTAGAATTAAACAGCCACGTCTAACTTTTCATTAAAGAATAGGAGTATAAATACTATGCGTCTCACTTTTAAATCATGGAACTCGAATCTAAGCGTGCAGGTATTCACATTAAAATCATGCAACACGCTGTCCACAATCAAAAGACTCGTGCAGGTATTCACCTTAAAATCATGCAATACGCTGTCCACGAGAGGTATTCACAAACAACCCATACATAACGTAGCCACAATTTCCGTAAATATTTTATTACCACAGTTGCCCTAAAAACTGTAGCTCTACTGATTGAAAGGATTAAAATGATTTCGACGACATAGTCGACGATCGGATCCATTTCGTAACATAGGTTTCCCCTTAGGGAGAAAAAAACATAACAATGTTTCTTTTCTTAAATAGTACGAAATGCGATCGAATCGTAGGCTATGTCAAAACTGGAAAACTAGCTATATACACAACAACGGTGCGATGCATAACGTGGCCAACCTATCTACTAAGGTAGTCCGCCCCCAAATTATCTTGGCCGCGGATAGCAACGATCCTGAATCTGTATGGCTGTAATTTCATAGCCCAACGCATGATTCGGGGATTGAGCACCTTAGCTGTCTGCATATAGGACAAAGGTTTGTGGTCGGTTTCAAGTAGGAACTCCGCCCCATACAAGTATTTTCGAAATTTCTCAATACCCCAGATTATACCCAAACATTCCTTTTCAATTACAGAGTAGTTCCTTTACCGAGGTAACAATTTCTTGCTAGCATAAGCAATCGGCAAACGACCTTCACCTTCGAATTCCTGAAGCAAAATAGCTCCAAGACCAACGTCTGATGCGTCTGTTCGGAGTACAAACGGGTTACCTTCTAGAAAAACAGGTAAGCGAAGAATAGGACTAGACGTGAGCCTACTCTTCAGGGCTTGAAATGCCCTTTCATGCTGATCTTGCCAATCTTTGATAGAATTAGGTCTATCCCGTTTAGTTAAATCAGTCAGAGGAGAAGCTATGGATGAGAAATTTGGGATCAAACGACAGTAAAATCCAGCTAATCCTAGAAAAGATTTAATTTGCCTTTTCGTACATGGACGAGGAGCATCTCTGATAGCCTGTATCTTGTCCTCTTGCGGTCGTACCGTCTGTCCGACGATATTGTGACCAAGGCACTCGATACTACCATATCCGATCATGCATTTAGATGGTTTTGCCGTCAATTTGGCCGACCTGAGCCGATCTAACACTGACGTAATGACGTCACATGATCGTTCCATGTTTCAGTAAATATCTACATGTCATCAACAAAGCTGTCAACATTTGGGAGATATGACAATATGATTCTCATTAACCTACAAAAAGATGCTCCCGAATTGACCAAACCGAAGGGCATAGTTTTAAACTGGAATAAACCCTTAGGCGTTTCAAATGCTGTCAAAGGTTTAGACCTTTCAGTAAGACTGACTTGCCAATAACCCTTACTCAGGTCCATCTTTGTAAAGAATCTGTGTCCAGACATTTTATTGATAACCTCCTCCATATTTGGCATAGGTTCTGCATCGAATTCCGTCACTTTGTTAAGATTCCGGAAGTCGATACACAATCTAACTGATCCATCTTTCTTCGGAACTAGGACAACAGAGAATACGGAGAAATCGACGGCTCGATTACCCCTAAATCTAACATATCCTGTATCTCCGTCTCCATGACGTTACGCGTCTTATACGGGATAGAATAACCTTTCGTCCGTATGGGTTCTGACGTGAGTAGTTTGATATCGTGCTGTATTTGATCAGTTCGACCGGGTAAACTTGATAGTACATCCGGGTACTGTTTAATCAACGCTTCAACCTCCATACGTTTTTCTGACGTTAACGTATCTGAAATACTGACGTCATTATAAGTTTCCGGCTCTTTAGCTGTCGTAAAAGCACAATCATCAAGAGAAAATTCATCACTACCATCGTCATCAACCGACTCTGTAGCCTCAGTCGACTATAAACAATGTGACGGCACAGTACGACGTTCGACATACTGTTTCAGCATATTAGCATGATATGTACTCACGACACCATTGACGTCGATTTTATAGTCCATTCTATTCACCACCTCTACTACTTCATATGGACCCTTCCACTGCAATAGCAGTTTATTACTGTCAGTTGGCAATAATAACAGTACTTTATCTCCCACGTTAAATTTATGCGACCTAGCGCGTTTGTCATAATAAGCCTTTTGCTTTACTTGTACTTTCCGTAAATTATCATGTGCTAACTTACACGTCTGCTCTTATCGTTCTCTCAACTCAATTACGTACTGGTACGTAGACAGAACCTGCTCATCCTGTACCTATTCAGACCATAATTCACGTAATATTGCCATAGGGCCCTTAACGTTACGTCCGTATAGCAATTCGAACGGAGAAAACCCTAATGACTCTTGCGGAACCTCCCTTATTGCAAACAGTATTGCTGGGAGATATTTATCCCAGTCTTTTGGACGTTCTGCGCACATCCTACGTAGCATTTGCTTCAACGTCGCATGAAAACGCTCTACAAGACCGTTACAGATAGGATGATACGGCGTCGTGGTTAACTGCTGGAGTAATAACAGCCTGCTTACTTCTTTCATAACTTCAGCAGTAAACTGACTTCCGCAAACTGTTAACATTTCATCAGGTATGCCAACTCTACTAAACATTTCAACTAACGCTTCGGCTACGCGTTCCGTTTCAATGCCGGGTAATGCTACCGCCTCGAGATATCTCGTCGCATAGTCTATCATTGTTAAAATATAGCGGGATTTCCTGTCAGAACGAGGTTCTATCGGTCTGACTATATCAACAGCGACTCGTTTAAATGGTGTGTCAATCTGTGGCAACTTTCCTAAAGGTACCTTAGTGACACGACCTTTTTGAATAGTCCTTTGACATATGTCACAAGGTTTACAAAACCTTGCCACATCACCACAAACTCTAGGCCAAAAGAGCTCAGTTAACACTCTATCCATAGTTTTCTTTATGCCCAAATGACCTGACATCAAGGTTTCGTGCGCCAATCTTAACACATTTTCACGAAAGCCTTCAGGGATAATAAGTTGCAAAGTGACCTTGTTTCCCTTAGTAAACTGCCTATACAATAAATCTTTCTTTCGGATAAACTTAGTTTCACCCCGGTTCAATCCACGACTAATAGTCACATTCCCAGATTCCACTCTTTGCCTTATGCCATTCAATTTAGGGTCAACAACTTGGGCCTGCCTCAACGCCTCCTTATCACTAGCAATAATTTGATTAGGAACTTTAAGTTTCTTATAGACCTCTTCACCTTGCTTAGCTTGTGACCTAGTCACTGCCGCCATTGCAAAATGGGACATATCGGGAAGTTTTGACCCGTCAATATTTCCAATAACCAGGTCATACAATGTATCTTCCATGCACAGTGCCTCAGTTTTTCCAGTGAAAAATGGACAATCTATGTCAACCATTGCTAAGGGATACCTTTGGGTAGGTTCATCAATCAAAGTTACATCAGATTCTCTACCAAGTAACTGATCATTAGAAACCAAGTTTCTACGACCGACACACCCAGTACAACCTGTGTCCCTTAAAACTACAGCTGTCTTACCATTAACCGTACCCTGCGCTGTTGGTAATCGCGACCTTAAAAAGTAACAGACACCTTCCCTATCCACGTTATCATCGATTAATGGACTTTCTTCCTTACTCTTATGGAGACCTTCGATTTCATGAGACCTATTCATTGTAGTTTTACAAAAGCTCATTTGAGGTCCGCCACCCCGACCACGTCCGCAGGAATAACCCCGACCACGGCCACGATCTGAATTACTACCCTTCGTCTGCACAGTATCGCTCTTACTCTGTGATCTTTGTGTCTCATCTTTCGGTGCATAACTACTCCCCTTATTTCCGCTATATCCGCTTGCACTTGCACCAACCTCCGCACTATATGCTTGCTTCCTATCGGGATTCTTAAAACATTTATATGTTAAATGTCCCTTACCACAAATACTACATTTTATCTCTGGCTTCGCACTCGGCTTATTATCAGATCTACTCTGAGTTACGCCCTTACTATCACGCTGCCTCTTATAAACACAAGCGTAGACACCGCCACGAGCTTCTGCAAATAAATCTGCTTCCCTAGCCATCTCACCTAGATTTGTGAATGTTTTCGGTTTCAAATGAGATATAGTTCTTTACTACAAGATTCTAAAAACTGATCTCTAGCGAAAAATCGCAAACAGATTCATAAGACTGGTCTACCTTCGCCATTTTCAACCATTTATTAAGATACGACCTAAGTCTACTACTAAACTGAATAAACGTTTCGGACTTTTCAGGCCTATCATAGCGAAATTTCTTCCTAAATCCGCGTTCAGTCATATCAAAATTCTTTAACAACGCATCTTTCAACTTGTCATAATCTGCTGCATCATCTACAGACAATCTATCATAAACATCAAGCGCGCGACCTTTAAGTAATGCGCTTAAATATGCAGCCCAAACGTTTTTATCCCATTTATTCGCCGTCGCGTATTTCTCAAACCTTGATAAGTAACTGTCCATTTTGTCCTTACTTTCATCAAAATACGGTAATTTGGGATCTCGCGCATGCGCTAACTTTTCAGCCCTCTGTTTTTCTAATTCAACTCTAAACGTTACCTTCTGCAAATCTATCTGATTCTTCAACTCGCGTTGCTGCAATTCAAAACTATACTTCAACTTTTCTAACTCAAATTCGCTCGACAACTTCGCTTCCTTATCGCTTTCGACTTGAGACAACTTAGCTTCACTATCTTTCTCGGCTTGCCGCTCTATGCTTTCAATTCGCGCCATCTCGATTTCCCTATCCGCCGCAATCTTAGCCAATTCAATTTCCCTATCTTTTTCGGCCTGCGCGATCCTAGCTAACTCAATTTCCCTATCTTTTTCAGCCTGCGCAAGCTTTTCTTTCTCCGCCGCGATCTTCTCTTTATCAAGTTCCCTTACCGCGTGCCTTTCTGCCCTCTCAGTCTCTTGCTGTTGCTTTACAAAATCCTGCAATGCCTGCCCCTCATAACCTAACTCCTTTCCCGTCTTAACTAACTGATCCATGCCGCTTAACGTAATGCTCACGTTAACTTAACTGAAACCGACGTTCACTTATAGTCACACACGTTAACTAAAACGTTAACAATAATAATAACAAACTAATCCAACTAAAACGTTGATTAATTAGTATACTCGCGATCTGGACGTAGCCATTAAAGTTACGTTCATAACAGACCGGAAATGACATCATAAACTGATGTTGACTTTGCCGAGAACTACTTTTCACTATCAAATGACACAATTAGATGACGTAAATAACCCACATAACAATTACGCCCAACTTGATCTAGCGTATGGGATCTACAAACGTAACGTATGTAACGCAACGTATTAACACTGACACGACAACCGTACGTCCTACATTACAAAACCTTATAAGATACCAACGGTAAATCAAACTTAAGATTCTGCTATTAGGTTTAGTTCATTGTAACGACATTACATAACGTTACGAGTAACCTACGTTACTAAATCAGGACATAAAATGGACCTCAGTAACGGTTACGACACAACGTACAAAATGTTTAAGTTAATAAACTAACAGATTGTCATGCAACAGCAGTGCCAAGGTACTCAAACGGACCTTAAAACTGAATATGTATCATCCGTGCCAAGACAATTCAGGTCTATATACCTCAGTTTCCCCACTCAGATATGCAACCTGTTACATTCTATAATAAATTAATGCATGGGCTATCGCACTTCATCACGCAGGGAATAAGGATAGTTGACCTTAATTGAGTGTAGGTTATATTTACAAGAATTTAGTTGCAAAATTGCTCCCCTAAAATTCACATCAAAATGTCTGACAAAATTGTGCCTAGATTCTATATACATTGTCAATGTCTTACACTGGCAGATATTAACCGGAAACCAAATCCCACTTCTGACACCATGTTACGCAGAAGGTTTTACACACGGTCGACACGGGTGTAGAGCCTTATGCGTCGCCAGGACGGCGGAGGGTGATTTCCGGTTAAAGGGTTATCTACCAGTGTATTACACTAACAAGGAAACTCTAACAACGTTAGAATTTTTTGAAGTTTATATATAATGTAAATTCTATATACAACAAAACAATTTACAACTGTCACAATTACAATAATATACAACACATATCAGTTCATGTCGCTGGCCCAAGTAAGCTGTTTGTTTCAAATCTGCAATCGATTTGCGTACAATACGCAAATAGATTACCGTCTGACGTCAACACCGTACAAAAAACGTTAGTTTGAGCTCATACAAAAAACAAGGCCTTATGTTGGTAGACTTCACTTTGTCGTTCCTTGGATCATATCATGGGCCAGTCCATATAACATGAGGAACACCAACTTATATTAATATGCGCACGTTTATATACTGGTCGCTCCCTGGATCGTACCAGGGACCAGTCTATATATAATAAGACACTTTAGTGGACGAACACTATCCCACTTTCACCTCCGCAGTAATAACGAACTTCGCCTACATTTTGTGCTTCCCGCCTCTGCTTGGGAAACATGCACAATCGGCGTTGTAACTGCCTCTACCCGGGTTGGTATTAACCTTGAGATGAGTATAGGATCTCCAGGTGAGACGTGGCTCTAAGCCCTAACAGTTGACTGCCGGACTTGATATGCCTAAAACTAACGAACTTACACTTAATACATTGTAACTACATAATAACAACACGTAAGACTTGGGCCTGTCTTGGAAATACCATACAACGCCCTCAGCAAATGCCAAGCATAACGTGCACACGCCAGCCGTGTCACTAGACACGACTCGCGCTCACGATGTAAAGCCAAAATTGTGCTTACCACTTCCGCCAATGAAGAAACGTAGATCCTACCACGCATGTGCGTCGAAGGATCTGACGTCAAACATTGTCAAGAAGTATACTGACGTCAACACGCATAACCATGACATACCCCACATAAAACATGAATAATCTAAACAATGACCTATCTTCATTAAATTGATTTACCCAAAATCTAACTCGCATTTCTTTAAACTAAGCGTATTACTATTTGCCATACAATAACTTAATAAGCGTTTCTAACACATTTGGGATCATAACGTTTGATCTGACATCATGACGCCAATGTTGTTATATCATATGACGCCATCTAGTGAAGGCAAATCAAACTCATGATGACCAAATGTTACCATTATAATGTATGGAAAAACCCTTAATGCGGTGCATGCTATGGCGTCAATTGACGTCACGAGTATGTAAATTAGTTCCATTACAAATCAATCTACTTCTATAAGCCACGTATACGTGAAACTGATATAAAAAGTGCTGACGTCGCAATAACATGATGCAACTGACGTCACATGAATAACATGAATGCAGTTGACGTCACATGAATAACACGAATGCAACTGACGTCACTGGACGTCAAATAGACGCACACCAGTGAAACTAATATAAAAAAAGTGCTGACGTCGCAATAACATGAATGCAACTGACGTCACATGAATAACATGAATGCAACTGACGTCACTGGACGTCAAATAGACGCACATCATTGCAACCAACATCAGTGATATAAACTATTTCCGTAGTTTACAAAACTTCCTAATATACAAATATTATGCGCAGCATGCTTATTAACAAAATCAGTCGACACATGCGCAGCCTGATCACTGTCAACAAAATCAAATCAGTCGACGCATATAATCATACCATATCAATCAGAAGTCACATTTTTCATTCTTAGCCAAAGTATTCTAAATAAATATAATAAAACCTTACCCTTCAGGTCTTAACACAGAATCTGGGCACACAACAATATAACATCCATCAATTCACCTTAGAATTAAACAGCCACGTCTAACTTTTCATTAAAGAATAGGAACATAAATACTATGCGTCTCACTTTTAAATCATGGAACTCGAATCTAAGCGTGCAGGTATTCACATTAAAATCATGCAACACGCTGTCCACAATCAAAAGACTCGTGCAGGTATTCACCTTTAAATCATGCAATACGCTGTCCACGAGAGGTATTCACAAACAACCCATGCATAACATAGCCACAATTTCTGTAAATGTTTTATTACCACAGTTGCCCTAAAAACTGTAGCTCTACTGATTGAAAGGATTAAAATGATTTCGACGACATAGTCGACGGTCGGATCCATTTCGTAACATTACCACATAAAACACATTCTCTATAGGAATCAACAAAAGACAACACTGGTAACTTTAATTGGGTATTGGAAGATTAGTTTGACATATAATGATAGAAAAAAAGGCAATAGGGATCCCTTAATCTTTAGCTATGGAGGTGATTCGGGTTCAGAAAGGGGTAAAGGGCTAAGGTAGATAGGGTCCATTTTGGCCTCATTTTCAAACTCTTATCATGTGACATGCTACCAAAGAACCTTCTTGTCTCAAAACTGAAAAGAAAATTGTCGAATTCCAAGCCTGTTACCATGGCAACACGCACATAAATAGCCATACCGTCTGTAAAGCGAATATATGCCATTTCACCCGTTTTGTTAACTCTATTTAGCTTATCTTATCAAATTAGATACTCAGAGATAAATTCTAGTACACAATAAACGATGCAAATGACGATTAAATGTTAATATATTCCATCATCATTGCCACAGCTACACAGACTGCATCTTAGCAACAAGGAAAATAAAGCTTTTCGGTGGCCGAAAAAAGCTTATTTTTCCCACAATTTTACCCAATTTTGTTATAATTGTAAGATAATGGAATAAAGTAACGCTTGAAAGCAGAGAGCAGTATCTCAACTCATACGAAGAATCACAAGCTCAGCTTTAATAGAGCTGACCTTCGTCGTCAGTCCAGAATCTGATCAAACATTCAATCAAGAGGATCCACAAGGCCAATCTCAATTGTAGAACGTTTGCAGCATCAATTGGGAGAGAGGAAAACATTGTTAGGTTTTGGAACAGATTGAATCCAAACTGAAGCTGACCTTTAAAAGCTGTTCTGATTTTAACCATAGATCTTGTCATAGTCCTTTTGTGTAAAGGAAAAAAATCAATCACTTCAGGCATGTGACGGCAACACATTCTTGGCCATTTTTTTTAAATGGAAAGAACCCATATATTGTCAATATGCTTAAGAAACACTTTTGAACTTTTGTAACAATAATTTGACCAAATTTAACAAATGAGCCCGTCCAGATAGACATCGACCTTATGACATAAAAAATCGATTTTTAGGTTTTCTGTTATCTGAATGTGCATGCCATTATAGAACAAAAAGGTAAAAACCGCTTGAAGTCATCTTGATTTTTAAGGATGCTATGGCAGTTTTAAACACACTGGTATCTCATGAAATTTGCCAGAATTAATAACGTAAAGTCACATCACTTACACCGGTATGGATAACGCCATTACCAATGTTTTCCCTTGAAATACGTATCATTATCATTAACGTTAACACAGCATGCGCATGTAATCAGTATGAGTAAATTTTCCTGTCACACAGCTCTTGACTTTGGTCCCACCCTTGGACATGCCTCTTGGGATAGGTAGAACAGATGGAAAGATTTTGATCCAGGTAAATGTCATACCAAGTATGACCCCTTTACTTCGAAAAGCAATCAAGTAATATATTTTCCGAAAAGCAGCTCTAACAAAAATATACTTGATATTCGGACTGACCGACATGCTTAAGTATTGTCGCACGTACGGAAAAGCCGGAAACTTCATACCTCCGATGCTCCTATGGCTTCGAGTGCATAAAGCAAAAAAAATATCTTTTGATATTTTGAAATACTTCAACAGTTTCTAAAGATGAATAAGAAATGAACTTAAAGTTTGTAGTTTTCTTTTTAATAAAGCATAGAATTTTTTGTTCCTGTGCCAGAGTCCTTCAGCAGCATTTTAACTTTAAGAATAGACCGCATTTCGGAAGAGCTATGTCGTCCGAGGAAGCAAAAAAAATGGCACAAAAGTTGTTTCCCTTTGTAAAAATGGTGGAAAGTCATAGACATGTACCATACGCCACGTCACAAGAATTATCACTTCTACTTTGGAGCATCTGTTCACCATACAATTTACCAGACCAAAAGGCCGATATTATATATGCAACTAGTGGACACAAAGACACTGATGCAAAGGCTGTTTTTTTTGCATACAAATGATTGCATGCATTTTCTATTAAAGTCTCCGTGTTCCTATCAGTTGTAAAATTGCCTAAACACAAATTGTTTTGAAAATCAGTTCAACCTTCATGATTGGTGATAAAATGTGGGTTGATGAGCATATACTGTACCAGATAACTGGCCAAAAAAAAAATATGAAAACTGCTCAGCAAAACATAATTTCTTGTTCTAGTTTCCCGTCCAGCAGTGCAATATAAACAAGGGTAAGGCAATGAATTGGGTTCCAGGCTTGTATGTTGTATATTTACCACTTTGTTCAAGCTAAAAAAACTCGAAAGGAGGTCACTTTACTTGCCAGCTTCAACCTTTTTATGTGAAACTCAGTGACGTTTTATTACGAGTTCCTCCCCTCCCGCTTTTCAACCTCCACACCTATGCCAGCGTTTGGTTAAAACGGATTTCTTGATCATATAGGTGTTTTTTTAGAAAGAGGATGTGATCTTATATTTTCTGTGTCCGTAACTAAAATAAAATCGTCACTATGGTATCAGTATAGACTTTGAGTTACCAAACTGAGGAAAAGCAAGCAAATCGCATATTTAAACGAAAGTAAAATATCATTTTTTTAATTTCTTAAAAGCAAAGCCCCATTGCTTTATCAGCATGAAGTATTTTATCGTGAGGTATCGCTGCAAGCTTCTCACTACAGTACGCCCCCAGGTTTCGCCACTGATTATTATCGTGATCTAGGCCGGCTTTGAAAAATCAAAACGTCATTGAGTTTCCCATTAAAAAAAATTAAAAAAATAACTATATCATTTAATTTGGCAACTAAAATGACCTACTTTCGATTTCACAAGCTTTATTACATGGTAAAAACACAAGGTACAGGAGGTAAAAATACAAGATACAGGCGTTTAACAGGTGATAAAAATACAATGTACAAAAATATAAGGTAAGGATCCCATTGATTGTATTTCATTGCTTAACGGAGAACCAGAGACAAAGACCGTATTTTAACGGAGACACTTATATTTTTTTCCCAAAATACCTTGTTCCTTCTTTTTTGCCAGTTATATGATACAAACAAGCATATCAACTGACATATTAGCACACTTTCTGAAGGCTGTACAGTTTTATAATGATTTGTATTTCGACGATTTTTACCACTGGTAGGACTATGGAGACTTTAATTTATCTTACAAACTATAATCCACCAACCACCAGCAGTATAAACAGGGAAAAGATAAAAAAATGTATAAGCTTAAGGCAAAACAAAACAACCAGATGGACTTTAGACTTAAACTCGCAATTTTCATCTCATTGGACAAGGAATTGTAAGTAGATCAAAATGGTTCAGGATCTCCGAAAACTGTGTTAAAATTGGAAAGCGTTTTGTCTTCCTCCATTTAGATACATTAAGATTCAGACGACATTTCTTTATGCCGCCCTTTGCCGCTTGTCACTCGGCATTCGTCAGCGCTGACAGGCAGGAGAGGGTTGATTTTTGGTGGGGGGGGGGGGGGCTAACGGCCCTTTGAGACAGTATTTCAATCTATATCATCGGGCCGTCTCCCAGAGAGAGGGAGAAAGAAGAGTAATGATAGACGAAAGAAAAAATGCCCAAACAGCCCCCACCCGCACCTAATGCAAGCACAGCAGGCCCTTGCTCAACAATGTTCCCAATCAGTAGGACGCCCCTGGCACTGGCAGAGTGGGAGAAAATTGTATTGCAAATATACCTTCGACCTGGCAGACTGTGGTATAGAAAACAAGCAGTGCATGAAAACTTGAAATTGCTTTTTCACAAGATTTTATCTACATTTTGATTGTTGTCTTGCAGTTTAGACTGAAAAATTGTAAACAATGTCAGTGAATGCATGAATACGCTGACGATGTTTGTATGCCTAAACAAAGCTATAGGCTTGGGATTTTTTTTCGGTTCGGGATTTTACTTTTGATGTTAATAATATAATTATTATTATTATTATTATTATCCGAGATTGAAAATTATTTTCTCTAGATCAAAACTAAAAATTTATGAACATGAACTAAAACGGGGCCAGAATTGTCGCAAGTTGCGAATAGAAAAGTGTTTTATTGTACCACAACTTTGCGAAACCTTCTTGAATCAGCGGAATTGTCGCCAGTTGCGAATAGAAAAGTGTGTTATTGTACCACAACTTTGCGAAACCTTCTTGAATCAGCGGAAGGAGAACAAAAGCAAGTGACCGGATCTGGTTCTTGAGTCAGATGCGCATTGTTTCGCATTTGCGAATTAAAGACTTTTTTCAATTTATTAAATTCGGTTTTAATCGCAAACTGCACTTTTCGTGATGCATAATGCTCCAAAGAATCATATTTACGGATTCTTGGCAACAAATATGCGCCTACGGTGGTTTCCCACACTATTAACATTCATAGTAAAGTTCAATCACATGCCGTGTGAAACAGCGGGAAAATCGTCTGACGTAACGTCAAACTTTGACGTCATTTATCTCAGTTTTTAACGTCGCGTGTCATAAGGTCGATTTCTATCTGGACGGGCTCAAATGTTAAAATGACTTTACGAGTTCGGACTTAAGATTTGGGTACTTTAACTACTTTTATTGTGATAGAAACACAATATCCCTTACCAAAAAAGAGTGTTTATACAGTGTCGAAATTTTTTTAAACTATTTATTTTTCAATCGATAGGAACGGGCACTAACTATTTCTTAATTTTGGTTAGGTTGCTAGGTATGGGCATCCATATTCAGAGGAAACGGTCGATTTTTCTACCTGAGTTTAATGAATAAATGCCTAATAGTGTTTTGGCGATTTTAATTTGTCCGTAATTATTAGCTATTTATGTGCCGTAATTTGTCCATGATCACAAACTATTTATGTGCACACGTAATCCGGTATTTGTCCGCAATCAGACGCTATTTATGTAGATCTGGAATTTGTACATAATCATTAGCTGTTTATGTGCATCCGGGATTTGCCACAGTCAGCTTTTTTAATTGCACTCGGTTATTTGTAATCAATAATCAATACTTACAAGTATTTCTGTGCATCCGGGCTTTCAATAATTATATTCTATTTATGCGAATTCGTGATTTGTCCATAAACATCAGGTATTTGTGTGCATCCGGGACGTGTACATATCTAATTATGTGCATTTGTCCATACTCATTAGTTATTTATATGCATCCAGGATTTGGTCATAATCATTAGTTATTTATGTCCATAATCATTTCGGCTACTAATGTGCATATCATCCATAATCACTATTTTATGTATGTGCATCCGAAATTTGTTTATAAACATTATTTATTTATATGCACCCGAGATTTGTCCTTAATCATTAGCTACCTATGTTCATCCGGGATTTGTCCATGCTGATTATAGCTATTAATGTGCATATTGTCCATAATCACTATTTTATGTATGTGCATCCGGGATTCGTCCATAATTGTTAGTTATTTATGTGCACCCAGGATTTGTACATAATCATTAGCTATTTATATGCACCCGGGATTTTCCATATTTATGTGCATTCGGGCTTTATCAATATCAATAGCTATTCATGTGCCACTGGAATTTGACCATAATCTCTAGCTATTTATGTGCATTTGGGATTCGTACATACACCTAATCATTAGCTTTATTTCTAGCTTTTTCTATTCTTTTGTATGTTCCTTGCGTCCAAAGGACCTTACTTTTCAGAACATTTTTATCTTCACTGCAGCTGGTGGTTGTGCCGCGTGGCGGCCTTAAAAAATCTCCCCGTACATTGGCATAGTGCAGATTATATTTACAGGTCCTTTTGGATCAATGAATTCATTTGAGTAATTTGAAATAGAATTCCGCTTAAGCCGGTGCTTGGGGGCATGGCTGCTGTCGCAGAGATTCATTACTAGTCATCGACAGATTCATTTAAACCGAGTCTGCTATTTTCTATTCTTTGGTATGTTCCTTGCTTCCAAAGGATCTTACTTTTCAGAACATATTTATATGTGCATTTTAGATGCATCTGAATGCGTCATATTAAAATACAAATAGAGGTAGCGTGACTCCAGCTGCACAACCATAATTTTCTTCATAAAATATGCGCATTCATCAATCATTTTGGAAAGCTCATTTTAATGTAAAAATGAGGGTAGTGATGATTTCATGGTATTTTTAACATATCTTAAATTTTCCCTGTTGAGTGACCGTTTGTGAATTCAATAGTATAGTTTAGAGAATGGTGAAAAGCCTATCATCATCTTTTCCATTGAATTCTATCGCCGAATCTCGTGGCAGTACAAAATGTTGAAAAGTCTATCATCTTTTTCTTTCAATAGTTTCTCTCGCTGAATCTCGTGGCAGAACTGAATCAAATACTAAGCTAGCATGAAGTCGGGCGAATAATTTGATTTCGTAACACGACAATAAGTTATATAATAGGAGATATCAAGTGTATAAAGGGATCAATATCGCCTCAACATTTGGAAAACAATGACGCATATGTTGAATTTATATATTTCAAGAAGCACTGAACAAAACGTTTTTTGGTTCATTTAACTGGTCTAGATAGAGACAAACGTTAAATTTTGTTTTGTTTTAAATTTTACTAAATGTTGGCCTAAATTGTTTTACTGCTTCAGGACTGAGTATCGCTTATAATTATAGTTTTTTTTATGCAACATAGACAAAAAAGGCGCAAACTTCGAGAATTTAACAAACAATATTCTTATCCCTTTTAAAATTACATAAACCATGCTTTTCAGTAGCTGCTATGAAAGTTAAATAGCAAACATTGGAGTATCTAGATAATTTTCAAAGGTGTATGTACTTTTAAGAACATTTTTTTGTAGTTTTCAAACCCTCGCTTTCCTACCACTTCAAAATCTAATCCCTGCGATTTAAAAACTGCAATAAAGGTAGAAACACTTTGCAAAAGGCTCTTAAGATTTCACGACTTATCTTAGGGACTGGCACAACCAAACCTGTGTGCGGGGTAGGTGTACCATTTGACTAGTTATCTTTAGAACCTCACCCAGGTTTAGGAAGTTAATTTATATGAACTAAAATGATATGAAAAAAATGGCGCAAATAGGGTGCTCAATATTCATATTTAAATCTATGTAATACCTGCAAAGGTATTACTTGGCAGACTAATTAAAAAATTCTTATTTTCTTACCCGATTTCCCCTAACAAATTCTACTGCGTAGCCGATGTTATCCTTCTTTTTTGGTATTTCGTCTCGTCAAATATTCAAAATAAAACATAAATCAACAGACAAAAATCAAATGAAACAAAAGAAAAAACGACATACTAAAATTGATAACATGAAAAAAAGAATTTAGTATATGTCAATTCTTTGTCGAAGCAGTGAATATACAAGTCGTTAACAGCTTCAAAATTTGTGAAAGAATTATTCAAGTAGCTTAACATCGATGCAGAATGCATTTCAATGACGGCCCTTGACGCGGATTAGATAAGTTGTCATATGCAAACTTTAACCAAATTTGCATTCATATTATCTACTGACATAGTAAAAGAGAGACAGACTTCTCACAACCTCACTCATCCTTCTGTTTTGTCGGTTTGAAATGGGTTCAGACAAAATATATATTTATTAGCATGTAGTGAACCACTTTGCTTTTATAAAATAATATAGTTATTTGCTAAAACTAAGCTATGCTTGTTTGGCAGACACCTCAAAGATCATTTACGTAAATATTTTACTCTAGTTATATGTTAATGTCATTCAGAGTTCAGACATGGACAAAACTGTAACATAGTAAATGCCAAAGCACTCCTAATGGTTACCCATATCATACGATCTAAGCAGAAATAAATTAAAATCAAGCGTTTTGTCGATAAGTGCTTGTGTGGAAGCCGTAAAATTTCGCCAGAGTATTGTTTTACTCAGTAGATTTTCTTCTTCTTCCCTTTTAAAATCTAATCTCAAACACCTTCTTTAGAAAAAGATCTATAGTGACGGTGTTCCAGGCTTTATGTGGCTGTCTATCTCTGTCTTTTTCTGAACAGAATCATACTAAGTCTACGCTTACAAAAGTTTGATCCCTTTATTTCAAAAGGACCACTCTTTTTCTAGATAATTTTGATTAACTCATTTGATGCTGGTAAAATGTATCCTTATAACTGAGTAAATATTATATCTTTGCACAGTCTTTACACAGAATACAGATCAGCATTATTAGCTAGTGTTGTTTACGTTACAGAAATACTGGATGCAAAAAATTCTATTCTAATGCAGGCTTAGTAATGATGTGAAATGGTATCTATGCCAGGTTATAGAAATGGTAAAAGTTTATACAATGAAATATGATTAAATTATGTAACAAAATGCAGCTTACTCAAGCTCGAAACAGTAGTAGCAGTTGAGACCACTACAGATTCTCTACAGAGTCTTATGTTAATTCAAAATATGTAAGATACTTAGGGTAGGCAGATACTCACACAACAACAATTCCTTTAATGGCGATGTCATATACGCTCCAGATATCAAACAAAGCAATCTTTGTTTGTGGCACTCCCTTGAGACCTTTTGATTTTTGGGTACTGACAGCAGCGTAAGTTACTTTAATACCTCTATGGAAGCTAAATAATAGTGAACGTGCTAATTCAGTTTCACTGACAACACGGTCTCTTTGGACCCTGATCTCTGTTTTCACAAGTTCAAATTATCAGAGACAACTATAAAGAATAACATACCATATCAAGCTACTACATGACCTCTATGGGAAAATGTAATCTACTTGGAACTAAAACAATACCAATTAGGTAACACTGTGATAACAGTTCAGGGTACTATTAGACCTACGTAGAAGCACTGGTGCAACCTCAGGTTACGGTTACTTCAAACCTTCCCCCAGGCTATACCAGTTATAGCTTTTTGAATATGGTACCATATGAGGCTGCTAAAAGACCTACCAAACCACCATATAGTGCACACACTTGAACTTAAATAACCATTTTTATGATCATTGTTAAGGTAAGCCTAAAAGATAAAATCGGTAACGTATATAACCTTGCAGCTGAGGCTATTACAAAACTTCTATAGACAATAGGGTATCTGTAAAGAAAGTTGTCAAGAAGACCTTTGTAAAACACCGAGGTGATGCCAGCTCAGGCTTTTAAAAATTATTATCAGTGAGCACTAAGTTACCATCTAAGGATATTGCAAGACCTTCACAGAGAATATGATATCAGATTTTCTAAATACAAGACTTTTACACCATTTGCTGTGCCAGCTTCGTTTACTGCAAGATACCTAGAAACACTTAATGTTAGCCTGATGCTTGTCTGATAGACACTATGATTTCCGCTTGCCATACTAGACTTTCAAAATAAAAAAAACTGCAGCTGCTCAAGGTAGTGTAATGATATAAGGACACAGCTGTACCAGTCCAAGCTATAACAGGACTTCTTGGTATACTCTGATGTCACCACAAGTTACCTAACACAAAACATCGGAAAGACTATGGGGCTTTGGTGCCACACTCTTTTATCAAAATGTCTAGGGAGACGGTAATATCAGCTATTAATCCTACAAAGCACAAACTTAGATGTTGGTATCAACTTAGTTAATTACAAGACCTTTTAGAATAGGTTACGTGTTCAATCCATTTTGGAAGCTTTCCATCAGAATACACCCTCTTAATTCACAAACCTTTTCCGTATACTGCACATACTATAACCTCCCTTAACCAGATAGGTCACTGGGGCAACACAGATGATTTTGAAACACTTTCTCTTCCGTGCACAGTCAGTGAACTTAAAACCTCTGCAGTTCTTAAAATTGCCTCGTTTTCTTCTGTCTGCCTTTTTTCATGCCGTTCCTCCCCAGCACAGGCCAGTGAAATATGACGATTAATCAAAGACTTGTGGCTAATAATGGCCTCTGTCAGTTCTGTGGTGTCAGCTCGTGTAAATGTAAAACCTCTGTAATAACAACCATCTAGGTTTATTACAAAAGAACTTTGCAGACTAAGGTATAAATTGAAGCCACTCTAAAGCTCTGTTTATAATTACTATAATGCCAAATCACTTTGCTAAAACACCACAATAGCGTTTGCTCCAAATATACAGTTTGTAATACCAGTTTTTCACTGGTATACATAAAATACTTTTTTCATCAAAATAAATATTTTGCACATTTTGTCTTATAAAAGACCTAGTAACGTAAATAACATCAACTCTATTCACTCTGAGGATACATTTTTATGTAGAGAATAACAAAGTATCGATTCGACAAAGATAACCTTTATATCTACTTCCTATGCATTATGTGGTAACGTAGGTCACTGCCAAAATACGGTTGTCTGATGGCTAAAACTGTCAAACTATAGCTGTTTCACAAATCGACTATTTCTAAAGGTGTTGGATGAATTTATTGGTAGTTCAAAGACTACAGGAATAGACGACAGTTTCTGCTTCTGCAAAATTGATCAGTTTTGTATCCGATATTTCAGAGTTCTCCCATTTACTTATCCTGCAAGGATCTGCCGCTGTACACCGAGTTCTTCCATAATTGCGGTCGTTGGATATGTTTGTGGATACCATAAATAATTCATTAAAGTGTCCTTGCATAAAAACTGCTTGTAAAAAGACAAACAAACACCAAAATTGCAATAATTATAGCAAAACTCCTATATTGCTCTATTATATCCACCATATTGGACGCCATCTTGATTTTATCAAATTACTCAACGATTCCAAGGTGGCATCAGTCAGATTGTTGAAAGACAATATCTAAGCTACAAGAATCAGTAAATAAAAATCGTCTAAACGCAAATTCCAGGTCTAACTGGTTTTCTGTCGGACTATACGTGTCATTGCTATGGCGACGTCACTAAGCGAGGTGAAACCCGATTTTCGGACATTTGCTTGCTGTTTTCAAATGTTCAAGTCAAAAAATAAATACCGCATCATTCCTCGACAATGAAATTCTGCGTAAAGAATAGCTTTGGTCTGGTCAGCTTTTCAAAGATTGATGTTGGTCGAGGGCCGGCGCGATAGTGAAAAGTACGAAACAAATGGTTTTCATGTCAATAGATTGCAACTAGCATCCTTGAAGCACAAATGATTTCTAATGTAACAAGAAGTATCTTTAGAAAGAAAAATTGTCTGAAGTTTACATTTGTGAGAAGTTTTTTTCTCTTTTACTATGTCAGTTGATAATATGAATGCAAATTTGGTTAAAATTCAAAGAGTAACTACACTTCAGAAACTGACTAAATCAGATCCAAAACCCTATCCCCAACATCAAAGGGAAAGAGTGACAAAGACATCCCAACAAACAATAAATTACAAGTAATAAGCCGAGTCAGCAGCTCTTTCCCAAATAGGTGGCAACTCAGCTCTCTTTATTGAACTAAATAATTTAGACCAACAGAAGGGTTACAACAGACTAAGCAAATTATACGAAAAACATTTAACAATTATTTTTACCTATTTTCTATTTTTATTATAGAAGGGTTAAAATGAGAACACAATAAATTAAACAGCACCGAACATAAAACAAATGCAACCGCAACAAAAGTGCCGCCTTGGGACGACCAGTAATAACTACTGGGGGGTTTAAACCGGTTTTACTGGGCCCAAACCTTCACCTTTAACGTTTGCGTATGACAACATATCTAATCCGCGTCATAATTACCATAACTGAACTGAAAGCTGTTAGCCTTATCTACAACATTCTGGGGATCTCAGGACATGTTTACTCCTGTTACCATGTGAAATATGGGAGGTGAGCCTAAAAGGCTGGAATTCCCGAGATACGTACAGCTTTGATTTACACTCAGCGCCAGGTGTGTACAACTATGGCTACCTACCACTGAGCCACTTCGGGAACTAGTCTAGGGGCCGGTGACGTGCAATGCAAGTCTTTTTCAACCCATAAGGTAGAAAAAAAATGTTGGTACCATGCATCGCTTATTACTACCAGAGAGAGTCAAAATAGTGGTGGATGTCGGAATCAAAAGCAGTGCAGATTTTTTGTGATGACTTATTTTTACCCCACCCACAGACATTCAATACCTAGTATATTTGACTGAGATACACATTGTTCAGTCCGACTACGTTACTCACCCTTCTTACGGAAATAATTTATCGTTACATCTTCTAATCCAAACACATATTGGAACAGAAAGAAATGTTATTATTGCAGAGATTATGCTTTGTTATCCTCTGCAGTAATCTTATCGATCTTCCATGGAGCCAATAACGTTAATGTTGCTTACGTTACGAAGACTTTTATAGAACATTCCGGTAATGCGAAACATACTTTATTTTGATTGAAGTGGGTGTTTACCTATACCAATTAATAACACTATTATAATTATGGTATAAAACAAAAACCTAAATTACTTGTTCGTATATAGAAAGAACATTGCACTGTTACGTACGTTACCGAGTATGTGGTACCAGAGTATGTCAAAGAATACGAACAACAAAAATAGGTTACAACGAGTTTAAGCAGTCTGTGAGTGTACTGTATTCTAAATATATTTAGTAGCGGCTTCAGTTAGAACCACGTTCTCCCATGCAGTTTTGTATTTTATCATGTACAGAATTAGTGAGCAGTCTCAACAGAGGTTTCATATTGTTTTCTGTGATTAGCAGAAGCCTTGCTTGGCACTACAGTTTTCCAGACATTCGACTGACCTTCGCTGGCAACATACTGTTTCTAGAGGTATTGTGCAGCAAGCATAGCTTGAGGAGACACCAAAGTGTGTCTATAAGTCTGACATTAGCCTTCATTACTAACAAGTATGCACAGAGTCGTTCAGTCATAGTAGCTTGGGATTGTACCACCGTTCTTTTCGATTTCTGGTAGTACAATATGCTGGCACCACAGTCTGTGAAACCTTCTGGAAGTAGCCAAAGTTAGCACTATAGTTTCCTTAAACGCACCAAGGTAAAATGGGCTGTACAATAGTCTGATTATATGTATTGCGATATCAATAGTAGGCATAGTATTAGCTTTCTTCCCTGAAGTATAAACTCGTACCAAAGTGTTCATTGGTATCTTCAAAAGACCTAAGCTGGCTTCGCTTAGTTCGCAAAAGTCTTCTTGGAGATTTAAATGCTGCCTTATAGTCCACAGAAGCCTTGTAATAGCAATAGCTGCGCTTTTGCATACGTGACTAATTATGTATTATCTTGATAATTTGTATGAACACAAATATTTGTAACATAACATATGCACTTATGATGTTGGGGATAGGGTTTGGGATCAGATTCAGTCAGTTCCTGAAGTGTTGTTGCTCTTTAAATTTGTATCACAATGGTCTTTAAGCAGCCTGAAGCGTTACCAATTTCTATTGTGTCATAGTGACAAAAATCTTAGCTGAGTTTGGCTTCCATTTAGCTGAACTGTTTTGAAATTTTGCGGATTCTTGCTGCATCGATCATCTCTTTCCTGATGCCCTTGTCTGTCGCTTTGCTCTTATGCTTGTATCACAATGGTCTTTAAGCAGCCTGAAGCGTTACCAAATTCTATTTTGTCATAGCGACAAAAATCTTAGCTGAGTTTGATTTCCATTTAGCTTTTTGCGGGTTCTTGCTGTTTCGAACATCTCTTTCCTGATGCCCTTGTTGGTCCCTTTTCTCGAGACACAGGGGCTGAGGTGGCTCGATGGGGAACGCCTGCGCTCGCGAGTTAATACGTAGGCGTCTCTTACCTGATGTCTGCAGCTAATGTGTCCCGCGGAATGCGACAATAAGTGTGGCTCATAGAGGGATGTTCATTGCCTGCCGAGTCCTGCCATCATCTTTTTTTCTTCCAAACTTTTGGGGTTTAGCAACACTGAAGACGTTAAATGCAGAAACGCGCATTGGGCCACTGGGCCGGTATCGCTGCTGGTGGACAATTTGTCCCCGAGGATATCATCAACCCAGTTAGTCAGTGTTTCAGTGTTGATTGTGGTTCTCTAGCATAAGGATCACTCCTGAATTATTGATTTAAAGTAACCTCAATCCATTTAATGTATATCAGGTAAAATTTCTAAATTATTCTAAAATTAAGACAAACTTGTCGTAGCGACAAGAATATTAGCTGAGTTTGGTTTCTATTCAGTTGAACTGTCTTTGCTTTTTGTGGGTTCTTGCTGCATCGAACATCTCTTTCCTGATGCCCTTGTCGGTCGCTTTTCTCGAGACACAGGGGCTGAGGTGACTCGATGGGGGACGCCTGCGCTCGCGAGTTAATACGTAGGCGTCTCTTACGTAGGCGTCTGCAGCTAATGTGTCCCGCGGAATGCGACAATAAGTGCGGCTCAGAGAGGGATGCTCGTTGCCTGCTGAGACCTGCCCATCATCTTTTTTTGTTTCAAACTTTTGGGATTTAGCGACACTGAAGAAGTTAAATACAGAAACGAGCGTCTGTCGCTCTATAAATTGGTATGGATACGTTTATGTTTAAAAGTATTCGTAGCTGGACCTTATAGCCAATCCTGCTTGCAGTTTATAGTGACCTGATGCGATATCATTGTCATCATGGAGTCCTACAGCAGCTCCCCGTGTCATCAGAGGCAGTTGACAGAGGCCGTTGTATAATCGGATGTTGTTTAATTCTCTCTAATGTTGTCCTGCAATAGGCTTGTAGTGAACTCTCCACAGGTGTCTTGTATTAACCTAAATTGCCGCAATAGTGAGCTAACATGCGACCATTTAGTAGGCTTAACTGGCACCACATTGTTCTTTGCGACATTTATTCACAGTCTCCGAACGCACTGTACCAGCTCTTCCGGTTTTCAGAGCGTCGAATCGAGAGTACAAACATTCGCTTATAACCAGTAGTTGGAAATCATTATGTTTTGATATTTTATCCGGAAACTGCTGCATCCGTTATAGTTATTCAGCTTCGAAAATGTTAAGAGGTAAGTTTAATATAATTTGCTCTTCGGTCTTTTACTTTATTGTCCGGTACAATGTCGTGCATGGGTGGGTAGTAATGAGTACAGTATTCAACTCGCCCTTGGCATGATTCTGAAACCATTCAGCGACTTTTCAAACATGCTTTATAAAAATCTTTAAAATAAACGGAAGGCGTTATCAATCTACAGTTTTTTAGTTTTGATAATAGGATGATGGCTAGGTTTTGCACAACACAAACTCGTATTAAATTAGGCTGTTCGGAATAAAATTTCTGTGACGGCCATGAGGTTTTCATTGTTCAGGGTTATAAAGTAAAAGACCGAAGAGCAAATTATATTAAACTTAACCTCTTTAAATTTCAAAGCTGAAAAACTATAAATGACGCAGCAGATTCCGGATAAAATCCCAAAACATAATGATTTCCAACTACTGGTTATAAGCGAATTTTGTACTCTCGATTCAACGCTATGAAAACCGGAAGAGACGGTACAGTGCGTTCGGATACTGTGTTATTAGCACTCTGTTCTATAGTACAGCCTCAAAAAAGCTGTTGTAGTACATTTACTTGATGTCATTATGGGCTGTATGACAGCTGGGTCTTGTACAACAGTGTATGTTTAGGTCTTTAGGAACATTAGCTTTTGCCACCGCTCCTTAGATAGTTTGTAGCAATCTCCAGAGATGGTTCATAGCAGCATCAGATGTTACCATCACCACACGTCTATATTTTTGGCTTGCGGTCTCGGCCGAAAGCCAGTATTCATGTGGTTTAGTGATACCGAGTTATTTTCGGAAGAAACGGATACGTCACGCCTATTCGGAAAATACCAGGAGAGTGTGTATTGCAACGATTCGTTCTTAACTTTTATTAGGGCCACAATTAAGCCTAAGAGGTCGGAAAGCTCGTTCCGGTTTGAGACTGCATTTCTTCATTATTTTCTTCACAGACATGACAAACAAAGACCTCGTCCGATTTTCTCTATTTTTATCCATATCCGCTTTACCTCATCTGCTAAAAATAACAGATGGAAACTTTATTCTATTTTTTGATAGTACATGTACTTTGTTCTTTTTTTGTAATATATCCGTAAAAAGCACGTGTTTCTTTTACAAGTGCCATGAACTTGATCATATTTCTTTTGCTTTTTATATATTTATAGCATAAAAAATGAAACTCTGAATTTAATGCAAAGTATTTGGCTTTGCATCCCAAGAAATATACCAAAACCTGTATAAAAAACAGTGTTTATACATAGCTTAGCGCAAAGCATTAGCTTTTCCAAAAATCATGCAGCGGCGTCGGGAAAGATAGGCCTTTGGGCATCGCATAATCTGACTAGTTAGAGCAGCCGGAACACTATCTAGCAGCGGTGCCTTCGTGGGATTTGATCAGTCTTTTTCGGCATATATATTCTTCATGATGCAGACATCTTTCATGCTGAGGATAGACTGATCAGATTGCGCTTATGCCGGAGTGGGCTGATTTGTGTATCTGTAAAACCTGAAAGAACAGAGTTCAAATTGATTGTTTAAATTTAGAAATAAGCGCTTTTGACGATTTTCTTCTCTTATCACATTTACTGAAAAAAATGTAACCGACTGGAGCTTAAGCCTTCAAGGCGCGCCAAGTAGGATAATCGGTTACCTGTTACCTGGAGCGAGTAATAATGCGAATGCAGTTATTTCCCTTAGACCTACGGAGCGTTAGGCATTAGATATTAGAAAAGTTATCGATTCTATATCTCAGGTGTTGTACAGGTTTATCAGCATAAAAACAATACGAAGAAGCGGGATGGAGACATGTTCAATTTTAATAACCTTCTTTTTCTCAGATAAAAAAAACTTTTTTTCCGATTGCTGATTTTCGGTGTAATAAGTCTTAGAGTGAGTTTCATCGGATTGTTTTAGTTTCTGACATCAAAAACATAAAACAATAATATTTTGATAATGAAATAATAATAATACATTTCGATCTCTTTGAGGGTCTCATCTTTATTCACACACCATAGTTATATAGGAGCAGTTGTAGTGTCGTGGATAACACTCCCGACTATTAATCCAGGGGTCGCAAGATCGATCCCCCGCTTCTCCGGTCTTTCGGATGAGACTTTAAACTGAGGTCCCGTCTCCATATGACCTCGTTGTTGGTGGAACGTTAAACCCGAGTTCACTCATTCACTCACTCACTCACCCATAGTTATATTTTTTTCTTCTTTGACCCCGCCCATCGCGGCCCGCGAAATAGATTGGTTGTCGGCTGGTGCTTCTGCAGCAGAGCTGTTAAATCTGAGTGTCATTTATCTCAGGTCCTACAAATCCAGAGGAAACCTCTCGACATGACTGAAATATTGTTTACTGGGACGTTAAACCATATCTCAACAGCAACGACGACCTTTTTCTTTTGATTTTCTGTTTTGTCACAACAGTTTTCAAAAGTTTTACGCAAATGCGATCGTTCGGCATGTTGCTTGGCTGTTTGATTTTAATCATTTAATACTAGTATGAATAAGCTGGGAAGTGGGGAGGGGCGCGGGGGAGTGAAGCTTGAAAGTATGTGACATAATTAGGGATCAATTTTGTGAAAACTTTTGATATTGTTTTTCTTCTTTTTTTGCCTTGAAATATACGTTGTGATATCTCATTAGAATCGCCTCGGCGAAACACATTAGAATCGCCTCGCGTAGGCAATTCTAATGAGATGTTACAACATATATTTTAATATAAGCAGGCCAAGGCTGAAGCCCAAAAACCTACCCCCTGGATCCGGGGCTGAATTTATAAATTTATTCTTTTTTGCGAAAAGAAATAAAATAATAAATTACTGATTTAGACACTTATATCACCAGAAGACATTTTTAATTCATACCTATTTAAATATCGATTTCTGATCTTCATTGTCGTTAGCAGGTGTTTTGAAATTGCAATGCTTTGACAAGACATGAGACCAAATTTGTTTTTCACACCTTTCGACAGGCGGCATGTGCTCTTGCTTGGCTGGTTGAAATTCAGTAATCTAACACAAGAAATGAGCTTAAATAATTGATAAAAGGTTTTTAATCAGCTTGAATAGTTTTAGCATGGAAACACACCCGTAAATATACTTGAGTTTATTTTTGGTGTCAAGAAAATCTGACGGACTGAGAATAGAGGCAACAAAACTGTTCAATGTTAGGCAATCATGAACGGTATGAAAATAGCAAAGACCTTGATTAGCCCACACGTCTATTTACATGTAAATTTACATATTTATGCTGTGACCAAACAAAGCATGTGTAAAGCTGCAGAGATTCTGATCAGCCTACTGTACACTGCCATGTCTATATAAGTTCTATAGTCTGATCAGAGTCTTCAAAACTTATACAAGCTAGCACAACAAAACGTGTATTATAGCTAAAACTCTGATCAGTCTGTGCAACAATGTGTATGTAGTGTTGTAGTTTGATCAGAATTTTCATTACTTGCACAAGCAAGCGCAAGCGCAAGAAAACACCTATAAACAAAAAAGAAAAAATGGTCAGCCTACGCAACCATATGTTTGTTAGTGCTGTAGTCTGATCAGAATTTTTACTGCTAACATAAGCTAGCGCAACAAAACATGTGTAAATAGCAAAAACTATGATCAGTCTACGCAACCATGTGTATACAAGTGCCGTAGTCTGATCAGAGTCTTCACTACTTACATGAGCTACTGCATCAAAACATGTATAAATAGCAAAAACTCTGATCAGTCTTCGCAACCATGTGTATGTAAGCGCTGTAGTCTGATCAGAGTTTTCACTACTAATAAAAGCTTAGTTAAGCCCCTACAGTTTCTGTAACAATGTGATGACAGGATTTACATGTATGGATAAACACACGGATTATGATTCGGCTTTAGCAACCTTTGACACCTGTGTATATTTCCCGGCGCGGCACCTATAATTATTATCTGTGTACATGTCAAATTCAGTTAATGGACCACCAAACGACAGCAATGATCATTAATATGAATGGTCAAAGTTTGAACAATCTGAAATCGGAAAAATTAGCTTAGAAAAAAAAAGCAAATAGATCAGACGATTATGCGATATTAAAAGACCCTGTTTTAACAGCTTATCCTTCAACATTTACCATACAAGCATCTAATATTGTTAGTATCTTTAATAAAGTTATGTTTACTTTTGACATTATAATTAACTTTTGGCAAGGAGAAGTAAGAAAAAAAATAATCTGGCACAAAAATGATACTTTAGTATCATGCTGTATTTTCGATCGTATTTTCCTTACTTAAATGTCTGATTGCTGTATCATGGTAAAATTCTGGAAATATTTTATCATGGGATATCGCTGTAAGCTTCTCATTACTGCTTCTTCATTGTGAATGACCGTGATGAGCCAGCTAAACACAAATAATATGTCCTTGAGTTTCTCGTGAAAAAGGTTTTCAAAATTGATTTTGGTCATTTTAGCTGGCACTTAAATGTTCTATTACTCTTTTATTATATTATTCTATTATGTTCGATATCACAAAGCTGAGTAAAATGGTAAAAATACAATGTACAGTCATGAGCCTTCAACGTTTGTCCTGGTTTTGTTTATATTGCATCTCTCAACGGGGAACCAAACACTAAAACTTTTAATGCAGCACAGCAATTTTTCATTTATCATTTATAAAAAATCCCTATTTTGCCAATCATATGACTCGATTTATGCAAATCAACCCACATTTTATTACACATGTCTTTTACTGTCATCTCCTTTATGAATAAGGAGTTTGGCCAATTAGCGAGCTAATTAAGAATACCATGTAATGGTTTCATAAGATTCTACCCTGGGGTAAACAAAATGTATTTCGGTCTCCTAGATAAATAAGCCGCACTATTACTCAAATACATTTCTATCAAAACCGTAAGTGCAAACATGAGCAATTACAGCATAATAATCATCAAAGTTTAGATTATGTAATTACTTTTTTTTTTCCCCGTTTCTATTCTTTATTGTCCCCGTCAATAGGTATGTTGTGGGTCGGGGATCCATCCCACCGCACGCCTTACATTCCTATTGCATGCTGTTTGCAATGAAACCAACAAAAAAGGAATTAACAATGATGTTAGCATGCTCTTAAGGAAAAATATTGCTTATATAATACAGGGAACTATGCATACATTTTATGTACATGAAATACTGGACAAAATATTTTTTTCTGACTCAGCGTAAAAGCATATTCATATACAATTTTTAATTTTCTTTTTTTTTATTTATTTTTTATTATATCGAAAATTAGTGTTAGTAGAATATAATGGACAGTGGGATCATAACCTCAACTTAGAATTTTTTATTCAAATTCATTTATTATTTACTAGTTTGCAAGTCTTAAAAAATTCTCAAGAAACTGCCAGTTTTCTAAAAAGATTTTTAATTCATTTTTATTTGCTGCAATTTGTTTATGGATCCAGTAAAACATTTTAAGGGTTCTCTCAAATGCAGTTATATTCAGTGTTTGACTTTGATATAGTTAATTTTCCATTTTTGGATGGTGACGTTCCACGTCGTCCCTCTTATGGAGTGTATATTTCTCAACTTATAAGATTTGCTAGAGTGTGTAGTCATGTAGATGACTTTAATGCTCGTAATAAATGTTTAACTGCTAAACCTCTTCAACAGGGCTATCGGTATCATAAGCTTAGAAAGGCTTTTTCTTAATTCTATCGCAGACACCATGAATTGGTTTCAAAATTTGATGTCGGATTAAAATTTCTTTTACACCAAGGCCTATCAGAACCAGAATTTTATGGTGACTTAGTATACAAATTCAAAAAGATTAAGGGTAGGACTGATTTTTCTGATCAATTCCGAAAAATAATAATACGTCACAAACGTATTGGCTATAATTTAAATGTTATGCGACAGTCTGCATGCTTAGTGATTAACCCAATCACGGTTGATAACTTTGCTGCACTCTTTAATTGCACACCGGGGGATCGGGCGTCAGACTCTATGATGGCCCCGACCTAAAGCTATATAGTTTAGTTGGTTGGGACCGGAGCCTTTTTGTCTGTTGCTTGGTCCACCGGGGCTCAACTGGTGACCTTCTTTTGCTTCAGATTTCCAGTGGGGTCGTTTGGCAGGACAGGGATCTCCACCTGTCAGACGGCTTGTTGTATCTGTTGAGTCCTCGTCTTTGCTTCTTCATGGTGTTGAAATTTGATTTATGTGTTTACCGTGATGATTCATTGACGAGTTAGAGGGTTATCATGCGAACCGAACTACCAACTAAATGTTTTGTACCACTTCAGAAACTGAGGGTGAGGTTGGGCCTGTAAAATCGATTTAAGCCCCCCCCCCCCCCCCAGTAATTCATTACTGACCGTTCCAAGGCGGTAGTTCTGTTGTGGTTCTCTGTTGCCTGTTTTTGGTGTCAGAGTTTCTGTGATGTTTTACCTTATGTATGTTCTTATTATTTTTGGTTCGGTTTGGGTTGCTGAGTGGCCACCTTTTGGGAACAAGCTGCTCACTCGGTTGGCCATATGTTCTCTGTATCTTGATTATTTGTAATCTTAGTTGTTTCCAACTTTGGTTTGAGGGCTGGATTTGGATTTTGATTGTTTCAGTTCCTGGTCTTTGCATACTTTTTACTTTTGTTTCATGCATCTTGCACTATATATATAATATTTCATTTCCATTAAAAGAAGTTGCCTCTCTGGAGCGTTTTTATAGTTTTCAAGCCCAAATATAAACTCTTTCTTAGAATATAATAAATAGATATCTATAACATTAAATTTTTGTTTAACACGATGTAAGAATTCTTGAACTTTATGGCAATCCCAAAATAAATGTTCAATGGTCTCCTCTTCATTTTTACAGAATGTACATAAATTGTCATTACTTGCATTTATTTTACAAAGAAAAGTATTTGTTGCCAAGATTTTGTGATTGATTCTAAACTGAAACCATTGAAGTTTTGAACATTTTGTGACATAAAAGGGCATTTCATAGATATTTTTCCAGTCTTCTTTTTGAAAATCATAAGTCCTATTCCATCTAATCTGACCTGTAATACTTTCTTTATTTTCAGTCATAATGTTATATATATCTTTTGTCCCTTTCTTACACTTAAGAATAACATTAACATGATAAGGAATAACTGGTGTACACAGTTTTGTGGTAACAATTATTTTATTTGCTTGTATTATGGATTTTAAAGAGGCTCTTAGTCCATGATATTGAAGAAAATTTATATTTATATTATATATATGTTTTAATTGCTCAATTGTATAAAGTTCCCCATCATCATTAAAGAAATCATTTATAATTCGTATTCCATTATTATACCAGTTTTTGTTGAAAAACCCATTTCCCCCTATGTTAATTCTATCATAGTAACAAGCACAGGCCAAAAGATTTTCTTCAGTATTAATTTGTATTAGTTCTATAAATCTACCAAGTGCCAAAAATACATCTTTCCAAAACAAGTTTTATATATCTTTACACTGATTATTAATAAATCTAAATCCAAAACTAAGACAATCTGACATATTAAGTTTCATATTAATAAATTGTTGCCAATTTCTATTATCAGTGGTTAAAATTCTCCTAATCCAAGTTAGTTTCAATGCATCAAGAAATTTATAAACGTCTATCATTTTTAAACCTCCGTCAGTATAATTTCTTGAAAATACCTGTCTTTTGACACGTGGAGGCCCATTCCATACAAATTCTTAAAATAAATTATTAAGCGTTTTTAACATTTCCTGATTTAAGTTTGGAAGAGTCAGAAATAAATGATTAAACTTTGGTAATAAAAGGGATTTAATCACAGTTATCCGTCCTATAGGGGTCAAATTACGACGCTTCCAAAATAACAATTGTTTTTTCAATATGGTTATCCTTTCACTGAAATTTGTTTCTAACATACTATCCAAATTTACAGAAAAATCAAAACCTAGTAATTTAAATGAGCTTTTACCCCATACTAGTTTGTACTTTGTTTTAATGGTGTCCTAACTATATTTTTTAAGACCTATCCAAATAACTCGAGATTTTTCTCATAATTGATTTTAAGACCTGATACTGCAGCAAAAGCTTCTAGTTCTTTCAATGTTTCAATTAATGATTCCTTAGAACCGTCTAAGATTAACCCTGTATCATCTGCGTATCCAAAATTTTTTAATGATTTGTTCCCTATTTTTATGCCTTTTATTTGTTCATTTTTTCTAACTTTCAGTGCTAGTATCTCTGCACACAAAATGAAGATATAAGGAGATATTGGATCTCCCTGTCGACAGCCACGTCCTAAATAGAAGTTTGACAGATGTCCTGACTGGTTTATTGCTGACTTTGAATTTTTATGAAATACATTTATCCAGTTTATAAAAGAGGATCCAAAATTTAGTGCAATCAAAACTTTGTTTATGAATGCCCAAGACAATGAGTCAAATGCCTTTTCAAAATCAATAAGTAATAGTAGACCAGGAATATTATTTTCTTCTGTATATTGCATTAAATCATAGACAAGCCGAATATTTTCTCCTATAAATCTACCAGATATGAATCCTGTTTGGTCAGTATGTATAAGCTTATTTAGAAATGGTTTCATACGATTTGCAATACAGCCTGAGGCAATTTTAAATACTACATTCAAAAGAGTAATAGGCCTCCAATTTCGAAGAAATTCCCTAGGTTTATTTTCTTTGGGGATACATGTAAATATGCCTTCTCTCTGAGTAATGGATAGTTCACCATTATGGAAACCGTAATTCAATGAACGTACCACAAAATGGCCTAATTTTTGCCAAAAAACTTTGAAAAATTCCGATGAAAAACCATCAGACCCAGGCGATTTATTGTTTTTCATATTACGGAGGGTCACTGATGCCTCTTCTAAAGTTATGTCCCCTTCCAAAGTATTTGATTCCTCATTAGTCAACTTTGGTATTGTATTATCTTGCAAGTATGTATCAGAAAGCAAATCCTGTAAATCTATATCATTATTTTTATACAAATTAGAATAAAAGGTCTTAGCCTCGTCTAAAATTTGAAACTGATCATAAATTATTTTTCCACAATTAGAATTTAATTTGTACATTGTTTTATTCACAAAATTTCTATTTTCCAAATTACAAAAAAATTTACTTGGCTTTTCCCCTTCCTCAATCCACTGAACCCTTGACCTTATTACATACCCCTTCATTTTGTCATGTCTCATTTTTTCCAGATCTGACTTTAAATCCTCTAATTCATCTTGTTTGTCTTCAGTTAGATTTGCCTCAATTGTTTGGATATTTTGTTTTAATTCTGTCTCTTTCTGGTCTTTTTGTTTTTTCCTAAATGATGAAAAAGAAATTGACTTACCCCTTAACTCCATTAAAAGTGTTTCAAGAAAAAGTTGGTCATTTATAATAAACTGTATTTCCTCATTAGGTATATTGTCTATGTTTTCTAGATTATAAACTGGAAGGGCATATTGCTGTTTTACTTGTTTGATTTTATCGTTTATTGCATTTAGGTACTCTATATCACTTAAAAGGGAGTTATTATGTTTCCACAAGGGTTTTCCTTTAGTTATGTCCTGAAAGTTGAGTTCTAACAATATAAGTGAATGATCAGACCTATAACTTATTCCTATGTCACACTTATTTACATGATGTTGAATGTCCTCTGAGACCACAAAGAAATCAAGACGTGACTGTTGAAAAGGAGTCTTTCTCCTCCATGTATATCTTCGTTTCAGTGGAGACAAAATTCGAAAAGGATCTGATAAATTTCTCGCTTCCATTTCATCAAGTAATATCTGTCGTGCCTTTTTATTATTTATCTGTTTATAATTACAGTAATCAAGTTTAGGGTCTAGAACTAAATTAAAATCTCACAAATTATTATTGAATCATTCTCTAATTTATCAATATCCTCAAAAAGTGACTTAAAAAATTGTGGATTATCATTGTTGGGACCATAGACAACAGCTAGAGTAAATCTACTATTCTGTACAGAGATATCTAAAATCAAGTAATTAGCATTGTCTTCTTTAATGAGATCATGAATTTTATAATCAAGGCTACTGTTAAAAAGTATTGCTATACCTCTGCAGTTTGAAGTTTTAGAATTAAAGACACAATCAGAGCCCCACTGCAGACTAATAAATGTTTCCTCCTTTGGAGTAAAATGTGTATCTACCAAACAATATATATCAGATTCTATCTCTTTTAAATGTTGAAATACATCAATATGTTTACCGTTATTACTAAGGCCCTGGCAGTTATAACTTGTAATTCTAACCAAACTCATGATAAACTATTTTATTTATAATTAAGTATGATATGGCCCCACAGTCCATTATTTGCAGTTTACACTTAACCTTCAGTTCTTCATGTGTGCAGTCAAACGGGAATACTTTTACATATAACAAAAACATTCAACACCAAAGGAAAAAAGAAAGAAAAAAAGATCTAAATATATTGTACTGTGGTCTGTTCTGCCACCAAGCCACAGTTACAATACACAAAGTGTAAAGCTGCACAGATTCTGATCTGCCTACTGTACACTGCCATGTCTATATAAGTTCTATAGTCTGATCAGAGTCTTCAAAACTTATACAAGCTAGCACAACAAAACGTGTATTACAGCTAAAACTCTGATCAGTCTGTGCAACAATGTGTATGTAGTGTTGTAGTTTGATCAGAATTTTCACTACTTGCACAAGCAAGCGCAAGCGCAAGAAAACACCTACAAACAAAAAAGAAAAAATGGTCAGCCTACGCAACCATATGTTTGTTAGTGCTGTAGTCTGATCAGAATCTTTACTGCTAACATAAGCTAGCGCAACAAAACATGTATAAATAGCAAAAACTATGATCAGTCTACGCAACCATGTGTAAACAAGTGCCGTAGTCTGATCAGAGTCTTCACTACTTACATGAGCTACTGCATCAAAACATGTATAAATAGCAAAAACTCTGATCAGGGATTGCAACCATGTGTATGTAAGCGCTGTAGTCTGATCAGAGTTTTCACTACTAATAAAAGCTTAGTTAAGCGCCAACAGTTTCTGTAACAATGTGATGACAGGATTTACATGTATGGATAAACACACGGATTATGATTCGGCTTTAGCAACCTTTGACACCTGTGTATATTTCCCGGCGCGGCACCTATAATTATTATCTGTGTACATGTCAAATTCAGTTAATGGACCACCAAACGACAGCAATGATCATTAATATGAATGGTCAAAGTTTGAACAATCTGAAATCGGAAAAATTAGCTTTGAAAAAAAAGTAAATAGATCAGACGATTATGCGATATTAAAAGACTCTGTTTTAACAGCTTATCCTTCAACATTTACCATACAAGCATCTAATATTGTTAGTATCTTTAATAAAGTTATGTTTACTTTTGACATTATAATTAACTTTTGGCAAGGAGAAGTAAGAAAAAAAATAATCTGGCACAAAAATGATACTTTAGTATCGTGCTGTATTTTCGATCGTATTTTCCTTACTTAAATGTCTCATTGCTGTATCATGGTAAAATTCTGGAAATATTTTATCATGGGATATCGCTGTAAGCTTCTCATTACTGTTTCTTCATTGTGAATGACCGTGATGAGCCAGCTAAACACAAATAATATGTCCTTGAGTTTCTCGTGAAAAAGGTTTTCAAAATTGATTTTGGTCATTTTAGCTGGTACTTAAATGTTCTATTACTCTTTTATTATATTATTCTATTATGTTCGATATCACAAAGCTGAGTAAAATGGTAAAAATACAATGTACAGTCATGAGCCTTCAACGTTTGTCCTGGTTTTGTTTATATTGCATCTCTCAACGGGGAACCAAACACTGAAACTTTTAATGCAGCACAGCAATTTTTCATTTATCATTTATAAAAAATCCCTATTTTGCCAATTATATGACTCGATTTATGCAAATCAACCCACATTTTATTACACATGTCTTTTACTGTCATCTCCTTTATGAATAAGGAGTTTGGCCAATTAGCGAGCTAATTAAGAATACCATGTAATGGTTTCATAAGATTCTACCCTGGGGTAAACAAAATGTATTTCGGTCTCCTAGAAAAATAAGCCGCACTATTACTCAAATACATTTCTATCAAAACCGTAAGTGCAAACATGAGCAATTACAGCATAATAATCATCAAAGTTTAGATTATGTAATTACTTGTTTACAAAGTTTTATTGATTAGCTTATAAAGGGATGGTCTGAACTACAATTAGTAGAATAACGGCCTTTTGATGTTTGATTGTCGCGTATAAGACATGTGACTTTCTTTCTTTTCCCTTCTTTCTTTCTTTTCATTCTTTCTAGCTTTTTTCTTTCTTAACCCGATTCTACATCCGATTATTAAAGCATACCTCAAATATATAAAACAAAACACGAAACTTAAGAGATGATGTTCAGTAAGCCTTTGCGCAACATAGCCGGATTTGGACTTAAACTATTTCGTAGACATACGAGCGAGGTTTGTCGAAACGAGAATTTCTGTATGTTTGGAGACAAATGGAAGATACTTATATTTTACTTATTTCTTAATGAATCACATCAATTTAAACCTTATCAAAATCTCTCTACGATGATAACTTATAAAAAATTTACAGACAATCCGATTATATCCAAATTTAAGGCTAAATGTGGCTTGTCATGCATTTTCTACAATATGTACATGTATGATTCCATTTGATTAGCTTCGAATTTCAAAAGCCGATGGAAGATACAAAACATGAAGTTATTTTAATTATTTTTGCATCATATCAACAAGGAAAGAATATACTCTATGAATATAACTTTAAAAAATTGTCGTAATATCAACTATGTATTTAATATTACGTTTTACATTAAATTCCTATTAAATTGTGTATAGAAGACGGCATTATTAGAACAGGTAAGCGCTCGGATTAACCCGTAAGTCGAAAACGGTAATTTCCGCCGTATTGAAGCATTAAGTGCCCTATGTATCTGTGTGTGTGGCGTATATGTACAACTGATCGTGTTTTGTATGAAATGTCGGATAGTAATTAACGCATACGCATTGCAACAGGCATTTCCATGGCCCAAAGCGATATAATTATGTACACATTTTTAGCATCTGATAAATTTCCTATTAACCATCAACATGTTCATGAATAGCCTGAACTGGAAACCTCTTAAAATGATACAGGTGCAGAAAAAGGGGACAATTCAGAATTGTTAAAAGTAGAAACTGTTAAGGATTCATTGACAGCTTTATGACAATGGAGTTGTTGGATGGATGGTGCGATGATGCAGGGTATAATAACTTCCAGTGCCGGGGCGTCCTACTGATTTGGATTATAGTAGGACAAGGGCCTACTGTGCTTGCAATAGGTGCGGGCGGGGTTTGTGTGGACATTTTCTTGCTTTTATAACACTCTCTACTGTTGCCTTCCTACTTCAGCTATACAAATGTACAGAGAACTATTCACACTCGTCGACGATTTCTTTAGATGAACCTATACTGGGCTGACGATATTCATACATCCACGAACAACACACATTCATCCAATCTTACGCGTAAGCAACGTCACGGATAATTCAAATAGATGATTGGCCGACGTAACTTTTGATATACGTCATGTCATAGTGACGGCTGCTGTACTTCATTACCAAACATGTTGGTCAATAACTATTCTTCGACTTTTGATTGGCGTAATATTAGTAAAAACTTCACGAATGAGTAACAAAATTTATGTAAAACCATAGCATAACAGAAAAATTTCATTTGTCGAGTGTTCATGGAAATTTGATCGCAATGGGATCCGCGCTTTGTTGTTCCCAAATGGTGTATAGCAAGTTATTGTCCCAAACAACAGCAGCATGTATTTTCTTCTCAGAGTGTCAACATTTTGTTCCAGTCACTCCCCTTGATGCCACTTAAACCAAAAATAAACTTTAGTACATATAAATGTATTGTCTTCTTTTGATGACAAGTTCAGATGTGCCAAGATTCCAGAAGCATGGGTTTGAAACAGTCTTTCCTAAAATTTTGATTCAGACTAAATGTGACTCATCAGCCGTAAAGAAAAGACTTGAAATAGGTCCATAAGGTTATTTTCCTCGAGACATGCCTAACGGCCGCCCAAAACGTAGGAAAACTGTTTTTTTTTTTGTTGTTGTTGTTGTTGTTGTGTGTGTGTGTGTTTGTGTGTGTTTAGATATTTCTCAATTTGTTTTTCAACTAAATTCTACACTTGTTTTTACCTTACACCCGTGGGTAGTGCCACCATTCAAGAAGTTAGACATCAAATACTTTGCTAAATAAAAGGTAGCAATAGAAAGTGCACTAAAAATCGGGTGCACTTCAATAACAACTCATGAAACTTTCACTGTCTTAGAGGAGCCCCGGTAGCTCAGTGGGATAAGCGCTGGCCTACTGATCTAGCGGACCGGGTTCGAATTCCGTTTGAGGCGAGATTCTGTCCTATCGTAAACGGGGTACCATTGCACACAGCATTTCATTATCACACTCCCATCGTCCTGATATGACTAAAATACTGTTGAAAAGGACGTAAAATTGCAAATCATCTATCCATCACTGTCATAGCTGGGCAAGCCTTCCTTTTAAAAGGAAGTTTTATGTATAATTTATTGCACATGCTTTTGAAGTATTTGCTTGTAGCATACGTAGTTCTTATTGCATGCACTATTTCAAATCATTATAAACACTGCATAAAATGGCATCAAATTTCAGGTACCAAATATAACAATTTCTGTAACGAAAACAACACTGTCTAATAATGCCAATGGCTATTTGTTGTAGATACTTATTCAAATGCATAATTAATTCAGTACGGGGAGACAAAACAATTTCCTTCAAATGAACTTTACTGAGAAGCAAATGAAAGTATACACTTTTTGAATGCAAATATCTTTCTCGTTTCTCTTGGCTCAGGTCTGATATTTTGCATAAATTATTGTTACTCAAGGTACATCAGTGTGGTATATGAAAACTACTTACTGTAACGCTTGATTAGTGGCATTGAACGTACATGCCGTTTTTGCACTTTCTCCACGCGCAGCAAAAGGGACAGTACAAGTATGCTGTAAATCTGTATTTGAAATTTCGGTTGCGTTTCGAAACAAACCACAACGCTTGTGTTTTAATTTACACGATGACAAGGCTCTCTATGGCAGACAGAAATCATACACGCAGAGGAAAAAGTAGCCAGAGGCACAAAGAAAATATTCGCTTCATCGCCAATCAATCGTGACTCTAGTGTGTTCTGTTAAGCCACCCACGAACCACTTTGAGCGGTCAGCTTGTTACGACTTCAGATTGCGCCAAAAGCATTGTCGTCATGTAAATGAAACGCATACAATTTGGTTTGTTCATAAAACAATTGAAAAGGCAATTACTGATTTTGCAGCATAGTCATATTGTTTAATATCATGCACGTGCAAAATCGGCAAAACAAACATGCATGTATAGTGTCGGTAGTCATCCGACTCATTTAGTTATCTTACGGTGTCGCATTTTTGTACTTTGGGAAAAGATGCATCGTGTAAAATTTTAGACCTGAGCAGTGAATAATAAGAAAAATACCGGCATTTAAAAAATGTATCCATTCTTTTGCCTCTGTGTGTAAGAATCGTTTTTGCCAAAGGGAGCCTTCTTTTCATGCAAATGAAACGCAAATGTTCTGGTTTATTTAAAAAAACACCAGAAATTTCAAATGCAGATTAACAGCAAATCATATCGTCCATTTTGCTGCACGTGGGAAATGTGCAAATCCGGCATGTACGTACAGTGCCGCTAGTCAAGCATTTCAATCAGAAATTTTACTACACCCCATTGATTCACCTGTAGTAAAAATATATCATGCAGAATTTCAGACCTGAACAGTGAAAAATAAGTAAAATATAGCCATTCAAAAAGTGTATACTTTCTTTTGCCTTTGAGTATATAATAATCTGAGTAATCAGAATACTTTTTGGGAGTAATGAGAGCAAACCATGTTTGCGAAAAGCAGACACGATTGACGAGTTTGTTCGAGAGATGCAGAATTGTTCCACAGCCTTCATGCAACCAGGAACACTTTAAGCTTTCGGTTTTCAGATCAATAGTTCCAAAGAAATATATAACAAATGTAACTACAGCGATACCCGGCAAACGGTCATAGGCAAACATTTAACAACCACATAATGATTGAAAACTTGCGATATCGTGTTTAATTCTCTGTAAAATCATATGTTGTGGGAAACCCATTAGAAATGAATCTGCACAGCGATCCTACCCAGTACCTAAACACATGTGTTTTGATGAATGAATAGACATTTTGTCAGAATTATTAGTTACTGCTGCTCCTTAACATAGATGACTAATTACATTTACATTGTACGTCTGATCATGGAGGTATGAGACATTACAAATTCCTTGTTCGGATGTGCTAATAAATATTACAGGTAAACGCATATTTTCGTCCATATTTGAACATTATATCTGTTTGAAATAGCAAAATCCATCATTTAAATAAATGTCAAACAAGGACTTCTATGCTTAAGGCGTGGATTTTCCCCATGATTAAAAAATTATACGGATCACTGACTTCTGCTTTGCATTTATGACTATGGCATGTAACTTGCATGACTAATGAATTTTCAAGTGTTTTTGTCTATGTAAAATACGTTAAACATACGTTGACGTTGACGTCAATGTTGAGATAAATGGTAAATTATCCTCAAACTGATCGTTGAAATAATGATTTATTGTATACATTTCACCCCTTTTTGACACACAATACTTACGGAACAGACAACACTGGATAGTTTTGACTATATGTATGTGACCTTGACCTCATTTCAAGGTCATAGTACACAATATAATCCTTGAAGATCACAGTGCTACTGTTGACCATTCTTCTTCTTTGGCTTACTGAGTATCGTTCCCCCCGTGACCCAGCTTCCCACTCATATATATTGCGTACTTGCATCGCATAAGTCTGCTGCATGAAGGAAATGCTGGGTCACGGGGGGGAAAGTACTTGTATTTTAATTGTAGTGAAGCGTTCTCTTTTTGCCGTTTTGACCGGAAGCAGAACTACAGTTTTGCATGTTTAAATGCCAATCAGGCGTAACAAGAAGAAAATCATTGTTTAGTATTGTGATATGCATGTATTTAGCATGCATTTATGAGAAAAACTTATTGAATGAATGACTAATTTGGATATTTTTATTACCTCAAAGAATGAAGTATGCGAAAACCTTGAATTTAGGGTAGGTATAGTCAGACTGGATTATCTCCCCATGTCTTTGGGTTTGAATCACAAATAACCTGATTTCATACGGCTTACATATTTGTGGAAGCTCTGCTAAGAAAAATTGCACACTTTTCACTTTTGAAAATTTGGACCTGTCGCGCCGGCCTAATGAGGAAAATCCTCGCCTTAATCATAGATATCCTTTCTCATTTCAAGCCATTGTCACTGTGGCCTTTCTTGGGCATCTTCATTTATATTTTAACCAACAAATTTACTTCTGTATACACGAAGCGCAATTTACAGCTTGCTCGTAACAGAAATAGTTAATTCCTGAAAACTATATACTCATATATGAACAAAATTGCTACCTGCAAACTATTTAAAACATTGATTTTTTTAATCAAATAGGTGTTACCTATATACGTGCGTTCCCATGCACTTGATATGGCTACTTCTTAAGATAGATGTATATACAAATATTTAGGCTAAAATGTTAACATGTGTCATTAAATCTTATGCTCTAGCATTTTCCCATGCTACAGCATCAAAACTTTAAAAGAATCCATTACATTGCCCTAAAAATAGTCAAGGTCAACTCAACGTAATCATTTGATCTACTTTTGTAGTACTTGAGAACCCAATGCCACATACCATCGGCCTTTTTTATTCTGGATAAATTTGAAAGAACTCCATGCATGGATCATTCTGACAAAAATTTGGCCAAAGCCTATTCAGTGCTTATTGAGACATTGTCATTTTCAATTTTCTTTTCTTTTCTTTCTTTTTTGTGTGCTTTTTTGTATTGATAGATGACGGCCATCTTCGATGCAAAAGATTGAAATTTGCTTCAAGAAAGTATCATTCTAACACAATTTTTGGTCCAATTCCATTCAGGACTTCCTCACATATTCCCATTTTCATGATTTTGCTATTTTTAGATATAGTCATTAGTTAGCATTTTGAATGGTCCATTTACATAAATTGGCAAAAGCCTCCATTCATGGGCCGTTTTGAACAAATCTGACAAAACTCCATTTATGTTGCTTTAGATATTGGCATTTGAGCAAAATCAAACTTGCAAAATCTAAGAAGATAATTGTGACCTAATTCCTTTATAGACGGCAGACTGTGTGGTGCAGTCAGTAGAATGTCTGACTCAAGACCAGAGGTCCCGGGTTCAATACAAGATCCGGCCACATACTTTTGTTTCTCTTTCCACTGATTCAAGAAGAGCAGTCTGGTCAAGCTCCAAGTAAAATTTGACAATCAAGGGCAAAGTGCTTTAAGGGACAATTTGTTTGAATGAGGTGGTTTTAGTATTGGAATTTGAACACAACAGTTCCGCGGAATTTTATGCCGCACTTGCATTGCCCATACCCAGCAGTACCGATCATAATTAAAAGAAAGTGTATGCTAGATTTGATTTTGAAAATTTTCAGTGATTTTGGGCTTTCAAGCTCGCGAGGAATAGCAATTTGCCTACCTGTGATTTTGACTGAGTCAGTCAATTACCGTACATGCAAAAGTGGCTGTCGATCGAGACAGCAGTATCAACTCGATCGACAGCCATTAACAACAGTACCATTTACCGTTATTGGAAATGCTTACGATCATATTCTTGGTCGAAAGCCACTTTGTATAGTACAGACTCGGTCGAAAGCACAGATAGCCAAATTGGTATTACCCCTGTGAAGCTAGGAAGGAATAACCCTTGAGAAAATTCTAAAAACAAACTTTATGCCAGGCTTGATGATTGTAGGTATCATAATTTACGAGAAATGGACTAAAACGCTATGGTAGATGCCATTTTGGATATGAAATATTATTAAGTCAGCAGAGCTAAAAATATAAGGCAATGGTATACATAAGTGCAAAATCCCTGAAGAGCATTTTAAGAAGAAACTTTATGCCAGGTTTGATGACTGTAGGTATTATTATTTGCGAAAAATGGACTTGAACGCCAGGATCATGTAATTTTGATGTAAAATTTTACTAAGTCAGCAGAGCATGAAATAAAGGTCAAGGATTAAGATAAGTGCAACAGCCCTCGTGATTGAGATTATTCTAAGAAGAAATTTCATGCCAGGTTTGATGGCATGATGTTTGGTTTGATGATTGTAGGTATCATACTTTGCAATAAATTGACTTAAACACTAAGATTGATGTAATTTTGATGTAAATATTTACTAAGTCAGCAGAGCGTAAAATATAGGCCATGGGTAAAATTAAGTGCATCAGCTCTAGAGAACATTCTATGAAGAAACTTTGTACCAGGTTCGTTGACTGTTGGTATCATAGTTTGTGAGAAATTGACTTAAATGCCAGGGTCGACGTAATATTGATGTTATTTTTTTCTAAGTCAGCAGAGCGTAAATATGGGTCAAGGATGAACAGAAGTGCAACAGACTATATTCCTACTTCTGTATGTGTTCTCTGCTCTTGAAGGAACTTTTTTAGATTTTAATTGATGATTTTAGGTATCATAGTTTGTGAGAAATCGACTTAAATGCCTGAGTCGATGTAATTGTTGATGGACGGACTCACGGACGTACATACGGACAGCGGAAAACTGAACCCTATATCGCACCTTGCTAAAGCAGGTGCGACAAAATTTGGTTTTGGCAACAGAAGTAGGTTGCCATGACAAAAATCCCCTAAAGATATCTTTTTTTTATTTTAACAGTTTTGAATAGCAAGGTCCCACTGATGCTCCATGCCAATTTTCAGCCTAATACTATTCCAAAAAATTCCCAAAAAGAAGTTTGCTATTTGTAGCAATACCAGCCATCTTGGATTCTCAACCTGACTGAATTTTATAATTCTGAAACTGTGCAGTCAGATCTTACTCCATATGAAATATGAAAACCATGGGTGCAGTGGTTTCAGTGAAAAAGTTATCTGAGAAGTTGTTTCAATCGTTGACAAACAACGCATGATGTACGACGAACAATGCACACTGAAAAAAAATGAAAGAATAATCGTACATACCGTCCTATTAACAGATGGAACGCAGACTCATCACATTTGAGTAATTCATTTTCTGAGCGGTCGTCTACGCACAAAGAAATAATCTCTTTTTTCGACGGAAAAAAAACGGCGGGAAATTTTGAACAGAAACAGTCCCAAAATAATGCTCGTTTGATAAGATATACAGTCATAGTTTTCTAACGGACCAGATCACAATAAAATTTGATGTTTTGTCATTGAAATCGGACGCATATCGGAACCTCAATGCAGTTTGCACACCCAAAACAACGATCACAGTTTGACAACCGTTTTTTCAGAAAAATAAAACCCTAAGACAGTACCCCAAAGTTATTTTGCAAAGAAAATTGTCCCACAAACAAAATTTGATGCCATTATAACTGAACCGTAGTTCATACATTCGACCGTCTTTTAGCGAGGTATATTTTCGGGAGAAAGTCTAATTACGTTGAAAATCGCTAATGAAGTTGGTCATTTTTACGGCACGTGCGTTTGTCAACACACAGACATTTTTCTGCTGGATCGACTTGAGCCAGTTGAGGAGACCAACTGTTTCTTCATTTATGGTACAGTAAAGTTTGTAATCATTTAGCATACTGTGCATTTATTAAGATTTTGCGTTAGTCTGCCTGCTTGTGATTTTTTGGGCTTCTGAATTTAGGCTACACGCCAAGAGCGAACGAGAGAAAGCAAAATAAACACACTGGTAAACATCAAAGTTTGACAAACGACAAACATTGAGTGATTGACCGGCTATTTTATTGATAGTGGAACAAGCAAGAGCATGCGGAATGATAATAAATATCTTAAATAGATATTTCGAGTGAAACCTACATGCTTTAGTCGAATTACGGACAACTCGCCCCAAGACAACTCGCCCCACAAAAATCTCGCCCAAAGACAAGTGGCCCCACCTCAGGTGACAACTCGTCCCACATTCTATGACAACTCCCCCAGACAACTTCCCCCAAGACAACGCGCCCCATATTCTGAGACCACTCGCCCTTCTAAAGAATTCTGTCCCGGACGACGCCCCCGCACCCCCCCCCCCCCAACACACACGTACCCTTTCAGAAGGCATCCCACAAAAAGTACAAGAGAAAGCTTGGCCTTCCTCATAAATCTGTCAAAACCCTGTCCCGTTAGGCGCTAAGGGACCGACCATTTGATATTCTGTGGTGGTGGTGGGGGGGGGGGGATCTTTGGATATGAAAGAAAAAATAAATTAGCTCATAAGGGGATTTAAAAAAAAATGACATCAAAAATCAGTGAAAAAATAAGCTTGCTCTACCCAAAATTTCCAACAAAAAGTCTGCAGATAATTCCATTTGAATTGAGTTTTAAAAATGCCACTGGCTTCTGGGGGCGCAGACTCCCCATATTTATAGTAATGTTTTAATATCTACAATTGTTGTACACCAGCAGCACCCCCCCCACACACACACACACATCTTCATAAATTTTACAAAAAAAAAAAACTATACAACATTCACATACATGTATTATTGATCAGCCGCATTACTAAGTAAATGTTTCTACTAACTAAAACTGAACTGCAAAAGAGTCACTACCTTGGGACACAAAGCCATTATTGCAAAATAAACACTCTAAAAGGCAAAATTCCTAAAAAAAACACACCCTTTTTTCTTTTATCATCATCCCCAGTTTTGCTATATTGCACAACCGCAGGTTTGCACTATAATTACTGTGTGAGTCCGTCCGTCCGTTATCAGTTAGCGAAAACGGTTATCAGTTAGCGAAAACGCTTATAACTCTTGAACCGTAAGGGATATTTTGACAAAATTTTGTATACTTATACATGTCAACATTGTCTAACGACTCGCATGCATAACAACCGTATTTGATGGACGAAGCTTTGCTGAGCACAAGTTGAAAATTTACGGCCAACTACAGAAAATGCTCATAACCGTGGTAAATATGGTACAAAATTTGTATGCTTATGTATTCTAACATAGTCCAGCCGCCGGCATGCAAAACAGTGACGAGGCTTCACCGAGCATCAATTTGGCCGGTCGAGCTCATTTATTGAAAATGCTCATAACTCTTGGACCGCTTGGTATATTTGCTTCAAATTTTGTATCTTATGTAATTTAACATTGCCCAGCCACTGGTATGCATAACAGTGACGAGGCTTCACCGAGCATCAATTTGGCCGGTTGAGCTCTTTTATTGAAAATGCTCATAACTCTTGGACCACTTGGTATATTTGCTTAAAATTTTGTATACTTATTTAATTTAACATTGCCCAGCAACTGGTATGCAAAACAGTGACAAGGCTTCACCGAGCATCAATTTGGCCGGTGGAGCTCATTTATTGAAAATGCTCATAATTCTTGAACCGCTTGGTATATTTGCTTCAAATTTTGTTTACTTGTAATTTAACATTGCCCAGCCACTGGTATGCGAAACTTCTTATCGCACAAGCCGCAGGTTTGCACTATAATCACTGTGTGAGTCCGTCCGTCCGTCCGTTATCAGCGAAAATGCTTATAACTCTTGAACCGCATTCTCATTCTATATTTTGATAAAATTTTGCATACTTATACATGTCAACATTATCTAACGACTCGCATGCATAACCGTCTTTTTTTGATGGACGAGGCTTTGCTGAGCACAAGTTGAAAATTTACGGTCAAGTAGTGAAAATGCTCATAACTCTTAAACCCCGTGGTATATATGGTTCAAATTTTGTATACTTATGTATTTTAACATCGTCCAGCCACCGGCATGCAAAACGGTGACGAAAGTCTAAACAGTATTGCACGACCCACAGGTGTGCACTTTAATAGCTGTGCAAGTCCATCAGTCTGTTTGTCCTTCCGCTATAGTCAGTGAGTGAAATTGCTCATAACTCTTAACCACATGGTGTAGTTTGATAAAAATATGCATCATTCTACAAGAAATGACCAATCTCATTTCCATACATTCCTTCTGGCACCAGAAACTGATTATTCTACATTCACCACGATTTGTGCACATTACCATCGGTTGATTGTTTCCAGTCTTAAAAGTGCCATTAAAATTGGGAAATTGCTATGGCTTCTGCCTTCTGGGGGGGGCGTTGCCCCCTAGACCCCCTTTGATAACTTCTTAGCAAAGAACTTTTAGCCATTTATTAACTTGCATTCATTTATAATGTGACTCTATCAATAAGTATTTATCAAACTGTCAAAAGTGCGAATAAAAGCATACAGGGAAAATTTTACTAAGTCAGCAGAGCATGAAATAAAGGTCAAGGATTAAGATAAGTGCAACAGCCCTCGTGATTGAGATTATTCTAAGAAGAAATTTCATGCCAGGTTTGATGGCATGATATTTGGTTTGAGGATTGTAGGTATCATATTTTGCAATAAATTGACTTAAACACTAAAGTCAGCAGAGCGTAAAATATAGGCCATGGGTAAAATTAAGTGCATCAGCTTTAGAGAACATTCTATGAAGAAACTTTGTACCAGGTTCGTTGACTGTTGGTATCATAGTTTGTGAGAAATTGACTTAAATGCCAGGGTCGACGTAATATTGATGTTATTTTTTTCTAAGTCAGCAGAGCGTAAATATGGGTCAAGGATGAACAGAAGTGCAACAGACTATATTCCTACTTCTGTATGTGTTCTCTGCTCTTGAAGGAACTTTTTTTAGATTTTAATTGATGATTTTAGGTATCATAGTTTGTGAGAAATCGACTTAAATGCCTGAGTCGATGTAATTGTTGATGGACGGACTCACGGACGTACATACGGACAGCGGAAAACTGAACCCCTATATCGCACCTTGCTAAAGCAGGTGCGACAAAATTTGGTTTTGGCAACAGAAGTAGGTTGCCATGACCAAAATCCCCCAAAGATATTTTTTTTATTTTAACAGTTTTGAATAGCAAGGTCCCACTGATGCTCCATGCCAATTTTCAGCCTAATACTATTCCAAAAAATACCCAAAAAGAAGTTTGCTATTTGTAGCAATACCAGCCATCTTGGATTCTCAACCTGACTGAATTTTATAATTCTGAAACTGTGCAGTCAGATCTTACTCCATATGAAATATGAAAACCATGGGTGCAGTGGTTTCAGTGAAAAAGTTATCTGAGAAGTTGTTTCAATCGTTGACAAACAACGCATGATGCACGACGAACAATGCACACTGAAAAAAAATGAAAGAATAATCGTACATACCGTCCTATTAACAGATGGAACGCAGACTCATCACATTTGAGTAATTCATTTTCTGAGCGGTCGTCTACGCACAAAGAAATAATCTCTTTTTTCGACGGAAAAAAAACGGCGGGAAATTTTGAACAGAAACAGTCCCAAAATAATGCTCGTTTGATAAGATATACAGTCATAGTTTTCTAACGGACCAGATCACAATAAAATTTGATGTTTTGTCATTGAAATCGGACGCATATCGGAACCTCAATGCAGTTTGCACACCCAAAACAACGATCACAGTTTGACAACCGTTTTTTTCAGAAAAATAAAACCCTAAGACAGTACCCCAAAGTTATTTTGCAAAGAAAATTGTCCCACAAACAAAATTTGATGCCATTATAACTGAACCGTAGTTCATACATTCGACCGTCTTTTAGCGAGGTATATTTTCGGGAGAAAGTCTAATTACGTTGAAAATCGCTAATGAAGTTGGTCATTTTTACGGCACGTGCGTTTGTCAACACACAGACATTTTTCTGCTGGATCGACTTGAGCAAGTTGAGGAGACCAACTGTTTCTTCATTTATGGTACAGTAAAGTTTGTAATCATTTAGCATACTGTGCATTTATTAAGATTTTGCGTTAGTCTGCCTGCTTGTGATTTTTTGGGCTTCTGAATTTAGGCTACACGCCAAGAGCGAACGAGAGAAAGCAAAATAAACACACTGGTAAACATCAAAGTTTGACAAACGACAAACATTGAGTGATTGACCGGCTATTTTATTGATAGTGGAACAAGCAAGAGCATGCGGAATGATAATAAATATCTTAAATAGATATTTCGAGTGAAACCTACATGCTTTAGTCGAATTACGGACAACTCGCCCCAAGACAACTCGCCCCACAAAAATCTCGCCCAAAGACAAGTGGCCCCACCTCAGGTGACAACTCGTCCCACATTCTATGACAACTCCCCCAGACAACTTCCCCCAAGACAACGCGCCCCATATTCTGGGACCACTCGCCCTTCTAAAGAATTCTGTCCCGGACGACGCCCCCGCACCCCCCCCCAACACACACGTACCCTTTCAGAAGGCATCCCACAAAAAGTACAAGAGAAAGCTTGGCCTTCCTCATAAATCTGTCAAAACCCTGTCCCGTTAGGCGCTAAGGGACCGACCATTTGATATTCTGTGGTGGTGGTGGGGGGGGGGGATCTTTGGATATGAAAGAAAAAATAAATTAGCTCATAAGGGGATTTAAAAAAAATGACATCAAAAATCAGTGAAAAAATAAGCTTGCTCTACCCAAAATTTCCAACAAAAAGTCTGCAGATAATTCCATTTGAATTGAGTTTTAAAAATGCCACTGGCTTCTGGGGGCGCAGACTCCCCATATTTATAGTAATGTTTTAATATCTACAATTGTTGTACACCAGCAGCACCCCCCCCCCACACACACACACATCTTCATAAATTTTACAAAAAAAAAAACTATACAACATTCACATACATGTATTATTGATCAGCCGCATTACTAAGTAAATGTTTCTACTAACTAAAACTGAACTGCAAAAGAGTCACTACCTTGGGACACAAAGCCATTATTGCAAAATAAACACTCTAAAAGGCAAAATTCCTAAAAAAAAAACACCCTTTTTTCTTTTATCATCATCCCCAGTTTTGCTATATTGCACAACCGCAGGTTTGCACTATAATTACTGTGCGAGTCCGTCCGTCCGTTATCAGTTAGCGAAAACGGTTATCAGTTAGCGAAAACGCTTATAACTCTTGAACCGTAAGGGATATTTTGACAAAATTTTGTATACTTATACATGTCAACATTGTCTAACGACTCGCATGCATAACAACCGTATTTGATGGACGAAGCTTTGCTGAGCACAAGTTGAAAATTTACGGCCAACTACAGAAAATGCTCATAACCGTGGTAAATATGGTACAAAATTTGTATGCTTATGTATTCTAACATAGTCCAGCCGCCGGCATGCAAAACAGTGACGAGGCTTCACCGAGCATCAATTTGGCCGGTCGAGCTCATTTATTGAAAATGCTCATAACTCTTGGACCGCTTGGTATATTTGCTTCAAATTTTGTATCTTATGTAATTTAACATTGCCCAGCCACTGGTATGCATAACAGTGACGAGGCTTCACCGAGCATCAATTTGGCCGGTTGAGCTCTTTTATTGAAAATGCTCATAACTCTTGGACCACTTGGTATATTTGCTTAAAATTTTGTATACTTATTTAATTTAACATTGCCCAGCAACTGGTATGCAAAACAGTGACAAGGCTTCACCGAGCATCAATTTGGCCGGTGGAGCTCATTTATTGAAAATGCTCATAATTCTTGAACCGCTTGGTATATTTGCTTCAAATTTTGTTTACTTGTAATTTAACATTGCCCAGCCACTGGTATGCGAAACTTCTTATCGCACAAGCCGCAGGTTTGCACTATAATCACTGTGTGAGTCCGTCCGTCCGTCCGTTATCAGCGAAAATGCTTATAACTCTTGAACCGCATTCTCATTCTATATTTTGATAAAATTTTGCATACTTATACATGTCAACATTATCTAACGACTCGCATGCATAACCGTCTTTTTTGATGGACGAGGCTTTGCTGAGCACAAGTTGAAAATTTACGGTCAAGTAGTGAAAATGCTCATAACTCTTAAACCCCGTGGTATATATGGTTCAAATTTTGTATACTTATGTATTTTAACATCGTCCAGCCACCGGCATGCAAAACGGTGACGAAAGTCTAAACAGTATTGCACGACCCACAGGTGTGCACTTTAATAGCTGTGCAAGTCCATCAGTCTGTTTGTCCTTCCGCTATAGTCAGTGAGTGAAATTGCTCATAACTCTTAACCACATGGTGTAGTTTGATAAAAATATGCATCATTCTACAAGAAATGACCAATCTCATTTCCATACATTCCTTCTGGCACCAGAAACTGATTATTCTACATTCACCACGATTTGTGCACATTACCATCGGTTGATTGTTTCCAGTCTTAAAAGTGCCATTAAAATTGGGAAATTGCTATGGCTTCTGCCTTCTGGGGGGGGGCGTTGCCCCCTAGACCCCCTTTGATAACTTCTTAGCAAAGAACTTTTAGCCATTTATTAACTTGCATTCATTTATAATGTGACTCTATCAATAAGTATTTATCAAACTGTCAAAAGTGCGAATAAAAGCATACAGGGAAATTTTTACTAAGTCAGCAGAGCATGAAATAAAGGTCAAGGATTAAGATAAGTGCAACAGCCCTCGTGATTGAGATTATTCTAAGAAGAAATTTCATGCCAGGTTTGATGGCATGATATTTGGTTTGAGGATTGTAGGTATCATACTTTGCAATAAATTGACTTAAACACTAAGATTGATGTAATTTTGATGTAAATATTTACTAAGTCAGCAGAGCGTAAAATATAGGCCATGGGTAAAATTAAGTGCATCAGCTCTAGAGAACATTCTATGAAGAAACTTTGTACCAGGTTCGTTGACTGTTGGTATCATAGTTTGTGAGAAATTGACTTAAATGCCAGGGTCGACGTAATATTGATGTTATTTTTTTCTAAGTCAGCAGAGCGTAAATATGGGTCAAGGATGAACAGAAGTGCAACAGACTATATTCCTACTTCTGTATGTGTTCTCTGCTCTTGAAGGAACTTTTTTTAGATTTTAATTGATGATTTTAGGTATCATAGTTTGTTAGAAATCGACTTAAATGCCTGAGTCGATGTAATTGTTGATGGACGGACTCACGGACGTACATACGGACAGCGGAAAACTGAACCCCTATATCGCACCTTGCTAAAGCAGGTGCGACAAAATTTGGTTTTGGCAACAGAAGTAGGTTGCCATGACCAAAATCCCCTAAAGATATTTTTTTTTATTTTAACAGTTTTGAATAGCAAGGTCCCACTGATGCTCCATGCCAATTTTCAGCCTAATACTATTCCAAAAAATACCCAAAAAGAAGTTTGCTATTTGTAGCAATACCAGCCATCTTGGATTCTCAACCTGACTGAATTTTATAATTCTGAAACTGTGCGGTCAGATCTTACTCCATATGAAATATGAAAACCATGGGTGCAGTGGTTTCAGTGAAAACGTTATCTGAGAAGTTGTTTCAATCGTTGACAAACAACGCATGATGCACGACGAACAATGCACACTGAAAAAAAATGAAAGAATAATCGTACATACCGTCCTATTAACAGATGGAACGCAGACTCATCACATTTGAGTAATTCATTTTCTGAGCGGTCGTCTACGCACAAAGAAATAATCTCTTTTTTCGCCGGAAAAAAACGGCGGGAAATTTTGAACAAAACAGTCCCAAAATAATGCTCGTTTGATAAGATATGCAGTCACTATGACTATATTCTAAACTATTTTCTAACGGACCAGATCACAATAAAATTTGATGTTTTGTCATTGAAATCGGACGCATATCGGAACCTCAATGCAGTTTGCACACCCAACACAACGATCACAGTTTGACAACCGTTTTTTCAGAAAAATAAAACCTAAGACAGTACCCAAAAGTTATTTTGCAAAGAAAATTGTCCCACAAACAAAATTTGATGCCATTATAACTGAACCGTAGTTCATACATTTGACCGTCTTTAGCGAGGTATATTTTCGGGAGAAAGTCTAATTACGTTGAAAATCGCTAATGAAGTTGGTCATTTTTACGGCACGTGCGTTTGTCAACACACAGACATTTTTCTGCTGGATCGACTTGAGCCAGTTGAGGAGACCAACTGTTTCTTCATTTATGGTACAGTAAAGTTTGTAATCATTTAGCATACTGTGCATTTATTAAGATTTTGCGTTAGTCTGCCTGCTTGTGATTTTTTGGGCTTCTGAATTTAGGCTACACGCCGAGAGCGAACGAGAGAAAGCAAAACAAACACACTGGTAAACATCAAAGTTTGACAAACGACAAACATTGAGTGATTGACCGGCTATTTTATTGATAGTGGAACAAGCAAGAGCATGCGGAATGATAATAAATATCTTAAATAGATATTTGGAGTGAAACCTACATGCTTTAGTCGAATTACGGACAACTCGCCCCAAGACAACTCGCCCCACAAAAATCTCGCCCAAAGACAAGTGGCCCCACCTCAGGTGACAACTCGTCCCACATTCTATGACAACTCCCCCAGACAACTTCCCCCAAGACAACGCGCCCCACATTCTGAGACCACTCGCCCTTCTAAAGAATTCTGTCCCGGACGACGCCCCCGCCCCCCCTCCCCCCCCCCAACACACACGTACCCTTTCAGAAGGCATCCCACAAAAAGTACAAGAGAAAGCTTGGCCTTCCTCATAAATCTGTCAAAATCCTGTCCCGTTAGGCGCTAAGGGACCGACCATTTGATATTCTGTGGTGGGGGGATCTTTGGATATGAAAGAAAAGATAAATTAGCTCATAAGGGGATTTAAAAAAATGACATCAAAAATCAGTGAAAAAATGAGCTTGCTCTACCCAAAATTTCCAACAAAAAGTCTGCAGATAATTCCATTTGAATTGAGTTTTTAAAATGCCACTGGCTTCTGGGGGCGCAGACTCCCCATATTTATAGGAATGTTTTAATATCGACAATTTTTGTACACCAGCAACACCCCCCCCCCCCCACAAACACACATGTTCATAAATTTTACAAAAAAAAATATACAACATTCACATACATGTATTATTGATCAGCCGCATTACTAAGTAAATGCTTCTACTAACTAAAACTGAACTGCAAAAGAGTCACTACCTTGGGACACAAAGCCATTATTGCAAGGCAAAATTCCTAAAAAAAGCACGCTTATTTCTTTTATCATCATCCCCAGTTTTGCTATATTGCACAACCCGCAGGTTTGCACTATTATCACTGTGTGAGTCCGTCCGTCCGTTATCAGTTAGCGAAAACGGTTATCAGTTAGCGAAAACGCTTATACCTCTTGAACCGCAAGGGATATTTTGACAAAATTTTGTATACTTATACATGTCAACATTGTCTAACGACTCACATGCATAACAATCTTATTTGATGGACTAAGCTTTGCTGAGCACAAGTTGAAAATTTACGGCCAACTACAGAAAATGCTCATAACCGTGATAAATATGGTACAAATTTTGTATGCTTATGTATTCTAACATAGTCCAGCCACCGGCATGCAAAACAGTGACGAGGCTTCACCGAGCATCAATTTGGCCGGTCAAGCTCTTTTATTGAAAATGCTCATAACTCTTGGACCGCTTGGTATATTTGCTTCAAATTTTGTATCTTATGTAATTTAACATTGCCCAGCCACTGGTATGCATAACAGTGACGAGGCTTCACCGAGCATCAATTTGGTCGGTTGAGCTCTTTTATTGAAAATGCTCATAACTCTTGGACCGCTTGGTATATTTGCTTAAAAATTTGTATACTTATTTAATTTAACATTGCCCAGCAACTGGTATGCAAAACAGTGACGAGGCTTCATCGAGCATCAATTTGACCGGTCGAGCTCATTTATTGAAAATGCTCATAATGCTTGAACCGCTTGGTATATTTGCTTCAAATTTTGTTTACTTGTAATTTAACAATGCCCAGCCACTGGTATGCGAAACTTCTTATCGCACAAGCCGCAGATTTGCACTATAATCACTGTGTGAGTCCGTCCGTCCGTCCGTTATCAGCGAAAATGCTTATAACTCTTGAACCGCATTCTATATTTTGATAAAATTTTGCATACTTATACATGTCAACATTATCTAACGACTCGCATCATAACCGTCTTTTTTGATGGAAGAGGCTTTGCTGAGCACAAGTTGAAAATTTACGGTCAAGTAATGAAAATGCTCATAAATCTTAAACCCCGTGGTATATATGGTTCAAATTTTGTATACTTATGTATTTTAACATTGTCCAGCCACCGGCATGCAAAACGGTGACGAAAGTCTAAACAGTATTGCACGACCCACAGGTGTGCACTTTAATCGCTGTGCAAGTCCATCAATCTGTTAGTCCTTCGGCTATAGTCAGTGAGTGAAATTGCTCATAACTCTTAACCACATGGTGTAGTTTGATAAAATATGCATCATTCTACAAGAAATGACCAATCTCATATCCATGCATTCCTTCTGGCACCAGAAACTGATTATTCTACATTCACCACGATTTGTGCACATTACCATCGGTTGATTGTTTCCAGTCTTAAAAGTGCCATTAAAATTGGGAAATTGCTTTGGCTTCTGCCTTCTGGGGGGGGGGGGGCGTTGCCCCCTAGACCCCCTTTGTTAACTTCTTAGCAAAGAACTTTTAGCCATTTATTAACTTGCATTCATTTATAATGTGACTCTATCAATAAGTATTTATCAAACTGTCAAAAGTGCGAATAAAAGCATACAGGGATGTTTGCATCTGTACCATAGATGAACAGAGTAACACGCTCCAGGCACTGGTTTGCAAATGCAAGCTCAACCATGCCCTTATTGTGGTTACAGACAGCACCATATTCTTTTTGTGAGAAAATAAGGTGTAACAATTACTGATGTGAGTAAAATAAAAGGACGTTAATGTCAAATAAATAAGGATCTGATAGTTCAACCTATAAAATGATAAAAAAAAAATTGTTCGAGTTAGTTTGTAAAAAAAAAAGGAATTAGCTCTCTCAAGGTGAAAAAAAAGAGAAATTGTTTCCAGAGGCCAGTTAAGAAAAATAACCTGGCTCCAACCAAGAATACCAGCCCCCCCCCCCCCCCCCCCCCCCCCCCCCCACACACACACACAATTGCAGGAAAAAAGAAAAAAATTCTTTGGACCATCTTACAAGCAAAAATTTACTTGCTTACTTAGAACTGGCAGATATACAGCTATAATTGAATGCAAATATTATATATTCAGTATCATGTCCCCTATCCCACCACTTGAGGCTAATAAAGGTGTTTCTGAAATTCTTAATTTTCGGAGAATACAACGCGATTTTTCCCAATTCCGTGGGCACTGGCACCATTCCCAAAAAAACGAAAAAAATCACTGGAGAGCCTTTGGGTTGTGGGAGTCGATATGAGCCACACGAGTTGCAAACAAAGTCTGGTTTCTAGATTCAGACTCTAGAATGGGTTGTGTTTTCATACGATTTCTAGAATGAGGAAAATAAAACCTTGTAGATCTTTGTAATCGGTGTTGTGGCACTGTGAGTTTTGGCTGATGAGATCGCACCAAAAACACACATACACATGTATAACTGGGTGCTTAAAACATTCATGCAAAAGTGGCTGTCGACCGAGACAATCGACGGCAGTATCAGCTCGGTCGACAGCCATTAACAATTGTACCATTTACCGTTATTAGTAATGCTTACGATCGTATTCTCGGTCGAAAGCCAGTTTGTATAGTACAGACTCGGTCGAAAGCACAGGTAGCCAAATTGGTATTACCCCCGTGGTGGACCTATTTCAGTAGAACACTTTATTTTCTTTTTTTTTATTTTGTCTATTTTTTTCGCCAGTTGTTTTATGTTTGACCTGCGAAAAGGTGCAGACCTTGTCAAAGCTGTCAGGCGACAGAGTCGATGCCCATCGTCCTTTCCGGCCCTCTCACCAATTAGCACACCGGCCTACGTAGACGGAGAGCGGAGGGTGCGCATCCCATAACCGAGCAAAGTACATCAAAGTCATGCAGTTTTCTGCCAGAAAGCGAGTTTACACCCCTAAACTAAAGGTCTAAAAGTGGCCTTAAAATTTGGATTGTCTTATCTTCCTTCCTTCCCCTACCCCCACCCCTCCCGCCACCTTCCCGCTCACACTGAAATTCGCTCCACCAACACCTCCCTACCCTCCCCCAACCACCTACCCCTTGGAAAAAGTATGTGTATGCGCCTGCACAACCATTCCATTTGATCCTTCAGATGTAGGACCCATTAAGTTTTCTCTCCCAAAGTGAAAATTCACGTGCTGCCTTAATTGAATAGTTGCTCAGTGGTGTAGCGATATAATTTGTCTTGCTTTAATTTTTCAAACAGGGACGCGATTATAGCATTTGAAGTATTGACACACTGGCTGTTAGCCGACTCACAAGTTGATATCAGTATTACAATCAGTTTACTGTTTACGTCACAATTTCATGACGTACCCAGCACTATGAGCTAGCTTCTTTGTTTACAAACTCTGCGGGTGGGTATGGAATTGTGTTTTTTGTGAATAAAATATAAAGATAGACATATGTCATGCATTGTACTTTAAATAAACATATTTAATTTAATCGCGCTTGGTAGTCTAGCAATACATGGAATAATGATTCTCTCGATTTGTCGCAAACGTTGAAATGTACAGCCTGGGCAGTGTTTACACTGTTGTCCGCCATTTTGTTCAAAACAAAATGCGTGCAGTACCCGAAGATTATTTTGCAAAGAAAATTGTACCACACACCGAATTATTTGATTTTTATCACGGAGAAAGGGCGAATACCATCATTTTTCATGGCATATGTCCGCCGGCCGGAGAAAGTCGATTTATTTTGAAAATTGCTTTTAAAAAATTGTCGGAATACTGTAAAACAATTATATTTGGCGGCAGCAAAATTTGGCGGTTTTTAAATATGGACCTTTTGGCGGATTTTTATTTTGGCGGTTTTGTGATTCTCAAGAACAAAATGTTTCTTCTGACGTCGTATTTTGCTCCTTATTTGAGCATTATATTGTCATGTTGATTAAAATAAAAGCAATTATTATTATAGTCATGTTACAGTTTGGGTAGTTAATTGTTTAGAGTCAACAGATTTTGTGTTCCTTCTGATTTAATCAACTAAATTGAAATACTAATTAGTATGGTGAGAACATTTTCATACTCCGTTTCCTCCCTCTTGTTGTTTGGGAAGCATCTTCCTTTGCGCTTATATATGTGATGTGTATTAGGTTTGATATTTTGGTAGAGGAAATAGGATCATGTGCTCAATAATAGTTTTTCTTCTTTCGGTATCATGAGCTTATATTGGCGGCATTTTAATTTGGCGATTTTCTTCTTTTCCGCCAATATCGCCAAAATAAAGTGACAGCCAAATATAAGTGTTTCACAGTAAGTCGTCTTTCGACGATCGTGTAAACTGTTCGAATGCCGAGTATCTCGGTGTTTAGTTCGGATCTCAGAGAACTAGGAAATTAAATGAAGATGTAAGGAATAAAATCCTATATTATTTTCGTCCGTGTGTATTTTGATTCGCCGACAGTACAGTGCCGAAATTGCGACCCGTTCGTCGATTGAATGTGAATCTGAGAAATTTTGAATGTTCTTTCGTTGCTATCTGTATAAAAATATCACTCCGCCATGGATACGCGTTCCCACTGTAAAGCTTTGTATCTAAGGCCTCCTTAACACCAGATACCTCATACCAGTATTCATGTAGCATTTTTTCCGTTTTTTCTCCCATCTAGCGCACAAAATTGGTCCAAATCGTTGAGTACCAATGTTACCTTATTACTCAAGTAACAAATTCATAGTGGTTCAATATTTTGGACCAATTTTATGCTCTATCTCTTTTCTCCTTTGTGACTTTGTTGAGGTTGTCGAAATTTTGTATGACAAGCTCAAAATAAAATAAAGAACAGAAGACTGCTGAGTTAATCACAGACCATTTTGTATCAACCAGCCAATATAGATATCTTAGTCTTTTTAGGCTGTGACTTGATTCCCAATCGGATGTGCCGGATTACAGTTATAACTTTCTCCTAAAATGTATACAATAAAAAATGTTTTTTTCAGTAATTCACTTTTACAGTACATGTAAATACATGTAACATGTACCAAAACACCTGAATCACTAATCTGAGCAAAAAGGTCAAAAGTCAACCTAGGGCCACCATTTGAACAAACCTGATAGTATATGATTATGAATCTCTAATGCTGTATACATGTACCAAGTTTCGGTTCCATGGGCCATTTGATTCTGAAGCGTTTTCAATATATGTGCATGACAGGAAAATTTGAAGTAGTGAAATATGGTCAAAAAGTTGATACTGACCCCACTAAATAAGCTTTATGTAGCCATTTATTTGACTGTACAAACATACTTTAATAACAAAGGTTTAAAAACTTTCCAAGAAATCTCATGTTAAATTGCCTAAATTTCGCAAGCATTAGGAAGCAAACAGATCTGACCTATTTGTAAATAGGCCAAGATTCACTCAATGTTATCGTTTGAACATGGAAGTGCCATTTAGATAGAGACAAAACCTACATTCCAGTGAGACTCGAACCTGTGATTCTGTGATCCAAGGTCTGAAGCACTAGCCACTTACACTAGGTAACTTGGATGCACATTAGGTAACTGGGATGGTTTACTCGCACAGACTCACTCTAAAGTGTAGAAAAATCAGCCATTAACAGAATACCTTAAATAAGAATTATAGAGGTGATGGGTATACTTTCAAGGAAGTAACTCTATTATTTTAGCCTCCCTTCTTAGTAAGGGACAACTCTAGGAGCAAGTTTTTTAAGAGTATACCCCATTTCAAGGAGCTACCTTATCCAGAGAAGCAAACTAAAATTTATGCAAGTTAAAATACGTAATTTGTGAAAAAGCAGCAGGGGGTTGAATAAGAGCATGGGCATTTATTGAGATTATTACAATAGTGAGCATTTCAAAACATAAACTTTTTTCATAGGCCCAATTGAATGGTATGTAGTCTGAGGCACAACATGAAATAGGATCGGTGTTTCCATCAAATCTGACTAGGTAGTCTATCCACAATGTCGGTATGGGACATTCACGTGGGACATTCATGAACCTGTTCATATGCATGGTTCATACTATAAATAATCTGCTGGCATTGATTTAGAAGTCCAAGCCCATTTACATTCTAAAGCAGGTAGCTCTGTGTGTGAGGCACTGGCCTGCTAGATAAGCAGTCCCGGTTTAAGTTGCTCCGGAGAAGGAATTCTTTCAAACTGTATGGGGATTGATATATATTGGCAAACAGTGTACCCATCACCATAACGTTTTTTTAAATATTTCAAACGGCTAATGAGTTACAGAGTAAGACGGAAATTGATGCAAGGGCAGATAATTCAGGAAGCAAGTAAGCCAGAGTTGTGGTTCATGATCATGATACATCGCCGAATTATTAAACACATTCCTACTAAGTTTCATTATAATATTTCAAAGGGTTCAGGAGTTGCGGAGTGAATGGGACTAGCCTAAAAATCTAATCAAAGGAAAGTTACTGCAAAATCAAGTAGGGGGGGGGGGGGGCAACCATTCTTATATGTGATCCACTGTCTTGTGATCATGCACATTACTATAAAGTTTCATCAAGATATTCCAAACAGTTACCAAGTTATGGTATGCACAAGATTAGTATACACAAAAATAGCCTAAAACTCTAATCAAAGCGATGCAACTCCAAAATAAAGGAAGAGAGAGCAACCATTGTTATACGCAGCACATTGTTGGACCTTCATAAACATTGTTATGAAGTGTCATCAATATATCCCAAGCGGTTATCTAGTTATATCGTGCAAAAGACTAGTCGAAAAATAATCAAAGGGGCATAACTTGGAAACTAAGAAAAGGGGAGCAACCGTTATTGTACACGACACTTTGCCCTAACTTAATATATATTCCTACAAATTTTCATGAAGCTATCCCCAACGGTTACTGAGTTATAGTGCGCACAAGAATATTAATGGACAGACGGACGGATGGACGGACAGACGGACGGGCAGCGCCATGCCATAATACGTCCGTTTTTTTTTCAAAACGGCCCATGTCCGTTTTTTCAAAACGGGCGTATAACAAACTGAGGAGCCCAAGATCAGACTGCTCCTAATTTAGTCTTATTAGGGACTATATATTCTGCCTCTCTGTCTGTATTTTTATCGCATTTCTGCATTGGAAAACAATGAAGACCCTGATAAGACTGCTTCTTTAGGATGTAGACCCCAATGAGTATGCTCCTGGACCTTTAGGAGCAGTCCTATTAGGGTCTATGTAAATTTAAAGAGTAACTACACTTCAGGAACTGACTGAATCAGATCCCAAACCCTATCCCCAACATAAAAGGGAAAGATTGACAAAGACATCCCAACAAACAATAAATTACAAGTGATAAGCCGAGTCAGTATTCTTTTCATTCTGTCTACATCTCTTTTGGATGATTTCAGCATCATAACACACACTCTGTAAATGATTTTAGGATAATTTTGTTTAAAACCCAAATTTTAGAATGATTAGGAGATAAATTCTTTTATTTTCTCTATATCCTTTCGACGTTCATAACGTACTAAAACGTTTGAAAAAATGGGGTGATAAATAGCACTCATCTTCTACAGTAAAACCTTTTAACGCATTTGAGCGATTAAAAAATGGGGTAACAAATAACTAGTGTTGTGCCGATTATTAATTATAGTCAATAATTGATCGTTCTCACTGTAATGATTGATGGTCGACTACATTTTCCATAAACCACTAACAGTAGATATTATTTTTAGTAACATGCTTGTTCACAATTGAAGTTTTTTAGACTGATAAATATGCAATGTAATATAACATTGTTTTTGTATGCCCAGAAAACTATTACAGATTTGCTTACAAGACTTTTGAGCTAAAGTATACCCCAAAACAGACATTTTAAAAGTGTTGAAAAGGTGAAAGAATACAGTTGTTATTAATTAATTCGTAATTGACTATAGTCGATGATCGATCACTTTCATAGAAGCGATGATCAACTACAAAATTTTGACCGATTCCCAACGCTACAAATATCACGATAGTTCTGCGTAGAACGGCCAGGTGCGCCAGGTGCGCCACCTGAATGTGACGCCCCCCCCCCCCTGTTAGCACCAGTTTAGCATAAGCCTCAATAAAAAAAACGGCTGGAGCATACCTGCTTCATCTTTATCTACAAGTATAGTTGTAACCCTCCTGTTGGTCTAAATTATTTAGTTTGGTAAAGATAGCTGAGTTGCCACCTATTTGGGAAATTTGGGAAAGAGCTGCTGACTCGGCTTATCATTTGTAATTTATTGTTTGCTGGGATGTCTTTGTCAATCTTTCCCTTTGATATTGGGGATAGGGTTTGGGATCTGATTCGGTCAGTTCCTGAAGTGTAGTTACTCTTTAAATTTGCATAAAATATCCATAAACATCATGCCAAAAATGAGAGTTGCTTGAAAATGAAGAAAAACTATCGGGGTCCGATTCGCATCATGAAGAATCTGAGCCTTCCACTTAGACCGATTCACAGCATATGCCAGAAAATACGACAGAAACAGATGCAAATGAAAATCAACCCCCCACCCCCAACAATGATAGCCCTCTGAAAGCCGGTAGAAGTGGAGTTGTCATCCAAATTCCAATCACACGCCATGGTGAGTTATATCATCTTGATCTTCTATGCCGCATATTTTTCTGTCATAGCCCCATTTTTTGTGGCAGGGGCTATGGCCCCAGTAAAAAAAATCTAGAATGAACACTGTGTACCTGCCCTGGGACAACTTTGAAAAAGTATAACAACTACATTTTTGCTTTAAAAATACTTAGGCAAAATCAGTGTGGACTCAGATGAGGAGCAGTCTGATCAGGGTCCATACTTTAGGCATCCCAATTTGTACAGTCACCTGCAAAGTTTTTAGAGTATAGAGTAAATATTAAGACAGAAAAGATGCATATATAAGTTAGATTTATCGCTTTGAGGCAAATTAAAATAAGAGGTAATTTTTTTGAGAATAATGAGATAAATGTTATTATGACGGAATAATCCTTCAAACATAATGCAAACATCATATTTGCGGTGTTGGACATTGAAGTAATTTTTGCCAGACAAGTGGAGTATGACTTTTTACTTGCCCCTGTATATGCAAGAGATTTTTCTATTTTCACAGGTCTGCATATAATGAACATTTCAGTCGGTCCTAGCCAGGCATGCGCCGGCATGGCAAAACATTCCAAATCAAATGCTTAGCCCATCAACCGTAACTAATTATAGATATTAGCTTGTATTTGGCTGCGTGCCTATCAAATGCAAGCACATAGCTGTCAGGAGTTGGGGCATGAGATTTCAAGCTGTCAAATGCACAATAATGCAAACTACAAGGAAACGGATCAAGAAATCAGTGCTTCCTATACCTTAGAGGGAACGGTCCTCAATAATGTAGAAACTATCAAGTATCTCAGCATAACCATTATCAATGATTTGAAATGAAACACATATGTCAGCAATATTTGCACAAAGGCTAAAAGGTCCCTTGGCTTCATCAGACTTATCTTGGCAGCATGTCCGCAAGACGTTAAAGAGTCAGCAAACAAGGGATTGGTGCGTCCAGTCCTGGAGTATGGTAGTTCAGTTTGGGACCCTATAGTATATTTCTTCAAGATGAACTTGAGAAGTTGCAGAAAAGGGAAGCTTGATTTGTAACGGGAAATTACACATATGAAACTGGGAGTATGACTGGCATTTTGGAGAAACTTTAAATGGAAATCTCTGATAAAGAGAAGGAAAGATAATACATTGTAGACTCATAATGCTTTACAAAGGCCTGAGCGGTGCAGCTAGTATACTTATAAATGACCTTGTTCCCCCAAGTATTCGTACCAGGAATCATCCTTCCCTGGTATTTTGAACCCCATTGGCTGGGACTGACATTTACACGTCCAGTTTCTTCCCCCAGACTGTTAGAGATTGGAATTCCCTGGAAGATTCCATTATTTCTGCTGCTGAGTGTGCAGAGGATTTAGTTACTAAGTTTACTTCTCTTATAAATGCTAGGGACTACCTTCCCTGAGTCACAGGTCCTGGTGAATTATTTTCCTTAGATGTATCACCAGTAAACGATTCTGATTCTAATTCCGCAACAATACAAACTGGCCTCCGTTTGCTCTAGTGTCTCATACAACACTGTAGGCATATTCAGACAATCCTTGTGGAACAACTTTTCACAGGATGAACACGCGTTTGAATAGTTCTAGACCATGCACTGGCCTTACCGCATATACTGCATGGATACTTGGGTTGCCTTGGTCCTGGGTTTGGATGACAGTCAGATGCATTGAGAATCATGAGTGAAAACACAAACGGCAGGTGGCCAGACATGCATTTCTTGGGTGCCCTTAATAACTGGAAGTGATGTGTATTCTGGCGATTATAATTAAAGATGACTGGATATACATAGATCTTCTGTGAGGGTCTCTGTAGAAAAACAATCAGCCGATCGGACAGTGTTGAAACAAACACAAACAGCAAGGGGATCACCAGATGCAAAATTCATGATGACACCGTTTGGATGTAAACAAAGTAGCTTCCGGTTGTGACGTCATGCGACGATAAACGACACCGTAAAGCATGAAATTTCCACTGATAGGACATTTTGGACAAAAATTCACAATGACCTCAGTGTTTAGAATGCAGGGCCGGGATAACGCTGTAGAATGCTGTAAACAAGCTCTTTTCTTCGCTGAATCGGCTGGCGCCGATCCTCCCTTCACGCATGCGCAAAAGTAAAACTCATCAAAGGTACGTTTATTCGAGGATTCCGAACTATCAAGCACAACCTGCAGCACACCATCACATACTTCCATGAACACATCTGTTGATTTCGGTGGTAGTATTGGATCACGTAGATTTGCCTCGTCACCCAGCCGACGTAGTCCAACACACATCTCCAAGAGGAAGACCCGGATACTGGTTATCAATTTTCAGAGTCTGCAGTCAAAGAGAGAAAGAGCTTCAGGGCCCTGCTAGAATACTCCGAGTCTGGCATTGTACTGGCAAGTGAGACGTACTTGAACCCTGCCATAGCTGAGAGAGGAGCAATACCTGAAAATTACCGGTTTGTTGCACGAAGAGACCGACCAAACAGCAGCCATGGAGGTGTAGCCATTATTGCAAAGTCTGACCTAGAGGCCTCAGAGATTGACCTGCATACCAACAAAGAACTTGAGACAGCTTCCTTCAACTGCAAGGACTTAAAGAAGCCCATAATTGTTGGTAGTTTATACAGACCCACTGATAACAATTTGGACTACTCCAAAGAACTGTGTACAGCCTTAAATAATCTGCACTCAAGATTCAGGGACCATATCCTCTTGATTGGCGGAGACGCAAACTTACCAGACTTAGACTGGAAAACAGACACCATCTCTGGGCACAACTATCCAGTTTCGATTAAGCAACTTTCTTTGGACACTTTCAACGACATCGTATGTGAGCAGAGAGTGGACTTTCCCACTAGGATGGACAACACCCTGGACATCTTTGTCACCAACAGGCCATCACTTGTAGGAAGGTGTGTTTCCCTGCCTGGGTTAAGTGACCATAAGGTCATGCTTGTGGACTCCAGTGTTTTACCTTCACGCAAGAAGCCAGTGAAGATGAAAGTCTACCTTTGGAAGAGGGCAAACAAGCAAGCCTTGGAAGAGGACTTGGCCAAGATCAACGAGAAATGCAACAAGGACTTCTCCACTTCCACACCGGTGAATGTGCTTTGGAATGGATTCCAACAGAAGTGCATTGAGAGTATTGACACATTCGTTCCTTCAAAATTGACGTCGAATCGATTCAGCCAAGCATGGTGCAACCGTGACATCCGTCGTCTCTCAAGACGGAAGAAAAGGGCCTTCAAGATAGCACGCACTACCAAGACACAGGCTGACTGGCATCGTTAGAGGAAGATCCAGAAAGAAACCCAGCAAGCATGCCGAAGTGCCCATGATGACTACATTAGCAGTATGGTAAGTGAACCAGGCTTCAACAACAAACAGCTCTTCGCCTACATCAAGGATATGAAGTGCGACAGCTCTGGTGTAACCTAACTGAAGAAAGATGGCATCAACTATTCAGAACCCACAGACAAGGTTGAGATCCTGAACGAGCTGTTTGTCAGTGCCTTCACCAAAGAAGACAACACTTCAGTGTCTACCATGGGAACAAAGCACAGCTAATACTGCGCCACCCCTAAATATCCAGGTAAATGGAGTGTAAAAACTGCTTGATGGCCAGAACCCGCATAAAGCTAGCGGCCCAGACCAGATTTCACCAAGATTCCTTCTCCATTGCACCAGCCCTGACACTCATATTTGAAGCTTCCAACTAACAAGCCAGATTCCTGATGACTGGAAAAGAGCCTTTTTGAAACCCCTGTTCAAGAAGGCAGACAAGAGCAAGGCTGCTAACTATCGGCCAATTTTACTGACATTCTGTTGTTGCACAATCATTGAACATATAGTGCATAGTCATCTCATGAAATTTCTGGAAAGTAACAAGATTCTGAGTGATTACCAGCACGGCTGCAGGAAGAAGAGATCCTTTGAGACACAGCTTATCACCACCATACATGACCTCGCAGTTGGACTAGACAGATGGCAACAAGTTGATGCTATTTTGTTGTACTTCAGCAAGGCTTTCGATAAGGCTCCACATCATCGCCTAGCAGTCAAGCTCCATCACTACGGCATCAGCGACAAGAACCTATCCTGGGTCCAAAGTTTCCTCGCAAATAGGAACCAGTAAGTTGTCCTTGATGGGAAGACACCTTCTCCTGTCGCTGTCACATCTGGAGTTCCACAGGGTACAGTACTTGGCCCTCCCCTCCTTTCCTGGTATACATCAATGACCTGCCCTCAAGAGTTTCCTCTTCAATACGACTCTTCACAGATGATTCGCATATGATTGTCTACTGTACAGAGTTATACGAGACCAAAAAGATGCAGAGTCACTACAGAGAGATCTTAATCATCTACAGGAATGGGAAAGAGATTGGCAGATGATATTTAACCAAGACAAGTGTGAACACATCCGGAAAACCAACAAGCGAAATGTCATACCAACTTCTTATAGCATTCATGGACAGACCTTGAGAAAAACGTGAAAGACAAAATCCCTTGGAGTCACCATAGACAGCAAACTGTCCTGGAAAAACCATATTGATGCGGTGACGAAAAGGGCCAAACAGACTACGGCTTTCCTTCGCAGAAACAAACGATGTTAAGGCCAAATGCTACAAGTCCTCAGTTCGTCCGTAGCTCGAGTATGCTTCGACGGTATGGGACCCAGTAACAAAATCCAACATAGCCAAATTTGAGTCTGTACAGAGGCGTGCCGCCAGGTTTTGCTGCAATGACTACCGCCGAACCAGCAGTGTCACTTCAATGTTGCAAGAACTTGGTTGGGAGGACTTCTGAATCAAGGCGAGTCCAGAGCAAAGTCACAATGATGTACAGGATCGTCAATAACCTCGTTGAAATCCCTTCAGGCCAGTACCTGATAGCCACAGTAGTAGCAACTAGAGGACACCATCAACGATTTCTGCCATTATTTTGTTCCATCAACGCCAACAAGGGATCCTTCTTTCCATCAACAGTCCGTCTCTGGAATGGTCTGCCTGCCAATGTCATATCAGCACCGACTTTGGATGACATCAGTCTCCTAGTCAGTGAAGGTATCCTAAGACCGTGATTGTGAACAACATGTTTTTACCTGATTTTGACTGTACATAAGAACCTCCAAGCTCGAATGTTCTAAGGTTGTTCACAGTGCGTCTATGCCAATATTGGCCATGCCTTTGGTAGATGTAGATGTAGATTTTGATTTGCATATCCAAAACAATGGTTCAGCATAAAACAAAAGAAACAGACCTTACCAGGAACATGTAGTGTCCGATGCACTGGTACTTAAACTGGGCAAAGGACCTCTGACAGTTTCCATTCAAATTTGCCTATTTTTCGACAAATTACTGCAGGTTTCCTTGGAAGCCCAAAATAAAATTTTTAGCATAAACGGAAACGGGTAGACTTATCCATTATAAACAGGTTTTGATATTGCTTTTGAACAAGTATTACATTTGCATACTAACTCTCACTGATTCTCGCAAGAAGGGTAAGTTAAATTTTTAGTCATCCTAAATACATATATTTTTCGGTTTTTCTTTTTTTAATGAACTTCATTTATTAAATATGCTTAAAACGAAGTAAAACTCTATGGATGCTCATTGTATGCAATAATATGTAAATAAAAAGTATGCTAGCCTTACTTTTAGACACAGAGGGTCTAATTACCCCCCCCCCCCCCCACTTTTCAGTTTTCTCCCCGTGCCTCAGCTCGCCACTCATATATATTGTGTATATTGACAGTACACATATGCCTGCAAAGTGGCTTGCTGAGGCATGGGGGAAAAGCATTTTTATAAAACTTTTTCTATTTTCCATACATTCAATGGTAATAACTTGTTTTTAACATCAAAAATCTAAGTCTGCATATTAGATAATTGAAAAATTAAAATTATTTTTTGTGCCAATTACAAGGAGTTTAGAGCAACACATTTCAATAAACATTTTGAAGTATACAGAAAGTTCATTTTCCCTATTTATTACGGCAAATCTACATAACAACAGTCAGAGGTCCTTTCACAAATATGAACTCACCGTCATGTACATATACAACGTCCAAGGTTGCGTATGAAATGACAAGGGTACGAAACTAGAGGGTACGAATCCATAAATTGCCCTGCACCCACACTGGCTGATACTGATATTTGCGTTTTCTTCTTCGATTTCCTAAATTTCACAGACAAGATAAGGCGCCCTGAGCAGGCCTATAATCTTTTGGACTAAAAACCATCATTTCTGTTCTAACCGGTTAATAAATAATCTATTTAAATCAATACATACTTATCGAAGCGACGAAATGTTAACAATCAGACAATGGCTGACTGTGTGGCCGCGTTTCCAAGAGGGAACATGTCACAAAGTAAGCCAATGAAGAACCGTCCTGCTATGCAAAACTAGCTGAGGTGGCGACTATGTAAAAACAAACATTGTTGAAAAGTCAGTGTGCGACAATAGTCAATGTTTTATGCCTATTCCTGCTAAGACTGAACCCTTTAAGAACTTTTTTTTTTCGTCAGGACAGTTAGGGATTGAAATAAACTTAGTGAAAGTGCAGTAACTTGTGATTCAGTGGAAAGCTTTCGGACCATCATAAGCAAAAGAGACTAATTGCGCCCTCCCCCGTAGAGTAAAAGCCAGAATTGGTATCTTAAACGTAATTCACAGATACAGATACAGATGACCGAAATTTAAGGCTTGCTCATTGCTTGATGATCACTGAAATGCAAGCGAATTTTTGAAAATGAGTCCATGGGGACTAACAGAAACGAGGTGACAAGCTTAGTCTATAATCGCACGTATAAACAATATTCCAAATTGTAGATAGAAAGGAAACAATTAACAAATGTATATGCACATGGAAAACACATACTCGTATTTCTGTGCTTTTTACTCAATCTAGGAACAATAAAGTCAGTGGATAACAACTTGTTTTTGGTAACGTAAACAACATTAGTTGATTCATCTGCATTTCAGTGCATTTGTTTATTTGCCCATGCTTATGCAGTCCTTGCATATCCACATATAAACACCATTTCAAGAAATAATTATTACTATTAAATAGCTTTAGATTTCTGGTAAAAACTGTAATTCTAACACACCTCGCCTATATAGGCAATGCTAAACAACCGTGTTTTATTCTGCAACAATTCACCGGAATTAACGCACGCGCTGGGTGTATGCTAATCAAGCGGCTGTTCAAATATACCCAAAGCGTGTCGGCAAAGCGGAGTTCCGGCGGTCCTTGCATATCCACATATAAACACAATTTCAAGAAATAATTATGAATATTAAATAGCATTAGATTTCTGGTAAAAACTGTAAGCAATTTCTATTGTAAACTACTCAGTCTAATGAGGCTAACTGATTTTTAGTAAAAGCTTTGTTAAAAGTACATGGAAACATCATCGTTACAGTGTTAAACTGGTAGATTTCAAAAGCACCATTCAAGGCTTTATTTGGTTCAGTTCCTGAATTAACGGTCACGTCAGAAGAATAAGATAGTAACGTATATTTCTGCTTATTTTGGCCAGTTTCAATAAAAAATTATATCCGTTTTGGTGATCAACAGTGGTTGTACTCACATATCTCCTAAGGATGATATTTACCAAATTTGGTGCTTGTATCACCATCTGAACCTAGTCACCCAGGCCCGCTACACCAAAAATACGTAAGAAAGTTAACAAAGGTAGGGTTGGATATGTTCATGAAAAAAAAATCTGCTTCATTTTCAGTGCTAGCATCCGCCATTAATCGAAGTTGGGAAGCCTATACAAGTTGAAAACATCATTGGAAATTTTCTATGAGGTGGGTTGAAAAAGAATCTATTTTATAGCAGTTTTCTGAGTTGGCCCCTAGACTTAACGTAGTAACGAGAAAGAAATCACCAACAACAATACGAACAGATACAGACCTCTTCGAGGGCCAAACCGAATGCATCCCATGTTACGGGTGATCCATATTCCAAGATATTAGTTCTTTTGATCTATTTTGAAGACACTGTTTTGTACAAACAACATATCATTTAAGCACAAATGCGAAATAAAAGTCACGCGTTCTTCATTGAAATGCATTCTTCATCGATGTTAAGCTACTTGAATAATTCGTTCACAAATTTTGAAGCTGTTAACGACTTGTATATTCACTGCTTCGACAAAGAATTGACATATACTAAATTCTTATTTTCATGTTATCAAATTTAGTTTCTCGTTTTTTCTGTTGTTTCATTTGACTTTTGTCAGTTGATTTATGTTTTATTTTGAACATTTGACGAGACGATAAACCAAAAAAGAAGCATAACATCGGTTACGCAGTAGAATTGTTAGGGGAAATCGGGTAAGAATCTGCAAATTTTTTAATTTAGTCTGCCAAGTAATGCCTCTGTAGGTATTACATAGATTTAAATTTGAAAATTGAGCGCCCTATTTGCGCCATTTTTTCTTATCAGTTTAGTTCATATAAATTAACTTCCTATACCTGGGTGAGGTTCTGAAGACAACTAGTCAAATGGTACACCTACCCGCACACGGGTTTGGTTTTGCCAGTCCCTAAGGTAGGTCGTGAAATCTAAAGAGAGCCTTTTGCAAAGTGTTTCTACCTTAATTGCAGTTTTTAAATCGCACGGATTAGATTTTGAAGTAGTAGGAAAGCCAGGGTTTGAAAACTACAAAAAATCTGTTCTTAAAAGTACATACACCTTTGAAAATTATCTAGATACTCCAATGTTTGCTATTTAACTTTCATAGCAGCTACTGAAAAGCATGGTTTATGTAATTTTAAAAGGGATAAGAATATTGTTTGTTAAATTCCCGAAGTTTCTGCCTTATTGTCCATGTTGCATAAAAACTATAATTATTATAGCGATACTCAGTCCTGAAGTTGTAAAACAATCTAGGCCAACATTTAGTAAAATTAAAAAACAAAACGAAATCTCACGTTTGCGTCTGTTTAGACCAGTTAAATGAACCAAAAACGTTTTGTTCAGTGCTTCCTAAAATATATAAATTCAACAGATGCGTCATTGTTTTCTAAATGTTGAGGCGATATTGACCCCTTCATACATTTGATATCTCCTATTATATAACTTATTATCGTGTTACGAAATAAAATTATTCGCCTGACTTCATGCTAGCTTAGTGTTTGATTCTGTTCTGCCACGAGATTCAGCGATAGAAAACATTGAAAGAAAAAGATGATACACTTTTCAATATTTTGTACTGCCACGAGATTTGGCGATAGGATACAATGGAAAAGATGATGATAGGCTTTTCACCATTCTCAAAACTATACTTTTGAATTCACAAACAGACACTCAACAGGAAATTTAAGATATACTAAAAATACCATGAAATCATCACTACCCTTATTTTTACATTAAATGAGCTTTCCAAAATGATTGATGAATGCGCATATTTTATGAAAAAATCATGATTGTGCAGCTGGGTCAGGCTACTTCTATTTGTACTTTAATATGACGCATTCAGATGCATCTAAAATGCACATATAAATATGTTCTGAAAAGTAAGATCATTTGGAAGCACGGAACATACCAAAGAATAGAAAATAGCAGACTCGGTTTAAATGAATCTGTCTATGACTAGTAATGAAATGTGCGACACCAGCAACGCCCCCAAGCACCGGCTTAAGCGGAATACTATTTTCAAAATTACTCAAATGAATTCATTGATCCTAAAGGACCTGTAAATATAATCTGCACTATGCCAATGTACGGGGAAACGTTTTAAGGCCGCCACACGGCACAAACACCAGCTGCAGTGACGATAAAAATTTTCTGAAAAGTAAGGTCCTTTGGAAGCAAGGAACATACAAAAGAATAGAAAAAAAGCTAGAAATAAAGCTAATGATTAGCTGTATGTACGAATCCCAAATGCACACAAATAGCTAGAGATTATGGACAAATTCCAGTGGCATGTGAATAGCCATTGATATGGACAAAGCTCGAATGCACTTAAATAGCTAATACTATGGAGAAAAATCCCGGGTGCATATAAATAGCTAATGATTATGGACAAATCCTAGGTGCACATAAATTACTAACAATTATGGACGAATCCCGGATGCACATAAATAAATAGTGATTATGGATAATATGCATATTAGTAGCCGTAATGATTATGGACATAAATAAATTATGATTCAAATCCTGGATGCATGTAAATAACTAATGAGTATGGACAAATTCCGGATGCACATATATAACTATGTACAAGTCCCGGATGCACACAAATACCTGATGTTTATGGACAAATCCCAAATTCGCATAAATGAAATATAATTACGTTCAAAGCCCGGATGCACAGAAATACTTGTAAGTATTGATTATTGATTACAAATAACCGAGTGCAATTAAAAAAGCTAATGACTGTGGCAAATCCCGGATGCACATAAAGAGCTAATGAGTATGTACAAATTCCAGATGCACATAAATAGCGTCTGATTGCGGACAAATACCGGATGCACATAAATAACGTCTGATAGCGGACAAATACCGAACGCATATAAATAGTTCATGATAATGGACAAATTACGGATGCACATAAATAGTTTGTGATCATGGACAAAATACGGATGCACATAAATAGCTAATAATAACGGACAAATTAAAATCGCCAAAAACCCTCAGTCATTTATTCATTAAACTCAGACAGAAAAAATGACCATTCCTTCTGAATATGGGTGCCGATACCTAGCAACTTAACCAAAATTAAGAAAAAGTTAGTGCTCGTTACTATCGATTGAAAAAAAAATAGTTTAAGAAAATATGGACACTGTATAAACACTCTTTTTTGGTAAAGGATATTGTATTTCTATCACAATAAAAGTAGTCAAAGTATTCAAATCATAACTCCGAACTCGTTAAGTCATTTTAACATTTGTTAAATTTGGTCAAATTATGGTTACAAAAGTTCAAAAGTGTTTCTCAAGCATATTTACAATATATGTACCGGATATGGGTTCTTTCCAGTTAAAATAAATGGTTAAGACTGCTTGCCAAGAATGTGTTGCTGTCACATGCCTGTAAGCTTCTGTTTTTATTATTCTGCATGGAGTATGGCTTGTTCCCATGGTTACAGTCTGATGTCGGCTTAGCCCTACTTTATGTTTTTCATTTTCCAAACATCAAAACTCTCTTCTCTTTGATGTAAAGGTAAGCGAATGTGTCGCAGAAGTATGCGTGTTTTAAACGTGATGGTTGAAATTGCCTAAAACGTTTTTTTGTGAAACCTTGTAACCCCACCCACCTTTGGTTTTAACATATTTATTTTTGTAACATATATATAATACAGCATACACAATTTTGTAGGATTGGAACGAAAGCAACTTGCTTATAAAGTTCTTCTCCTTTAATCCACCTTTGAGGAACAGTAGGGATGCCAAATACTTTTTGATCTAACCTAGGCTATTCTCGGAGATATATTAGTGCAAAAATGCAAATTTTTATCGACTTTTGGCGCTTTTTTTCTGCAAAAAACAGTAAAACGCGATTGCCATGGCAACGGGATATCTATTTGGGAAAGAGCTGCTGACTCGGCTTATCACTTGTAATTTATTGTTTGTTGGGATGTCTTTGTCAATCTTTCCCTTTGATGTTGGGAATAGAGTTTGGGATCTGATTCAGTCAGTTCCTGAAGTGTAGTTACTCTTTAAATTTGCAAACGAAATATCGAGGTGCCAATTATTTGTTTTTGAGACTACACACAAAGTGAGAAAATTTAAAGAAGAACCTCTCTCGAAAAGGCTTGTGCTTACAGAGAATTGGTATAAATTTGTAATGAACAGTACCAACGTTTGATTAATCCTACTGTGAGGTAATTTGTGCTCTTGATCGAGCCAGGCAAGAGCAATTCTAATGCACCTCGAAATAAAACACGACTTTTTATTTGACGACGCTAGTTGTTTGCGACAGTATATTCTGCGATTTACTGCAGCTCGTTTGTTCATCCGAGTCACGTATACATCCGCGTCGTTGTTAATGTAAACGACTCCGGGACGTTTCGAGCCAGAGACGTTTCGTCCCAGGACGTTTCGTCATAGAAGTTTCATCCCAGTTTCCTTCTTGGGACGTTTCGTCCCATAAGTCCGGGACGTTTCTGTTGAAGCAGTTTTACTTTAAATATCGAACTTCAGTTTGAAATCGTGAATTTTACTTAGTGCAAACCTGCGATTGTAAATTTTAACTGACTATAAAAAATACAGTCTCGTGTATGTATGTTTGTGTTTTTTTCTTCTTCTTCTTTCGGTTTGTTGTTGTTGTTGTTTACATCTTAACTCCGAAAGTGAAGACTATGTTTTATAATTTATCCAAGTCCTAAAGAGATAAGGTGTTTTGATGCAAACAATATGTATATTTGGTTACAATCTTTATCTTTGAAGTGGCAACAGTAGTTTTAATGCTCTATGCACGTTCTTTTTAGTTTTTTTAAATCTCAATGTTTGAAAATGGCAACTCCATAATTATTTGTTTCCCATTATAGGATTAATAGCTATTTTACTGCATGTAATGTTAAAAGTCTATTACGATTTTATAGATGCCGGGCCGCGTAGCGCAGTCGGTAGCGCTTCTGACTCATGAGCCATGGGTCCCGGGTTCGATACCCCGTCCGGCCACTTACTTTCGTTTCACCTTCTGCTGATTCAAGAAGGGCAGTTGTCAGTTACTGGCGAAAGTATGTGCACTTAGCACTGGTTTACCTCTTAGAAGGTCTAAGCCTGCCTAGGAATAGTGTGGTTAGGTTAACTGACCGACTTGACATGACCATAATTGTTTACCGTGGACGTAAAGCAATAACACAAAAACAACAATTTTATAAATACAGTATATGTAGTGTTGATATTTCCCGTTTTTATCTTTTAAATCTTTAAGGTTTTTATTCGCAGGCTTATAAATTGTTCCATGTAATTAATGATATAAACTTTTTAGAATTCCTTATATTTTCACGTTTGGATCGTTCACTATTCTTCTTATCTTTTTTTAGTTAAATGGGACGAAACGTCTTGGGACGAATCGTGCTTGGGTTTTTGGCCTGTTTGGGACAAAACGTCTTGGGATGAAACGTCCCTGGCGCGAAACGTCCAGATACAATGTAAACAAAGGATGTTTCGTCCCAATACCATGTAAAGAAGATCGCGGAACTTGATATCGGGCAACTGCTGTCAATCGATGCCAATGCTCCTGCGAACGTCGATTTCGAAGTTAAGTTCGAAATAACTTAAGTTCGAAATAGACTGTCATCAAGAAGCGACGAGGAACTAGTCAATGCAGTTGAATCATTTGAAGCATCACAATCAACACCACAACCCAGTACCAGTTCCGCCTCTACGGACGACACCGGCTTTCCCGACGAAACTGCTACGGCTTCCAGACTTTCAACAAGTGCTGATGAAGGAATAGATGGAATCGTCGCTGGCGCCACCAGTTCGGCAACAAACAAAATGACGAAACGAGGTGTGCAGCAACTAAAACGTACGGGTTTTGTAACCTTTAAAATTAAAAAGGACACAAACACACACACACACGGAAAGAAGACAAAAATTATATCCCCTTTATGCTTCGTATACCGTGGGTATTATAAAGGAAGCATACTTATACATGCTAAGCATGTGTGTTCAAGGGTGAAACTATGGAAATGTCTTCACCTTGAAAACTTACGGCTATCTGCAATGAAGCATATACAATAATCATGCAGATAACTTGCACACCTGAGTGCTATAAATACAGGTTAGTTAGAAACACCCAATGCAATCTGCTACGCAAAGACAACCTAGGAGATAAAGGTGCACGAAGCAAATACGACAAAACACAATGTGTTTGTTTCTAATGATTTAATTAAACATATGACATCAATTGGACAAGTGTAGACTTAATTGTGACTGCGTTTTCCTTGTGTTGCGGTATTTTGCGGGTACTGGTATCGAGTTGTCCGGTGCTGGTTATAACCTTATTCCGTTCGACATCAAAATTGCACTCAGTCTTTTCCAAATGGAACTTGATTATATCTGCGATATATTTGGGAAATGCGTTTCAGTTTATAATCCCCAAAACGCCCAAAGAGGTATTTGTATGGCAAATATCGATTTTGCCCTTTTATTTACGCGAGCTTGCCCTTTGCAAATTTGACAATATTTCACATTGTAAAGAAAGTAAAACGATAATCAGAAATTAAAACAAACAGATCCCTTATCCCGCTCTCAAAGCCAATAGGGAAAGAAGCACACACACACACGTAAAAAACTGACACAAGATCACGAAAGACACGCAAGGTAAACTTAAAGAGCAGCTCTTTCCCAAACAGGTGGTTATTCAGCTACCCTAGTCAAAAACAGCATCAACATTTAATTTTATATATTAGAACCTAATTTCGGACAGTACAATTCGGAAACATGAACTTTGTATTTGCTGAAGATTCGCAAATGAGACAAATTTCTGAGATAAATCATGGCTTGTTAGTTTGTGAAGTTTCTTTTCAATTTTTCAGTTTGACGTTGATGTTATTGTCACAGCCAAATAACAACATTGCCAGTAGAAACACTGGGCTTGTTGATCTGTTGTTTTGAATAGCTCTATGCAATTCAGTCATGAATATTCTTCGGCAGTCTCTGTCATGTGCTGCCGCTACTGTCAACCTCTATGTAAAGGAGATTAGTAATACAATACTTTGAGACAGGGTGCTAAAATATAATATGAGTAGAAACCCGTATTATCTGTTGTGGACTCCTATAGTTTTTACTGACAGCAAAGGCAAATATTTGAGAAAGGTGGTAGACAGAGCTGATGAGACAGAAAGGACAATTCAGTAGCTTGGACGAAGTGGGTTTAGTTCCACAAATGCTGTGGAATTCCTTACGGTTAAGAAGATAAAGTCTTTGTTGAAATATCACAAATTTATTAATTTATATATTTGGGTTGTAAGATGTGACCTAGCTGGGAAATGTTCTGAGAAAACCAGCAATAAGAACTCTATAGGTGTATTATAAAAATATGGATTGAAAGTGACATTTCTTCATATCCCATACGATTCAATTATACAACGGGAATAATAAGGGTCACCAGAATCCAGACATTGTAAAGGTAGCCAGGACGCTGAAGCCGAAAAAATGCAACTTTAATGCCCCGGCGATTCGAAAGGAAATTTTTACCAAATTTGATAAGCACAACATTTTGGCTTTATGATAGGGTATGATGTGGTCACTGAAATAGGATCCCGTGCTTTTAATTACCCCTTTTCACCCCTACCCCTTTTAAACCTTAATTTGTTCAAAATGAAAACGTTATAATTCTGTCCATTTAGAGGTGCAATAAACTTTCCTGATTTATTCAGGAAATGACGTATTTGTGTGCAAAGTATCAGTTTCTGTAATAATTTACAAAATGCATGCTTAAAATATTAAGAACACCGGTGTATACACATATTTATACGAGGATAATTCATCCTACATGTACCAATTGTTGGTGTTTGAAGGTACTAAATTTCATTTTAAATCGCTGTCTTCCAGATTCTCATCAAACTGCGAATAGAAATATAGGGCAGCTGACTCGCAAAATATCCAATGTTAATGACACTGTACTCTGTACTACATAAAACGTTTCTCTTTGGAGTCTAACCACCAACATGGATCCCGTTTTCCTCAGACGTTCATTTCAATTTGAATTTTAATTTGAATTTTTCCCCGTGCTGTGCAGTTTTAACAAGAAAACCAGCACAACCACTTCTTGGCCTGCAAAGACTTCCAACAATTTACGCATTCACATTATCACTGGCGTTTGTCTGTTACAGCTCGGTCGTTACATACGTTACTTAATATAACTTTGTTAAAAAGAATAATGAAAGAAGACGATTCAGAAGATATATTAAGATGTAGAAAACAAAGACAGGAGCATAGTTGTTTTACTGCATTGAAGTATAGAAAATATAATTTGTAAAAAAAAATCGAAAAGCGTTTCATAGCAAATAATACAAAGTATATATGTTACCTATGAAACGAAAATAATAAATAATATGAAATAATATTTCAACTTTAAATCATTTCGTCGTTCAAATATTTTTTATGTTTTTGAAACTAGTGCTTTTAAACTCTGCATTTTTCCCTTGTCTAAAAAGCTTATTCAGTGCTTTAACAAAATGAAGTTTTGTACATGTAATTGGTATTTAGTGTGTAAATGAAGTATTTTGACATCCGTAAGTATGTTAAGTTGGATTGGCACTAATATAATGATGGAAGTATCAAAATTGAAAAGACAATGTACTAACGAATATCTGCACTTACTGACAGGCGGAAAAATTAACGCTATTCTAATTTATGTTCAAACAATAACCAAACGTCATGGTTTGAAGAGTTATTGCAACGTTAACTACTTAGTTACCAAAAGAATCTATTCAGTAATATGCATACGGGAAATATTAGCAGAGTTGTGGGATCACTGTTTCCTCCAGTAGGTGGTTAAAACCATTGAGAACAGCGTTATTTTGCAAGTTCGTACGTCTCTCCAGAGAATAAAACTCGTTTACATGGTGACTCATTTAATTTGTTTCTTGTTATTTTGTTACATTGTATTTATTAGATATGCATGCAGACACAAGTTTACGTATATGAGACAAAGAAAACGTAGATAGAAAAATGTAAATAAAATTACTCAGGAAAGGCCACAATTACAAAACACCCAGGCCCACCCAAGACACCGAAAGAAGATGGGAAACATGCATACGACAAAACGGAATAGCACATCTTTAATGTAAACAATATTTTATTCAACATACTGATACATAATCATGAATTTACAAAGACAATTTACATACACAAATATATATACCAGATATTTGAAAGGGATACAGAAGTAAGTCAGTGACTTTTTTAAATCTGTTTCCCGTGAAGATGTCATAAAACACATTTAACTATCAGAAACTTTCGAAGTTGAACATAAGTACTAACATGTATATAAATATATGCAAACAGTATGTTACCCACTGATCACACAACGCTGAACCAGCCCTTATTCAACGTCATGACATTGTATCAAGGTTGATTCAGAGCCGTCTCAGCCCTGTGTGGCTGTTTGGTCAACTATTGAGCCAAGGATTAATGAAAATGATTTTTAAACAGAATACATATTATTGATACAAGTACAGACAATAAGGAGGAAATATTGTTAAATAGAAAAGAGAAAAAGAGAAAGGAGAAGAAGAAAACTTATTCATGGTATCAACTGTTAGACTAAACCTTGCAATGTTGTAACATTCTATATATCTTCGCACAGTACAACCAGTCAAAGCAAAAGCTACATTCAGATTTGTTGAATTAAATAAAGAAAAATGCATGTTCATTATCAGACGAACCTCTTGGTTCGTATGATGTAATCCTGGACTGCTGAAAAGATGTTTATATTTACTTGATAACTCAGGGTGCCATCACCAAAGAGCAAAAGATTCAAGGTAGGATTGCATATGGGTAATAATCTAGTCATCATGACTTGTCGTTAATTAAAGTAGCAGGGGCAGTCAAAACGAAAATGGCGTGTATCCTCTAATTGTCCACATATACAAACTTCATTATCCGTTATATTTTTAGAAAACAAGTGAGAGTTAAGAGAACTGCTATTTGTTCTTAATCTAGTATGTAATATTTGACCCTTTCTAGAACCGGAATAATAATACCTGGGAACATTCTTACTTTGCTTCAATTTATTTTTAAAGCATTCAACAGACGGTGAAGTTCGACAAGCTTCATTCAAAGAATTCCATTCACGCACAACTGCTGGCAAGAACGAATTAAAGTAAAGTTGGGATTTGCATTCTAATGTTTGAAGATAATCACTATTTCTCAGATTGTATCTTGACATATCCCCTACTAATGGTGGAACAAATGATGATAAATATGGTGGTGTAAGGTTGTAAATCATTTTGTAAAATAATGTTAATCGATGTTGTTTTCGTCTTGCGCTTATGGTCTCCCATCCAGTTTCTTCATATAAATTTGAAATAGACACTAATTTAGTTGAACCTATGACAATTCTGGCCGCTTCAAGTTGATTTTTTTCCAGTTCTTCTTCTTCATATTTGGTACAGTTAGCCCAGACTACATCAGCATATTCTAGTATAGGTCTGATAAAATAGCTGAGAATAGCACATCTTTGGTAATAGACACTCCATTCCAACACAGAGGAACTGTACATAAGTAAGCACCAAAAAAAAAATACAAAACATTCAAACATTTAATACATCTGATTTACCTATTTTCTATTTTAAACCACAAAACAAAATATAAAACACATAGGGCAGCTATACAGGCGATCACAAGGCAAGAAAACCAACCAAAGGGATTCGCATGTAGAAGTTTTCATATTTATATGGAAAGTTGTACATAATCTACCAGGGGCTTTAACTTATTTATTCGCGCAACCTCACACTTCCTTCTGATGCAGCAAAAACACGTAGGCGTTGCATCATAGACATGGATGTTTTTAGATATTTAAATACGCAACGAAAAAATTAAGTTTCAAACGGCTCAGTCAACAGTCTTCATATGCATATCACGTATACAACAGAAGAAATAAAAGCATCAGCACAGAATTCAGTATCCGAATAAATAAGTTAAATGAAAGATTCTTATTAAACATCTAGTATAATTACTCAACGTAAAATCTTGCCTATCGTAGACTTAATTGCTCGAAACATTTTGATTTATTGTGTGCTGCACTGGCTATACCAGGTGAATACTTATTTAATCTTATTTTCTAAGAAATCTAACATATGCTGGAAAACTTCGATATATGAAGAATAGATAGCCATAGATGCTACAGTCATTGATTATATTTAAAAGTAGTGGATGCATTTGCCACCATGAAAATAAATAAATAAGAAAAATAAGAAAACGAGATTGTTAGAGGTATTTAACTTTCATCTGTTTGGCATGTATCTGCGTTACTTAATTGTAATTTGAGCTTTGTTTCATCCAGTACCAAACGATAATTATTTGTTTGTGAATAAGCTGCTTTCAAGGCCTCAATGTCTGCATGTCTCAAGCCCTCATTCTTTACAATTAACTTACCATGTGTATTTAAACTGTATGCGTTTATCATTACTGAGCATAAAATCGCAACAATGAAGCACGAAAGCTTTTATAGCTAAAATATTATGATACTTCATTCCATCTCAACTTAAATCTAAAACAAAGTCTTAAAATTGAACTTGAATAGCGTATTTGACCGTTAATTACGTATCCATTTAAAGAAACTGTCAGTGTTTCAATTAATAACAAAGGTTTACTTGCTGAAATGTTATCTACGTAACCGGTTGTAGCGCTGGCATCAGTTATAAGGCAAAACATACAAAATATTCTTGTTGTGACGAGTTAACGAAAGAAGGAAAATACTGTAACTTTTAAGATAAACCATCATAAGTCTATTCAGGAGTATTGTCAGTGTTTATGGTAACGGGACGGGTAATTCACATTATTCCTACTTGGTATTATCTGCACTCAAAATGTTACAAAATGATACATTTTACTTACAGTCGGACGGCGAGTAGTTGACCGGAGGCTGGAGGCTTTGAAAATACATTATCTCAACGTGTAGCATTTCGGCAGTGAAAAATTTGATTAGCAGTAACATTAACTAATAAAGAGTTTACATGTTTCCGATGTTGAACTACCAAGCGCATGATGTATCACGTCTTGAGTGACACTAATAAAGTTTCCTTTTAAAAGGAAATGCTTGCCAAGTTAGCGCTTTGTTTCTGAAATACATGTAGTTCAATGTTTATGGTATTTTGTGGTCTTGAGATGGTATCTTACTTGGAGACACTTTTTCTTCATTTAAAAACGTCCACAGCTGTAGTAAACAATAAGGTTACGCTACATTCAGGCTGTTCTGACAATCATATGATAACCTTCATTGAAAAGGTCAATTTTTGTATTACTGCTAATGAAAAATATTTCATAAAAGCATAAGGATTAAATGCAAAAGAAAAAAAGAAGTCTTCTATATTTTAGTAGTTGTTGTTTTGTTGTTATTTTATTGTTTTACATCCAAGATAAAAAGCTATGGTCATGTCGGGACAGTCTATTACCCCAACCACACTATTCCTGGGCTGGCTTAGACTTTCTAAGCGGTTAACCAGTACTATGTGCACATTGTCATACTTTCACCAGTAACTGACAACTTTCCTTCTTGAATCAGGGGAAGGAGAAACGAAAGTATGTGGCCGGACCGAGTATCGAACCCGGGACCTCTGGCTCTTGAGTCAAAACGCACTACCAACTGCGCTACGCAGCCCGGTCCCTCCAAATTTTAGTAAGTTTTATTCAGAAAGGAAGGTAACTGTTAAAACTGCATAGGCTTAGAAAAGGATGATTTGATGGCAATTGTAAGATACTGATATTTTCCCACACATGTTGTGTTTCCTGAACTAATTTTTTTCAATAAGACACTTTCATGAAACTGTGTTACAATGTACGTTTATGAAAAAATAAGAAACTAATTTTCAATGTACGTTTATGAAAAAATAAGAAATAGTATCTAGTAAATACGATCAAACACCTTGTCGGTAAAACCAGTAAATGCTTTTAAATAACTTAAAATAAAATAAGACTGTTGGTACAGACCCTGATTAGACTGTTCCAACCAGTAGTCTAACTTGGCTCTACACTTTACACTGTTTGTACAGGCATAACAACTATTGTGGAAATATTTTAGTCCTGGTTTTACGGTGCCAGGTTTTATAACGTCTGAAGTCCAGGTTTAACACAGTCCGAACTCCGGAGTCCAAAAACCAGAGTCGAAGTCCAGTCCATATTTTACATAATGCCCGCGAGTTGCGCATGTCGTTATTTCACCTTATTTCACAGTGGACAACGAAGAAACATTCAAATACACCGGATAAATAAATAAAAAAATAATAATAACTCATGTTTTTAGTAAGGCAAAGGATGCTAGACATGTTCGATTATTTGGTGTGCCAGAGTGTGGCGTGTCGTTATTTTACGGTGCTTAGGTAAAAGAAACAGTCAAACGAAGTTGCGCTCCGTAGACGCTCTCCATATATTGGTTCTCCACTTGCAATTATGAATCATTCTCGAAGCTGGGAACAAATCAGCGTCTTCCCCTTGAGTGCGCATGACAAGAAGTCATAACCTGTCTGAATACATAGGCTTGCGGCCGAAGCCGCAAGCCAAAAATGGACCAAAAAGGTCAATGCAATGAATATCGTAATTTATTGATATAAACGAGTGTATTTCAGTTTTCTCACCTTTCTGTAGTCTTTCAATTTCTATGCTCTATGAACCGATTTTTTTTTCAACAGAGGGTTTTGTAGTGTAAATTACTAGTAATTCCCTAATTTTATATTTATATTAAAAAGAACGATGATGTTTGATTGTCACTTGACTGACACCACTATAAATAACATTGTTCAGAGCATCTGTAGTTTTATTTCCCTTGGGGTAATATCTTCTCTATCTCTCAATTTATCTATTGGTTTCTTTTTCATTGCTTTGACTAAAAGTCACGTATGTTAGTTTCATGAGCAGCGTAGCAAGAAAATTGAACTGTTGTATAATCATGTCAGCAAAAGTGTTCAGTGTTGCTACAAGAAGAAAGAAATAGCAAAAATGACTGTTTGTTCAGTTTTTCTCAAGTCTTTTAACACATAACAACTCTCTTTTCTGTTTCACGTATAAAACGCAGCTTGGGAGGGCCTTAAATTGCTTGGTGAAAATAGCAACAAACTTCTGTCAACAGTATTTCTTAAAAAAGAATGTCTGAATACCGTATTTATGAGAGTTTCCTGGGAGTTGGTAAAGGTTGCTGATTAGCTGTGATGTAATGGAATACATTTTGTATAAATGTTATCTACGTTAATTCAAGTAGTAACATAGGCAATTGACAAAGAATCAAGCAGGCTGTAATTCTTCTAATATTTAAAGATGATTTTAAAGGAGGATATACTAGCAAAAGAAAACAAAACGATTCTGCCTTCAATTTATTTACATTTTGGGAATCTTCTCATATGTAACATCTATAACCGAATGTTACGGGCTTATTCCAAAATTGATAGAAAGCTAGTAAGTATCAGTCGTTAGCAGTATACTAGGCTTCTTCTAAAACTTATGTTGTTTGCTTGAAACTCCGCTTCAAATGACATAAAAATAATGAGAAAGGCAGTCAATCATTTTTAGCATTTCTTTGGAACCCAGTTATCTCCCCTTATTTTACATCCTGGATCCACTTTTCAGGACCACATCATACCCTAAGTTAAAGTTGGGATGATAAACTCTCATAATATACCAAATTCATCCTTTCGAATTGTCGGGGCATTAAACTCGAAAAATATGCCTTTTTTGAATTTCAGCGTCCTGGCTAAGGTTAGTGGACAGAGCAAATGAGTGTATTAAACGTTTGAATAGGGAAATTCATACGTATACCCCAAAACTAAATGAGGAACTGCAGCGTGGACGGAAAAGAAGAGGAGGAAAGTCTCGAAAATTTCTGAACTTTAAACTGTATCTGGACGGGATACATTCTGGCAAGAAAGTAGCGAACTCATGGTTAACTTCCATTAGAAGGAAAATTTATAAAGACTGTGGACTCATGCAATTGAACTGTATGGGTATGTAAGCAGGGAATGCAGCAGCCACATACCAAATACAGCAGCAGCGAATAATAGACTTTTTAAGAAACTTAGGCAGAGGAAGGAAATGCCCGGTCATGCGTAAAAAATCAGTGAACTACATGTATATTAGAATTCCTTTAAGGCATATTTTTCATACATAAAATTATTTGCATTGATTGATAGGAATCACTATTTGAAACAAATTTGCACTGTTATCAAATTGTCTGTAGACAAGTCACCAAATATATCTGAACAAACGCAAGAAGGCACTGAAAATGGTTTAGGTGCGCGTCAAAGACGTTTGACAGAAAAGGGTCATGAATACCAAATTTCTCGGTACATGAACAAAATTAAAATCTTAAAAAGTTCCTTCAAGAGCAGAGAATACATACAGAAGTTGGAACATGGGCCAGACTACGTAGTTTCGGCTAATGAAGCCTCGTCAGTGACCCTGACAATATCTGGTGACGAAACCAGAAAAAAGCATACTGTAATTTCTTAATTTTAATTGGGCAGTCGATTCAAAGACTGATTAATTTCAAAAGGATCCATAAAATATAAAAGACGATGATTTAGACTATTATTCTAAATCGATCTCAAATTTTAGATTTCTCAGAATCTATCCTCTGATCTCAAGGGATGTAAAAAAAAATATAATCTGCACTATGGATGATGTACGGGGAGACGTTTTACGGCCGCCACACGGCACAACACCAGCTGCAGTGAGGTAAAATTAAAATCTTAAAAAGTTCCTTCAAGAGCAGAGAATACATACAGAAATTGGAACATGGGCCAGACTACGTAGTAGCTCCATTCAGCTGTTTAAGCTTGGTGGCACCAGTTAAATAAGCTTTTCGTAGAAGTGTCGAACTCTGACAGTGTCGGCCCTATTCGCGAATATCACGAGTTGCTTTTAAGGAATCTAAATACCTTATGTAGCATTTTTAAACATCTTCACCGCTTAAGGGTGAAGTAAAAACCGAGGCTGCTAAGCATGAAAACATTGAAGTTGAACACCAACAAATTATGCAAAACGTAACTGAACGTATCCGTGAAATAGATCTTTTGAATTGCAAAATTGGCTCCCAGGTCTGCAACAAATCGTTTCAAAGCGCAATTTCAAAAAGTCATTTCTGCAGTTCAACAAAATCGACCTCATCCAGAATTGCAGATGTTGCTGCAAAAAAGGCCGCTTTAAAAACCAAGCTTAAATACATTGATTTAGAATCTGAATGTTTAGCAAAATTACAAAATATCAAAACAATGAAAGAAATGGAAATGGTTGGGGCAGAACTAGAAGTATTGGAAGGGACTCATGATTTACCTGAACCAAAATCACATACTCGTTAGGGAAGAGTGATCCTGTAGATTTTGTCCAGAGGTATATTGACAGCTTATGTAACGCCCCTTCACCTATAGAGGTAAATTCCTTTGTATCAGCCAAATCACACCCTCCAGCTCAGTTTTCCAATCCAGCTAATAGACAAATACTACACTTGACACAAACATTAAGTTGGAAATATCTGCAATGCAAACTGCTAAGATTTGCACAACACATTCTGATAACACAATTACGTCATCACTTAATCCATTAACCCTTGCCTTTCCTCACATTTTCCACAAGTTTCGTCTCAGACTACATGGGCATCTAATCATGTTCCTCCTATTACCAGTGCTACATCTAATGCAGCAAACGATCCAAAGGGGCAATAAAATCTTGAAACTGCAACAACACCGACTTCTTGTTCTAGCACTAGTACTCAGCATACAGATTCTTCTGTGAGTAAAGGTCAAAATGTTTCCCATCCCACGAGTGCAACAGAGCAAAGCTTGATAGAACTAGCAAGGTATCTAGCAGATCAAGTTAGCTTGAACAGAGTATCCCCACTAGAGCCAAGCCTATTTTATGGCGATCAGATTCAGTATCAAGCCTGGAAGGCGGCATTTAAAACTCTGATAGGTCAGAGGTGCATACCAGCAGCAGAAAGAATTTATTACTTGAAAAGGTATTTAGGGGGATCTGTTAAGTAGGTTCTTGAGAACTATTTTTATTGTCTAATGCCAATGCATATGATGATGCCAAACGTCTCGTAGGTATGGAGATCCATTTGTCATCGCAAGTGTTTTTCGCACAAAACTAGACAATTGGTCGAAAATTAATGCTAGAGACTCCAAAGTTCTATTGATATTTTTAGATTTTCTCAAACAATGCTTGACAGCCATGGAAACGATCAGAAGCCTCAAAGTATTGAATGCCAGTCGTGAATATCGCAAAATGCTGTCAAACTTGCCAGAATGATTGATTTATCGCTGGAACAGACTTGTGGCTCTACACATAGAAAAGTCTGGCAAGTTTCCAGCCAGATTGTTTGAACTGATTGTTTCAGTTCCTGGTCTTTGCATACTTTTTACTTTTAAGGAATTTGTTGGGTTTGTAAGCAAAGAGGACAAAGTAGCATGCGATCTGATGACTTCTCCCCTGTTCCTCAAGGATCTTAGTTTCTCTGGTAGTGAAAAGGGTTCCAAACCTTTACACAACCAAGATGCGAGAAAACTGCAACGCAGACGTTTATTTCTGGCAAAGGTCACAGAAAATTCATATACTAAACCTAAAGTGCTCAGTTGTATATTGTGTAAGGGGAACCTTGAGCTTGATTCCTGTAATGTCTTTCTTAACAAGGCATTTGCAAAGGAGCACAGCTTATGCTTTGGTTGTTTCTTCTAAGAGGTGTCTTAGGCAGTCTCTGTCATGTGCTGCCGCTACATTAATATCACCAGCCTGTGCAGTTAATAGTCTGTCCAAGAAGATTTAAATGGTTAATGTGAACAGTGTAGTACATCCTTAATCGTAAATTTACATTAATATATACGTAGCTATATCAAACTAAGATCGACAGATGCTTACTTTGAAACACTAGTTAGTTTGTTTTTTTTAATGTGTATGAACGCTATAGGTTTCTTTTTATTTTTTTCAAGAAACAACTGCGGAAAATTTGATATTTGATTTTGAAAGCAAATAAAACAAAGAAAAAAACAAACAGTATACCCCAATTGACGGCAATTGTATGGCTGCTATATTCAAAAAACGTTTTAAGGTGGTGATAATCACTGTTTTGGGGCAAAGACAAAAATCTGCATAAAACACTCAAAATACCACTGATCTTTCCAAAACTTAGCATATGCCTTCTTTATTTTGTTTCTGATAATTCAGACTCCCAAAATGCAGCATTTGTTAATGTTAAAAAGTGTTTTTATAAGGAAAGATCAAAGGGTAATTTTGTGCGCAATAATCTGAAAAAAGTAATATTGTTATTGAAAATATGCTTAGTGCTGAGAGGTCCTTGTTGCATAATGGAGAGCGAGCTAGCAATTATTTTTTCAAAATCTTTCACACATTATCAGGTTGAGCAGATGAAAAAAGATGTGGTCTGTGTCCAATTTTTTTGTCAAAACACACAGGTGAAACAGGTGAGACTATTTTAACAAGGTTGAACAATTTCATCTACACACCAGTGATCATGTAAGTAATGTATTATTTATACTGTAGGTGTTACATAGGTGTGCTTGCGTACCCTATATTTAATAAATGCATCCAGTGTACATTACCTTGTACATGGTTGAACATTTGAGAAAAAGCTACCGTTTTCATCTGGTCTACATTACAATTTGAGAAAGAGTTGGAATAAATAATTGCTAGGTCACTCATCATTATGCAATAACGCACCTTCAGTACTACGTAAATTTTCAATTACGATGTTAATTTTTTTTTTATTATTGCGCAGAAAACTACCCTTTGATCTTTCCTTATAAAAAATTTTTTTAAGCAGCATGTACATCTATTTTGTATTCTAAACTGTAAAGAACAACAAAAATAAGAAATCTGCTAACTTTCAGGGAGATACCTTACTTTTTTATGGTTTTATGCAGATTTTTTACATTTACCATAAATCACCACCTTAATGGATCTAAGTATTTTTGACCAAGTCATAAATGGCTTTAAAACTTATAAGATGATAATTGGTCAATGAAAAAGTCTACAATCACTTTTTACTCGTTGCTGCTAAATCACTCGGAGTCATTTTTCACACGTCGCTACCTGGAAAAGCGAGTGTATCCGAGCAGGCGTAAAACGCCGAAAACACCCGGAGTAAATTTTACCTGTATACTTGCGATTGTCACTAATTCTCACAGCTAATAATGTCATTAGGGACCGATGAGATTTTCTCCATATGTTTTTGATTCTCCAGATTTCATAGATCGTATACGAATATGAAAAAGGAATACTCATATGACGCGGGTCATATAAAGGATGGATGGGGACGGCAGAGGCACTGTTACTATAAAAGGGAATTTATACATCCCGTCTGCATCCTTTCGGCGTCGTAATTTTATTTCAGCGGTCCTAATTCTAAATTTTTTTGTGTTTACTTTTTTTAAAGTATCCTATGATGTCTGCTTTGTGAGACAGAAATGCATAAAATACTTAAAAATGGAAATGTCCATGCAGCTGTGCTGCTATTTCTTTGTTTCAGATCTTTTTTTTAATTCATAGTGTAGGTTGGTTGCAATATAAATGGCGCCTATTTCATATTATTGCAGTTTTCGTGTAAAGTACATTTCTGTTAAGCTTCAATGTATAAAATTCTATATATTGAAACTGCATATTTCATATTTTCGAAGAGTTACTGCAGTTTGTTTTCAATATGTTTATATTGTATAATTTTTCATTCATTGAAATTGCAATGTGTGCCACTGTGTTATACCCGCCGTATCGACTTTCGCATGGTAAATTCATTTGCGTTTCAGTGCATTATATGAAATTTGATATGATGGGCCGTAATGATTCTTAGAACTGCAGTTTTGGTTTTCAGATATCCATTGCTTGATTTTTCATACTGTTACGAAATGGATCTAATCGTCCACTATGTCGTCGAGATTATTTTAATCCTTTCAATCAGTAAGGCTACAGTTTTTAGGGTAACTGTGGTAATAAATCATTTACGGAAATTGTGGCTACGTTATGCATGGGTTGTTTGTGAATACCTCTCGTGGTCAGCGTATTGCATGATTTTAAGGTGAATACCTGCACGTGTCTTTTGATTGTGGACAGCGTGTTGCATGATTTTAATGTAAGTACCTGCACGCTTATATTCGAGTTGCATGATTTTAATGTGAGACGCATAGTATTTATACGCCTATCTTTTAATGAAAAGTTAGACGTGGCTGTTTAATTCTTGATGGATGTTATATTGTTGTGTGCCCAGATTCTGTGTTAAGACCTAGAAGGGTAAGATGTTATTATATTTATTTAGAATAGTTTGGCTAAGAATGAAAAATGTGACTTCTGATTGATATGGTATGATTATATGTGTCGACTGATTTGATTTTGTTGGCAGTGATCAGGCTGCGCATGTGTCGACCGATTTTGTTAGTAAGCATGCTGCGCATAATATTTGTATATTAGGAAGTTTTGTAAATTTCGGAAATAGTTTATATCACTGATGTTGGTTGCAATGGTGTGCGTCTATTTGACGTCCAGTGACGTCAATTGCATTTATGTTATTCATGTGACGTCAGTTGCATTCATGTTATTGCGACGTCAGCACTTTTATATTAGTTTCACTGGTGACGTCAATTGCATTCATATTATTCATGTGACGTCAGTTGCATTCATGTTATTCATATGAAGTCAGTTGCATCATGTTATTGCGACGTCAGCACTTTTTATATTAGTTTCACGTATACGTGGCCTATAGAAGTAGATTGATTTGTAATGGAACTAAATTATATACTCGTGACGTCAATTGACGCCATAGCATGCACCGCATTAAGGGTTTTTTCCATAAGTTATAATGGTTACATTTGGTCATCATGCGTTTGATTTGCCTTCATTAGACGGCGTCATATGGTATAACATCATTGATGTCGTGATGTCGGATCAAACGTTATGATCCCAAATGTGTGAGAAACGCTTATTCAGTTATTATATTCTATGGCAAATGGTATTACGCTTAGTTTAAAGGAATGAATTACATATGAGAGTTAAATTTTTGGTAAATCAATTTAATGTAGATAGGTTATTGTCTTAGATTACTCATGTTTTATGTGGGATGTGTCATGGTAATACCTGTTGACGTCAGTATACTTCTCGACAATGTTTGGCGTCAGATCCTTCGACGCACATGCGTGGTAGGATCTACGTTTCTTCATTGGCGGAAGTAGTAAGCACAATTTTGGCTTTACATCGTGAGCGCGAGTTGTGTCTAGTGACACGGCTGGCGTGTGCACGTTATGCTCGGCATTCGCCGAGGGCGTTGTATGGTATTTCCAAGACAGGCCCAAGTCTTACGTATTATTATTATGTAGTTACAATGTATTAAGTGTAAGTTCGTTATTTTTAGGCACATCAAGTCCGGCAGTCAGCTGTTAGGACTTAGAGCCACGTCTCACCTGGAGATGCGATATACGTCTCCAGGTTAATACCAACCCGGGTAGAGGCAGTTACAACGCCGTTTGTGTATGGTTCCTAAGCAGAGGCGGGAAGCACAAAATGTAGGCGGAAGTGGTTAGCACAGTTTTGCCAGATTCTGTGATAAGATCTGAAGGTCACATCAAGTGTGGGACAGTGTTCGTCCACTAAGGTGTATTAATATATATATAGACTGGTCCCTGGTACGATCCAGGGAGCGACCAGTATATAATCGTGCACGTGTTAGAATAAGTTGGTGTTCCTCATGATATATGGACTGGCCCATGACATGATCCAGGGAACGACGAATTGAAGTCTACCAACATAAGGCCTTGTTTTTTTTGTATGAGCTCAAACTAACGTTTTTTTGTTCTTTGTGTTTTCCTTTAGTTCATGGCGCTGAGCCGAGTACGGTGTTGACGTCAGACGGTAATCTATTTGCGTATTGTACGCAAATCGATTACAGATTTGAAACAAACACCTTACTTGGGCCAGCGACATGAACTGATATGTGTTGTATATTATTGTAATTGTGACAGTTGTAAATTGTATTGTTGTATATAGAATTTACATTATATATAAACTTAAAAAATTCTAACGTTGTTAGAGTTTCCTTGTTAGTGTATTACACTAGTAGATAACCCTTTAACCGGAAGTCACCCTCCGCCGTCCTGGCGACGCATAAGGCTCTACACCCGTGTCGACCGTGTGTAAAACCTTCTGCGTAACATGGTGTCATGAAGTAACGGGATTTGATTTCCGGTTAATATCTGCCAGTGTAACACATTGACAATATATACAGAATCTAGGCACAATTTTGTCAGACATTTTTTTTTATTATTGACTTTCTGATTGTTCTTTTCTAAGGTGACGTAAGGATATTTGTAAGGCTGTGAATTTTAGGGGAGCAATTTTGCCACTAAATTCTTGTAAATGTAACCTACACTCAATTAAGGTCAACTATCCTTATTCCCTACGTGATGAAGTGCGATAGCCCATGCATTAATTTGTGATAGAATGTAACAGGTTGCATATCTGAGTGGGGAAACTGAGGTATATAGACCTGAATTGTCTTGGCACGGATGATACATATTTAGTTTTAAGGTCCGTTTGAGTACCTTGGCACTGCTGTTGCATGACAATCTGTTAGTTCATCAATTCAAACGTTTGTACGTGGTGTCGTAACCGTTACTGAGGTCCATTTTATGTCCTGATTTAGTAACGTAGGTCACTCGTAACGTTATATAATATCGTTACAATGAATTAAACCTAATAGCGGAATCTTAAGTTTGATTTACCGTTGGTATCTAATATGGTTTTGTAATGTAGGACGTACAGTTGTCATGTCAGTGTTAATACGTTGCGTTACATACGTTACGTTTGTATATCCGATACGCTAGATCAAATTGGGCGTAATTGTATGTGGGTTATTTACGTCATCTAATTGTGTCATATGATAGTGAAAAGAGGTTCTCGGTAAAGTCAACGTCAGTTTATGACGTCATTTCCGGTCTGTTATCAACGTAACTTTAATAGCTACGTCTAGATCGCGAGTATACTAATTAATCAACGTTTTAGTTGGATTAGTTTGTTATTATTATTGTTAACGTTGTAGTTAACGTGTGTGACTATAAGTGAACGTCGGTTTCAGTTAGATTAACGTGAGCTTTACGTTAAGCGGCATGGATCAGTTAGTTAAGACGGGAAAGGAGTTAGGTTATGAGGGGCAGGCGTTGCAGGAATTTGTAAGGCAACAGCAAGAGACTGAGAGGGCAGAAAGGCACGCGGTAAGGGCACTTGATAAAGAAAAGATTGCGCAGGCCGATAAAGACAGGGAAATTGAGTTAGCGAAGATCGCGGCGGAGAAAGATAAGATTGCACAGGCCGAAAAAGATAGGGAAATTGAGTTAGCTAGGATCGCGCAGGCTGAAAAGGATAGGGAAGTAGAACTAGCTAAGATTGCGGCGGATAGGGAAATCGAGATGGCGCGAATTGAAAGCATAGAGCGGCAAGCCGAGAAAGATAGGGAAGCTAAGTTGTCTCAAGTCGAAAGCGATAAGGAAGCGAAGTTGTCGAGCGAAGTTGAGTTAGAAAAGTTGAAGTATAGTTTTGAATTGCAGCAACGCGAGTTAAAGAATCAGATAGATTTGCAGAAGGTAACGTTTAGAGTTGAATTAGAAAAACAGAAGGCTGAAAAGTTAGCGCATGCGCGAGATCCCAAATTACCGTATTTTGATGAAAGTAAGGACAAAATGGATAGTTACTTATCAAGGTTTGAGAAATACGCGACGGCGAATAAATGGGATAAAAACGTTTGGGCTGCATATTTAAGCGCATTACTTAAAGGTCGCGCGCTTGATGTCTATGATAGATTGTCTGTAGATGATGCAGCAGATTATGACAAGTTGAAAGATGCGTTGTTAAAGAATTTTGATATGACTGAACGCGGATTTAGGAAGAAATTTCGCTATGATAGGCCTGAAAAGTCCGAAACGTTTATTCAGTTTAGTAGTAGACTTAGGTCGTATCTTAATAAATGGTTAAAAATGGCGAAAGTAGACCAGTCTTACGAAGCTGTTTGCGATTTTTTCGCTAGAGATCAGTTTTTAGAATCTTGTAGTAAAGAACTGTATGTTCATTTGAAACCGAAAACATTCACGAATCTAGGTGAGATGGCTAGGGAAGCAGATTTATTTGCAGAAGCACGTGGCGGTGTCTACGCTTGTGTTAATAAGGGGCAGCGTGATAGTAAGGGCGTAACTCAGAGTAGATCTGATAATAAGCCGAGTGCGAAGCCAGAGATAAAATGTAGTATTTGTGGTAAGGGACATTTAACATATAAATGTTTTAAGAATCCCGATAGGAAGCAAGCATATAGTGCGGAGATAGGTGCAAGTGCAAGCGGGTATAGCGGAAGTAAGGGGAGTAGTTATGCACCGAAAGATGAGACACAAAGATCACAGAGTAAGAGCGATACTGTACAGACGAAGGGTAGTAATTCAGATCGTGGCCGTGGTCGGGGTTATTCCCGCGGACGTGGTCGGGGTGGCGGACATCAAATGAGTTTTTGTAAAACTACAATGAATAGGTCTCATGAAATTGAAGGTCTCTATAAGAGTAAGGAAGAAAGTCCACTAATCGATAATAACGTGGATAGGGAAGGTGTCTGTTACTTTTTAAGGTCGCGATTACCAACAGCGCAGGGTACGGTTAATGGTAAGACTGTTGTAGTTTTAAGGGACACAGGTTGTACTGGGTGTGTCGTTCGTAGAAACTTGGTTTCTAATGATCAGTTACTTGGTAGAGAATCTGATGTAACTTTGATTGATGAATCTACCCAAAGATATCCCTTAGCAATGGTTGACATAGATTGTCCATTTTTCACAGGAAAAACTGAGGCATTGTGCATGGAAGATACATTGTATGACCTGGTTATTGGAAATATTGACGGGTCAAAACTTCCCGATATGTCCCATTTTGCAATGGCGGCAGTGACTAGGTCACAAGCTAAGCAAGGTGAAGAGGTCTATAGGAAACTTAAAGTTCCTGATCAAATTATTGCTAGTGATAAGGAGGCATTGAAGCAGGCCCAAGTTGTTGACCCTAAATTGAATGGCATAAGGCAAAGAGTGGAATCTGGGAATGTGACTATTAGTCGTGGATTGAACCGAGGTGAAACTAAGTTTATCCGAAAGAAAGATTTATTGTATAGGCAGTTTACTAAGGGAAACAAGGTCACTTTGCAACTTATTATCCCTGAAGGTTTTCGTGAAAAGGTGTTAAGATTGGCGCACGAAACCTTGATGTCAGGTCATTTGGGCATAAAGAAAACTATGGATAGAGTTTTAACTGAGTTCTTTTGGCCTGGAGTTTGTGGTGATGTGGCAAGGTTTTGTAAATCTTGTGACATATGTCAAAGGACTATTCAAAAAGGTCGTGTCACTAAGGTACCTTTAGGAAAGTTGCCACAGATTGACACACCATTTAAACGAGTCGCTGTTGATATAGTTGGACCAATTGAACCTCGTTCTGACAGGAAATCCCGCTATATTTTAACAATGATAGACTATGCGACGAGATATCCCGAGGCGGTAGCGTTACCCGGCATTGAAACGGAACGCGTAGCCGAAGCGTTAGTTGAGATGTTCAGTAGATTAGGAATACCGAGTGAAATGCTAATCGAGCATGATAGTAAAATCACGATTGACGTCATGAGAGAGGTTAGTAGGTTGTTGTCGCTTCAAGATCTGACAACTATTCCTTATCAATCTACTGGTAAAGGACCCGTGGAGAAATTCCATGATACATTGAAACAGATGTTACGTGAAATGTGCGTAGAACGTCCGAATGACTGGGACAGGTATCTCCCAGCATTATTATTCGCAGTAAGGGAAGTTCCGCAAGAGTCATTAGGTTTTTCCCCGTTTGAACTGTTGTATGGGCGTAATGTTAGGGGTCCTATGCAAATATTAAAGGAATTGTGGTCTGTAGAGGAAACTGACCAACGTGCGTTATTGACGTATCAGTACGTTATTGATCTAAAAGAACGTTTAGAGAGAACGTGTAAGTTAGCACAGGATATTGTCCGAAAAATGGACGTAAAGCAGAATGCTTATTATGATAAACGCGCGAGGTCGCGTAAATTTGACGTCGGAGACAAAGTACTTTTGCTACTCCCGAATGAGTGCAATAAATTGTTACTTCAATGGAACGGGCCATATGAAGTTGTCGAAGTAGTCAATGCAATGAACTACAAGATTAACGTCAAGGGCGTCGTGAATACGTATCCTGCTAACATGATTAAGCAGTACGTTCAACGTCAAAAGAACGTGTCGTCTGCAGTTGTTAATGCACGTGACAATGTTGGATCAGAGGATCACAGTGATCCGAATGTCCGAAGAGTTAACATTTGTACGTCAGAGGACGTATCCCAATATGACTTCATACGTGAAAACGTAAAACCCGACGACGTAACGTCGATTCAGAAAGCAAACATGGAAGAACACGGTGGCGATAGTAGATTAGAGGCAGAGGCAACGGATCCTGTGGGATCTGTCGTGCGAAGTAAGTGTAATGTCAAAGACAACGTTAATTTTACGTCTGATACACTTAAAGGTGGCGATTTCCACCTAGTGTTCGATCAGACTTACCCATACTTCCCCATTCCATTTGAGGCACGACAGGTACGACACAGAGAATTGATTGACTTTGGAATTAGGTAAATCCGTGGCCAAGATAATTTGGGGGCGGACTACCTTAGTAGATAGTTTGGCCACGTTATGCATCGCACCGTTGTTGTGTATATAGCTAGTTTTCCAGTTTTGACATAGCCTACGATTCGATCGCATTTCGTACTATTTCAGAAAAGAAACATTGTTATGTTTTTTTCTCCCTTAGGGGAAACCTATGTTACGAAATGGATCTAATCGTCCACTATGTCGTCGAGATTATTTTAATCCTTTCAATCAGTAAGGCTACAGTTTTTAGGGTAACTGTGGTAATAAATCATTTACGGAAATTGTGGCTACGTTATGCATGGGTTGTTTGTGAATACCTCTCGTGGTCAGCGTATTGCATGATTTTAAGGTGAATACCTGCACGTGTCTTTTGATTGTGGACAGCGTGTTGCATGATTTTAATGTAAGTACCTGCACGCTTATATTCGAGTTGCATGATTTTAATGTGAGACGCATAGTATTTATACGCCTATCTTTTAATGAAAAGTTAGACGTGGCTGTTTAATTCTTGATGGATGTTATATTGTTGTGTGCCCAGATTCTGTGTTAAGACCTAGAAGGGTAAGATGTTATTATATTTATTTAGAATAGTTTGGCTAAGAATGAAAAATGTGACTTCTGATTGATATGGTATGATTATATGTGTCGACTGATTTGATTTTGTTGGCAGTGATCAGGCTGCGCATGTGTCGACCGATTTTGTTAGTAAGCATGCTGCGCATAATATTTGTATATTAGGAAGTTTTGTAAATTTCGGAAATAGTTTATATCACTGATGTTGGTTGCAATGGTGTGCGTCTATTTGACGTCCAGTGACGTCAATTGCATTTATGTTATTCATGTGACGTCAGTTGCATTCATGTTATTGCGACGTCAGCACTTTTATATTAGTTTCACTGGTGACGTCAATTGCATTCATATTATTCATGTGACGTCAGTTGCATTCATGTTATTCATATGAAGTCAGTTGCATCATGTTATTGCGACGTCAGCACTTTTTATATTAGTTTCACGTATACGTGGCCTATAGAAGTAGATTGATTTGTAATGGAACTAAATTATATACTCGTGACGTCAATTGACGCCATAGCATGCACCGCATTAAGGGTTTTTTCCATAAGTTATAATGGTTACATTTGGTCATCATGCGTTTGATTTGCCTTCATTAGACGGCGTCATATGGTATAACATCATTGATGTCGTGATGTCGGATCAAACGTTATGATCCCAAATGTGTGAGAAACGCTTATTCAGTTATTATATTCTATGGCAAATGGTATTACGCTTAGTTTAAAGGAATGAATTACATATGAGAGTTAAATTTTTGGTAAATCAATTTAATGTAGATAGGTTATTGTCTTAGATTACTCATGTTTTATGTGGGATGTGTCATGGTAATACCTGTTGACGTCAGTATACTTCTCGACAATGTTTGGCGTCAGATCCTTCGACGCACATGCGTGGTAGGATCTACGTTTCTTCATTGGCGGAAGTAGTAAGCACAATTTTGGCTTTACATCGTGAGCGCGAGTTGTGTCTAGTGACACGGCTGGCGTGTGCACGTTATGCTCGGCATTCGCCGAGGGCGTTGTATGGTATTTCCAAGACAGGCCCAAGTCTTACGTATTATTATTATGTAGTTACAATGTATTAAGTGTAAGTTCGTTATTTTTAGGCACATCAAGTCCGGCAGTCAGCTGTTAGGACTTAGAGCCACGTCTCACCTGGAGATGCGATATACGTCTCCAGGTTAATACCAACCCGGGTAGAGGCAGTTACAACGCCGTTTGTGTATGGTTCCTAAGCAGAGGCGGGAAGCACAAAATGTAGGCGGAAGTGGTTAGCACAGTTTTGCCAGATTCTGTGATAAGATCTGAAGGTCACATCAAGTGTGGGACAGTGTTCGTCCACTAAGGTGTATTAATATATATATAGACTGGTCCCTGGTACGATCCAGGGAGCGACCAGTATATAATCGTGCACGTGTTAGAATAAGTTGGTGTTCCTCATGATATATGGACTGGCCCATGACATGATCCAGGGAACGACGAATTGAAGTCTACCAACATAAGGCCTTGTTTTTTTTGTATGAGCTCAAACTAACGTTTTTTTGTTCTTTGTGTTTTCCTTTAGTTCATGGCGCTGAGCCGAGTACGGTGTTGACGTCAGACGGTAATCTATTTGCGTATTGTACGCAAATCGATTACAGATTTGAAACAAACACCTTACTTGGGCCAGCGACATGAACTGATATGTGTTGTATATTATTGTAATTGTGACAGTTGTAAATTGTATTGTTGTATATAGAATTTACATTATATATAAACTTAAAAAATTCTAACGTTGTTAGAGTTTCCTTGTTAGTGTATTACACTAGTAGATAACCCTTTAACCGGAAGTCACCCTCCGCCGTCCTGGCGACGCATAAGGCTCTACACCCGTGTCGACCGTGTGTAAAACCTTCTGCGTAACACATACATTTTAGATTGAACGTAAACTTGCATATCTGTTTAACTGGATTTTGCATACGATATGCGCCTTTGTTTCATTTCTTTGTAAAGTCCTTTCTCTCAGAACATAATTGGCTAATGGCAATTATATGTTATATGAAGTCTGTGTGGGATGAGAGAACGAAAGATCTTATAATCAAATGGTGTAGATCACATGAACAAGATGGCCGCCATGGGAAAAAAAAACTCAAAAATGTTCTTATCCAGAACCAATAGGCAGATTGCTTTGAAACTTGGTTTATAGCATCTGGGTCCTGACCTAAAACTACAAATATTATATAAATGTTGACCCTGAGGTGATCTTGACCTCTTTTATGGCAAGGTAAAATTTTGCCCTTAATGCTTTTTAATTGGAAAACCACACAGTCTATTACAGTCTAATAGCAACATAAAAATGTACTTTTTCAGCATTTTCAGTCAAGATCAACCCAGGGTCATCGTTTATATAAACGTTTAAGTACTAGAGTCTCAAATGCTACATTCAAAGTTTCAAGGCACTCGTTCAGTGGTTCTGGAGAAGAACTTTTTTTTTTACGATATAATATGAAATAGGTGCCACCTAAATTGCAACCAACCTACATTATGACTGCAATAAAAATACTGAAACAAGAAAATTGTAGCACAGCTGCGTGGATAGCTCCTTTCTTAGTACTTTTATGCATCCGTCCTACAGCACGGAAATCCTGGAAAACTTTTTACAAGTAGTAAAACAAAAAAACAAAAAAACAAATATAGCTCAAAAATAAAATTACGACGCCCAAAGGATGCAGACGGGATTCAATATTTTTCCTTTCATTGTAACAGTGTCTCTGTTGTCCCTACCTATACTCGGAGTATACTGCTTGCACCGTCTGATATGAGTATTCCTTATTCACATTCGTACATAATCAATTGAATCTGGAGAATCTAAAAACTAAAAGTAAAGATTCTTGACTAATTTACTGAAATGCGCAGGCTGATTCGAGTATTCAATGTATTCACATGCCTTAAAGCACCATTTCAGGCGACGCCAATCACTACCCAGTGGACAGGCGAGGTCGAAATGACTTCGTTTTGATGTCAATTCGCCGTCATGATGTCCCAGAGATGCACATACGGCATCGTTTCGAGGTTGTGTGCCTCCTGTCGGTAGATCTATAGGATTACCAGCCTGATAGAGAATGTGAAGAAATGTGGAAAAAGATAACAAAAAGCAATCATGACATCGGTATCATTTGTATGCTATGAGATTGATTGATTGATTGATTGATTGATTGATTGATTGATTGATTGATTGATTTTACCATGTTCGGTCGACATCTGAACAACACATTCGTACCATTCGTATCACGAGATATTTAATAAATGATAATAAGAATAAAAAAGTAGGGCCTAGGCAAGAAACACAACAGGGGACAGGTGTTTTGGAGACATAGAGAGACAGAGACAGAGACAGGCAGACAGAGAGAATGGTACCAATGGCAAGCGTATAACCCTGCACAGTAACGGCAGCCAATGGTGCCATTGGCAACCATTGGCACCACTGGCAGCTCTTTTGGTAGAGCCAATGGTACCATTCGTCTATGACACCATTGCAGAGCCAATATTTTTCTGTGCTTAGATTAAGTTTTTCTCATTTTCTTTCATTATTGTGGGGAAAAATTCTCCTGTGTCAACTCGAGTGTTTATGATGGGTTCAATAAATTGCCATATTGAATGACGAAAATTTCCCGAAATGTTTTTTTCCCAATGCCTTAAGTTGTCTGCAGTATCGGAAAGATCTTTGATAGTGGAATATTGCTTTCATCTTGGCTAGAAGGGCTATATTATTCCAATTTTCAAAAATAAGGGAATTCTTTGCACCCAGAAAATTATCGACCCATAACAATATTAAGTTGTTTAGGAAAATCATTCACATCCGTTCTTAATAACCGTTTATGCATTTTCTTAGAAGAATACGATATCCTTAATGAAAACCAAGCGGGCTTTAAGAGAGGTTATTCTACAACAGACCATATTTTTTCTTTACATGCACTAATTGAGATCCTTAAATCTAAAAATAAGAAATTGTTCTGTACATTCGTTGATTTCAGTCAGGCATTCGATTCTGTTTGGAAAACCGGTCTAATATAGCAAAAACGTCTAAACACAGGTATAAATGGAAATTTTTCTAATGTAATTTATAATATGTATCAGCATATTAAGTCGTGTGTACGCCTTAATAAGTCGTATTCTCCCTTCTCTAAAAGTAATTGTGGCGTGCGACAAGGCGAAAATCTGTCCCCTTTGCTTTTTTCAATATTTCTAATTGAACTGGAGGACTTTCTAATATCTGTAGGGTGCAATGGGGTTTTAATTGATTTTGATTCCGAAGATATATCTGTCTATATTAAATTATTTCTGTTTTTTGTATGCAGATGACTAATAACGAACATGATCTCCAAAACAGTTGGATACATTTACGTTGTTTTGCGACCGATGGAAATTAAATATAAACTTTAATAAAACTAAAGTGATTATTTTTGGATCCAGACAGGACAAAAGAAACAGATTCTATATTGGGCATAAGAATATTGAAATAACTGACAACTACAAATATCTTTATTTGTCTTTATTTCAGTTCCTGTGTAATCAAATATGCTCCATGGATAAGTCTGGGGAAAACCCATTGACACTATCGACACATATCAAGCCAAGACCACTTTTTCCGGTTGATTGAACATATAATTATTTCACTCGTTGCATGTAGCTACGTCTATAAGACACTAAGAACCCACAAGGGCTAGAGTATGCTAACTTAGATACAACAAGGAAAGAGCTACTGAAAGCAGTGATCATATTGAGCAACAAGTTATATTTTTACGGTTGATTTAACATAAAAGTAATATTCACCAGTTGTGATTTTCTGAGTTTCTAAGTAATATGCTCAATAGATACGTCTAAGAAATACCTACTGAAACCAGCAATGCCTATCGGGCCATGGCCGATGTTTCACGATTGATTGAACATAGAAAAAACACCTCTTGCGTGAAGCTTAGTTTCTTAGTAACCACAATGGTTAGAGTCTTTGACCTTTCTCCATACATGTAGATGCATCTTGGAAAGATCTGCTTAAGGCACTACTGCATATTAGGCAATTATATGTATTTTATGTTCGTTTATGTTCCAGTATTTTGCCTTATATCTCGAAGATTATTTGCTGTATAAACATGATTCTTGCGGAAATGACTCAGTATGACCTTAAATTTGACCGCAGACTAACAGTAGGACACATTGACCTAGTATATTCGTTGTCCAGTGATTTTGTTTGATATCTTGATGTACGAACTGGCAATATATTAAAGATTTGAATTTATTGTAGAAGACCTGTTTATCCTGCAGTTGATCTCATTTCATTTGGCCGGTATTGTCCATATTAAACTTGCAAATCGGAAACCAAGAACCGGGAAACGGGGACTTAATTAACGGTCATGAAAAGTCGCGCTTTATGGGCTTCTGACAAGTGTCATTACATTAGACATATAACTGAAATACAAGATATCCGGCTAAGGGCAAATATGATGGTCGGGAAATTGAATTAACTTTCATAACACTTAAGACTCAGGGGTTTAGGACTCCCTACCCTAGAATATAAACGTGAGCGTGCTGATTATTTTGTGCTTTATAATATCAAGTGCTATATCGATACATGCCTAAGGAAAAGCTTTGCCATATGAAAACGTGCCACCGTATAAGATAACATTCTTTTTAGTTCTCAAGAACAGAGGTTTACCAAGGCTGCACTTATAGGGGAAGTGGTTACAGCACTCACTCCTAATGCATTTAAGGCACACCTTAAAGATTTTGTTTAACCCATTCCTATTAATTCCGTGCTTCTATTAACAGTTAGTAGCATTTGTAAGTTGTCACATATGTATTTCAATTCCTGATTAATAAAACATTTTGGTAGATTATCACACTTATCTTCGATAAAGTATTAGCAGTCAGTGGTTATAATATCTGGAGACAGATGTTATATCATCTATTGTCGGAAGTTCCGTAGATAATACGCGATGGATCAACTATAAAATTATATAATATGTCACGGTTTCCAAACTATATTTGGTACCTATCAGAAATGTAACACCGCTAGGCTCTCGTCCCATTATATTGATGTGAAATCAAGCAAACGAATCAAGATAATATGTCGTCAAATATATCCAATAATAAGACATTATTTGTTCGGAAAATGATGACTAGATGAATCCAGTCTTGCAAACACCTACCTTGAAACATCGACAAACTCTGTATGCTTAAGGTGCGTTTACACGATGCGACACGTCTACGTTTACGCTTTACTCAACATTTATTTTTTATTTCACTTGTCGTTTTGATTTCCATTTGTTTAACTTAGTGCGCCATATAGGAACAAAGCCTGCATATGAAAAAAAATCTTAAGAAGGTAACAACAAGACAAAAATTCAATAGTTTTATTTTTCTGCAATAGATTGATATCTTTTAATCATTTTTCATTGTTATTTACCCAAAAATAAAGTGTTATACGAATTTCAATGTATTACTAAAACTAATTATGTATTTAAGGTAGAATATACCAAATGTGTTATCGCTATCACTTATCCTGTTTTTTTTTTTCATTGTAATTGCTGTCACGCTGGATCTTAAAAACAAAAGCTCCGCTGAGCGGGCAATACATGCCTGTTGGTGCTTAAAGTTGGAAAGAAAACAAAGATGACAGAACTCTGTCAGTAGCTCAAGTCTTCTAAAATAAGGCAGATATAAAACTACAAAACAAACAAAGCTAATATGAAATTCCTAGAAAATAATTACAAAGGGGCATAATTCAATCAGAACTGAAAGAAGGGTAATGGTTCTTTTTTAGCTCGCCTGTCAAGGTAAGCTTATATTCTAGCCTTAATCCGTCGTCCGTGTTCGTCGTCGTCGGCGTCAGCGTCCACACTTCTAACGGTCTTCTTCTCTGAAACCACTGGGCCGATTGAAGTTAAATTGCATATGGAGCCTTAAGGTAGTTGGATACTAAATAAGAATATTGGTGGGGTGGGGCATTCAAACCACTTTACCAGCCTAATAACCCACAAGACTATGTGTGTGTTTGATGGGTGCGGATACACATCTGGCTGCACACATGGGTTTAAAGGATCTTAAAATGAGCAGCCAGAAGGACTTTTTTCTTCAAAGGTTGGCTCTGTTATAAAGCCGACAATTTATCAGTACAGCGAAACATAAATATGCATATACAACTAGATAAATACATACAGAATCTAAATTATTTTATTGATAGAAGGTCAGTCAAACACAGCACGACTACATATTATCTGATTAGCATATATGCGCTTTGAACTTGACAATTAGCAGCTGTGCCGACAGACATCATGCGGGGAAAGAACAAATATATTTTGCATTTCGAACAGAAGCATGTGACCGATTAATTTGCACAACAGATATAGATGGATTTCATATTTAGCTCATCTGAGCCGAAGGCTCACAGGTGAGTTTATAGTATAGGCAGGCCGTCCGTCCGTCCGTCAACATTTTCAAACGACATCTTCTCTGAAACTGCAAGGCCCATTATTACCAAATTTCATATATAGCATTTATAGACAGAGGGAACTAATAATACTGTTTTTATTTAGGTCGCTTCAGAACTCTGGTTGCTATGGCAACTTAAATTTTCCATTTGTGTGGGAAAAATTGAAAAATTGCATCTTTTGCTATGTCACTGCAGATATTTTGACAAATCTTTTACAGAAATGTTCCTTGTGTAGTCCTCTATCAACCAAATTAAATTTATGTAAATTGGACAAGTTGGCTGGTTGCCATGGCAACCGAAAGGCTACAGTTAGACAGATATTCAAAGATCAACTCCTCAGAGACTGTGCAACCAATAAAGCTCAAACTTCACAGAAAAGAGTTTAATACTAGCGTCTATAAATATCCTGTTTTTCTTGGCAATTCCTCGAGGAGTTTGGTTGCAAAATTATGAAACCTATCAGGATAGGCATAAAATATCTGACGAGTTTGATTTTGGCCAGATTGGAATATTCATTTCGGAGTAACTTGTCCTTGAAGACAATGAGGAAAATGTTGTCCTTTATTTTTTTCTCGCCTGAACGAAAGTTCAGGAAGAGCTATTGTTGTCACCCTGGCGTCGGCGTCGGCGTCCGTTTCCGCGTCTGCTTCTGGATTGGATGTTTTGGTTAAAGTTTTTAAAGACCTATTTCTCCTTAACCCATGGATGGATTCTTTTCGTACTTGCATTGTAGTTAGATATTGGTCCCCAAAGTTTATTAGGTATCACCTCCACCCCACTCAGTGACCTGGATATCAAGGTCATGGACTTATAAAATTGGGAGTTTTTTTGGGACTGGACGTTTTGGTTAAGGTTTTTTTTAAAGCACAATATCTCCTTAACCCATGAATGGATTCTTTTGATGCTTGCCCCGTAGTTAGATATTGGTCTAACGGTTTCGATGTACTACCCCCACTAACTCAGTGACCTTGATGTCAAGGTCATGTACTTAGAAAATTGTCTTTGTCCGTGTCCGCGTCCGTGTCCGCGACTGTGTCTGAATTGGATGTTTTGATTAAAGTTTTTTAAAAGCCCAATATCTCCCGAGCCCAAGAATGATTTCTTTTGATATTTGCACTGTAGTTAGATATTAGTCCAAAGTTTTACAGAGTACTACCCCAAACCCGCTCAATGACTTTTATGTCAAGGTCAGGGACTTAGAAAATTTTGGTCTTTATTAAAGTTTTCTAATAGCATACTGGTTCATATTGCTTGGCACAGGTTTATTTTACACTTGAACCAATGTTAGACACTTTTTGAGTTTTTACAAAACACTACATGTATATACTTACTCCACTGGATGACCTTGAAGTCAAGGTCCTCGATATAGAATTTTGTCATAGTTTTGTTAAAGTTTTATATAATTTCACAGTGCCAAGATGGACCTAGTTGATACTAATACTTGGACTGATGTTAGATAATGGTTCAGGGTTTCGATACACACTCCACACACCCCTACGTTCATTCACTTCAAGCTCATAGACTTTGAAATTTCATGTGGATTTTTTTTTATTTTAATTTTAACACTTATTTCCATGATAACTTTTGTTTATAAATGTGTTGTTGTTATGGACATGCTGCCTGAAGTTTTATGCATAGCAATCCTAACCACCATAGCGACTGTGCGATGTGCAAGCACCAATTCAGGCGAGCTATGCTGTCAGGCGACAGCTCTTGTTTATTAAAAAATTCATCAAACTTGGTGATAACCAGGACACGCATAAACTCTCTGACAAGTTTGGAATTTGGCTATATTGTAATATTTCACCTTAGAGTTTCTTGCCTTTGTGTTTTAAATAGTTCATATTTGACCTTATCCCGGGCATAGCGAATTCATTTTGTTTATTGTAACTTCATCAGACTTTGCTGATATTAACTAGGACAAGCATAACAACTCAGAAGGATTTTAAATTAGGCCATATTATACAATTTACTTTGTAGTTACTTACCTTTGAGTGCTGAGGATGAATGGACTGTAGGTGAGCTACAGGACCAATGTTCCTCTTGTTATTATCGTATTTGTGCAAACACCTGTAGTCGGTCATAAAAAATTATATCATGTTATCTGAGCGACTTTTCCTGACTTTTCGAACAACAACAACGACAATAATAATAAGAAGAAGAATAAGAAGTAGAATAATTTCTGGTTTCTGACCCAGAGAGGGCAATTGTCCCTTTTTTGTCAGATTTTAAGGGCATAACGTCGCACTTCCGTCGTGGATGATGTGACGCTTCGTTTGCTGCTGGAAATTTGTAAATGAGTTAGTTATGTTTAAATCGAATCACCCTTGAAAAAGATGGCTTCAACCGTCAAAACGTCGGGGAAAATAAACTTAGACAGCAGAAAAACACAATTATCATTCTTTGATAACCAATAATAATAAAAATATTAGTTATTATAATAATAATAATTATTATTTTTATTATTACTATTATTATTATTATTATTATTATTATTATAGGTGTATTAACGCTAGAACCATTATATGCGCTATGAACAGTGCATTTGCTTTGTCTCTAAATTAGTAAATAAATCATCGATTTTGATCTGCATAAATCTAGTGTCCAGTTACATGTTACCGACAAGATCTGCCAAATTCCAGTTTCCTTTTAGTCTAAGAATAGCCTCGCAGTAAACAAACAATTTGAAAATGAAATTATAAAACTTCCAATGCAGTTTAAACCTTTTTATTCCCTTTATCAGTTGAGGCTAAAAAAGTGATGTTACATGTATAATTTGAAAAGGGTCATAACAATAAAATGGTTGGGCAAATGGTTGGGCATATTTTGACAAGTTTTGCCGTACACACATATACCAGCAAAATCTATTGAATACAATTGCCAAATAACTATCTTATGCCCCATTCACATGCGCAGATTTACTTACGTAAGTATATTTGCATATAAGTAAATTTGCTCACGTGAGTAAAAGTTACCTGGATAATGCTCTGGGTTTGAATAATCTAATCATGTAAGCAAATTTGCTTACGTATGTATTTGCGTTCACATGAAGAACTTACTTACGTGAGTAAAATTTGCATATATGTAAAAAATACTTACGTGAGCAAATCAGCGCATGTGAATGAGGCATTAGAATTGCCCGGTCGGGGGCAATAATTTGAAAATATTAAAATTGCCATAGCACTAAAACCGTTCGGAATATTTTCATAATCTTAAGCACAATGGCAGAAGTCATACCCAAAAATGTGAAAACTGATATAAATGCAATAAGGCCCAGTAAGTGTAATGCTCACATGATATGTAATAAGTAGGTCAGGTGCATATCCCGATCGGGGACATGCGATCAGCGAAGACTGATCAGACTGTGTGGATGTGCAGGCTGATCTTACTGTTCGATGTGCGATGTGGTAAAAGACTTATCACATTTAAGTTGCCTTATCAGATCGGGTGCGGATCCCGATTGGGGAAATATTCCCCGAAAAGGGAATTATTGCCCGGTCGGGGAACCTAAATTCCCCGATCGGGGGATTTAAAATAGCTGAAATCGTAATGCTCCTACAAACCCTCAGTTGGTACGAGGTCTGAATTATCATTTTGCATCTACACAGTGAATGACTCAGACCAGTGAAGCGAGTGCATATTATAGGGATAATGCGTTGACGTGCCATTTGCAACAGTACTTTGCCCCCATGTATTTCAATGCGGACATATCGTATGATTGGTTAGTGACTTTATCACCTGGCCTCGAGCTTATGAAACATTTTTCATGCTCATCTCAGCTGAGCATGAGATTTTCTCTGCTGATAAATACGAAAATGCCAACATTTTATCATGAAATTTTCTCTCCTGATAAATACGAAAATGCCCACAAATGCTGGCATTTTCATATTCATTAGCAAAGAAATTTTCATACTCCGCTAAAGACAAGACAACAAGTGCACTTATTCATAATATGTCATTCATAAGCAGGTAAAATTTCATGCTCAGCTGAGTTGAGCATGAAAAACGTTTTATAACCTCGGGGCCAAGTATCATCAAGTACGGCTGGTATAGAGAGGTTTTAGCGCATGATCTTCGTGGATAAAAGTCCGCATTTAAATTAATTGGAAAAGATCTTTCAACATTTGGCCCGATAACGCATTATCCTTATCGAACATAGTCTTCAGTGATTGGATATTTTTTCTGTATAGATGCAAAATGATAATGCAGACCTCGTGCCATTGATGATATGTAGGTGCATTATGATTTCAGCAATTTTAAATCCCCCGATCGGGGAAAAATCCCCGTTTGGGGAATATTCCTCGATCGGGATCTGCACCCGACTTAAATGTGATAACGCTTTTACCACATCGTGAATCGAAAAGTCTTCAATGATCGCATGAAGCTATTTTGGGTCCTTGTAGCTATCAATACAGCGTATAAGCATAGGCTATATCAGTCTTCGCTGGGTGCCCATGTAAATCGTATAGGGGTTTATAGGTATGGCAGCTCAAATATTAGACAAAATCTTCATAAAGGTTCTTTTTACAGACGCGCTTTCCGGAAAAATTGAAAACAAACAAACAAAAACAAACAAACAATCAAAGACAAAACTTAAAACCGATAAGCTGCGTTTCCGACGGTCGGTCTAATGAAAATCAGTCGCAGCCCTTATATAACTTGTTATTCATGTATTGTGCACAAAGTTCATAGTTGGACTTCTTCATTCAAAATGTATACTTATTGCAGTAGATGATTCATAAAAGCATGAATGCTTGTTTTCAAATTCTGCATGATTGTACTAAATTCGGAGGTATACTGCCCAAAAACATTTTCAGGCGTCTGGTTTAAATTTGTAGGCTATAGGTACATGTAGGATATATGGGAAAACAATCGTTATGGCTTATGCGAACAGCAAAGGTTCAGGCGAGGAAAGTTGTGGCCTCACTAACGGGCTGAGCATGCGCACTGAACGATTGCCAGTACAGATTGCCAGCATGGCCCTTTTCGTGCGTCGCGGCTTTTTGATTGACTCTCGGTTCAGTTTTGGGGGCTGCATTATAAAATACACAGCTACTCAGAAACCAAGCGTAAAATTATAAAAGTCACATTCTTTGTTGCGACTTTGACGTGTTACGCTTACAGGTGTCGGTAGCGTGCGAAAATGAGTTTATTTCATATTCTAACACACTGCGCGTAAAGAAGCAATGAAAATTTTCCGTATTTTATTCTGCAACAAATTCACTGGGCGGAAATGCATGACGCTAATTACCGCCGTTTATGACGTCATATGACGTAGTTCAACGTTAGACGGTGAAACGTCATTTTTGCGCATAATAAACGCAAGAAATACAAGTAAACGTCTTTGTTACAGTCTAAAATTGTGGCGAGATTCTTCATTGTAGTGGCGTACAGTCACCAGGACCTGAAGGAAACAAGTACTTTTCATTGTTTCTCGTGTGTCAGAATCGTAATAGATCAGCTCTAGCACACGAATTTGTTATAGGGTGCTTCTAGGGGTTCCTGTTGTATGAACCACTATTACCCAAGAAAGTAAAGGGTTCGGATTGAAGATGAAGCCTGTAAATATATTATAAAAATATATTTAATGAAGATGGAACAACAATGAATGTAAATGATAGTTGTGTCTGTGTCAATGACCAATGGCAAAGTGCATTGACAGATAGATAGGATACATTAATGAGTTTGATTGAATTACTTTCAACAGTTACTACAAGAGTTACTGGCCTTGCCACCATAACTTGCAACATAAAAGAAAACATCACTATTTACTCTCAGAAACAAAGTATTCCTGCAAAATAATGACATGGACATGTAGATGTACAAACACTAAAGCAAAAGGTGTTTTACTGACCTGTTAATATATTATAAATATATATTTAATGAAAATGGAACAACAATGAATGTAAATGATAGTTGTGTCTGTGTCAATGACCAATGGCAAAGTGCATTGACCCATTACACAGGTGAGATGAAACCAGCACACAATGCAAACAATAAACCACACTGGACATCCTACTACATCCAGAAGGCTGAATACTACCAAAACTCACACTGGACATCCTACTACATCTACATGGCAGGCCTCTGCCAGGAAAGGCTATGGGAAAATATTGGAATTGAAATGGGTACAGAATGAATAAGACTAACACATGAAAAATGTACTAAGCTTTATTCCACCCTATGACATATTTCCCGTCTTTCTGAAATGGCGTCCCGACATTTACATCTGTAAATGAGTCATGTAACATCTTCCATCAAAGGTCAGTTTTAAAACGATTGAGTGATACGAAGACAATTAAAAGTCTAGTATAAATGGAAGAAATATGACAACGTTGATAGTTATGACGACGATCATGATGGTAATGATGATGGTGATGATGTTGTTTATGATGATGACGATAATGGAACTGAAGCTGATGATGAGGGTGGTGAAGTAGATGACAGCAGCGATGAATTTGGTTTATACCATCGATAAATGATGATGAGGTCCGCGCTCGATCAAACGGAAAACTTGAAGCAAACCAAAGAAAATGGAACCCTATGGATAATATAGCCCTAAACATTTGATGCATGTGATTGATCTAATACGCTTGTGACTCCATTCTGGCTAAGATACCGAGCAAAAGTCCAAGAATATGTCAAGATCTGTCACCGACATCTAATATGCATACACATGTAAGCATATAAGGCAATCCAATGGGGTAGCAGAATGATTATATATCGTATGTGTATAACATACGACTTTATCGAGTAAAGTCAGCTTCAAGTAAGTATTAATGTGCTTTGAGGTAAGTATTAATGCGCAGACGATTACCCAAATGACATCATTTGCCAACGGACGAAGTGAGCTTAAAAGAAATGATGTAAATAGCGAGACATTTCGATCGTCTCACCAAGCAAATTATTCAATTTACAGGGGTGGCATCAAATACGATAATATGATGCCCTGCTGCCTTAAAATACTATTTACAAAATTTAAAATAACTCGTACACTGTTCTCTGTTTTCTGTGTTTTTGGCCAACTTGTTCTACAAGTGTACAACATCTTTCCTGTCCACCGTAAAAGTGTAGGGATGAGCAAATACCCAATCTGGCGACCTCATCCATGGCGGCTTTCTGCGGACCCGCTGTGGTCTTTGATTTATACCGTCACTAGTTGGCGGCTCCGATGAAGAGATGGAGGTAACAGACCTAGGTTTCAGACGGGGTTGACCTGGTTTCCTACGCATAGGAATGACGTACTTGCCATCGTAAATGTCAGTACTTATAGTTGTGTCAACTATATCAATGTCATCCCCGGCTTGGCTAGAGCTGGAAACACTAGCGTCGTATCCGCCATCTGAATCATCGGAAGACGCCAACTAGTGACGGTATAAATCAAAGACCACAGCGGGCCCGGGCGTGAGATTTTTTAAGAGTCCGTGACAAATGGCGCACAACGTGGGGATCGATGGCCACCAAACAATGGTGGCCAGCCAAGTTGGAGCAAGCCTCTGAAGCTATTGGTACAACAGCTGATGTGTTTGTTTGGTCATCACTTCTTCAGTGATTCATCTCTGTGAAGCACCAGTGTCATCTATGTATTCCATGGATTAATCTGTACTTCTGGAATTCTGGAAGTAATATTGTGAGTGCACTCCTACAGTTCGATGTATTCAACATGATAATCCCTTGGGCCCAGGATCCTAACGTTCTTTCACATTCAACGCTGGAGGATGTCTAGTGAACTCATGTGTACATCTGTGATGCTGTGATTTGTGCTACAGTGAACATACTGTGTGGTCACTTAGTGTGTGTGGATTTTAACTGTGTTTCATTAAGATGGATAGGATTATTTGGATATATTATTTAAGGTACATCTTACTTTGCCTTGCCAACATCTTTTGTTGTAATATTTTTCAATAGATTTAAGTCACCTGCATGTAACCAACATCTAGCGCTGTGTCTGTGTGCTTTCACTCTGTGAATAAGTCACTGATTATCCATTAATTTGTGCCTTATTTACCCTGATCAAGTTTGTAAATTTGCAGCATACAACTACACACCGACACATTGTTTGATTTGTTTACATTCATGTATCTTTAGCACTTTTGACAGTTCCAAAAATAGAATCATACTCATGTGTCATTATTTTCATCTACCATCTTTTTCCTCATTTCTCCATCATCATTAGTCGTCACTGTCCTGTTACGCTTCAAATGAAACCCGGTAGTCGTTAATGTAGTGTAGTAGCCCCAATAGTGTGTCCTTGCCCAACCCCGTCTTGACATACCTGTGCCAGGGTTTTTCCAATATTTCCGCCATGTCTCGTAAACCCTCGTAAGTTCACGAACATTTCCGAACATTTCCGAAACATACTTATTTCTGGTTATTGCCATACATACGTAAAATCCCAATAAAGCATCAATGTAGACCTCGATTGTAAGGTGTTTTGTAGATAAATTTGGTCAAAAATGTTTAGATAATTTGTACTTGGTCAATTTAATAAAAAATTTCCGGGAAATTCCGAGTATAAACGGACCTGCTAAAAATTGTGCAAGGTTTATAGATAAGTATTGGTAAATTACCTGTAACGTACAACCAGTCGGGCTAGCCGAGTGGTTTAAGCACAGGTATATTTTACGCATGCAGTGATCGGTAAACCGGGAGTTCAAACCTCAGCAAATGCAATATTTTTTTTTTCTTTCTGTTTATTTAGTGTATTTTTTTTTCCTAGTCGTCTTTTTTTCTTGCTCTTTTGATGTTCTTTATTTCCCCCTTTTCTGTGGTTGGAACAACTACTGAAGACTGAATTAAACGAACAAAAGTAGATGTGAAATCCAAACGTATGAGCTCTGCCGATGCGAATTAGTGCCGAACCGTAGAAAATAATAGGATCCGTATGAAATGAAAGTTTCTTACAAGAAATATCTGTTCATTGACGGACCTACTTGCTCTGAAGCCTAAATACATATTATATTTTGCGGAGTTTTGCGCGCGACATTTTGACATACGCTTTGTTTTGACATTAGCTGATTTTGTGTTCGCGCATTTGCATTTACGCAACTGCGTAGTTGCATCGTTTAAATTTTGCAGTTGTTTTGAAGCATAGACCAGCCAGTATATGAAACATGGCCATTTTGCATTTGTAAAATGCATTTGTTCAGCGCATAATTGAAATCTGCGCACTACATTTTCCGGCGACTTTGCTAACACACGCGTACGGTAGTTTTGGCGTTGGCATATAGCGTTTATGAAAATCAGTGTTTTGCGAAAAACAATCACCAACAATCTGCGGCAATTAAAGCGAAACATATAGAGTGATTTAAAGTATGCCTTTGTAGACTTTTGTGTTACTTAGGCATAAAACAACTTTTTCACTCTTATAACATTCGCATTCAGAAAGCGGGATGCAATTCTTTATGATTGCTCAAAGGGAAGCAATCTAAATACGCGATTGCAGGACACACAAGACATATTGTACGCAAGTGCGTATTATTTGTTTTTCTGTTCTGCTTAACTTATGGGTAGGTATCACTGTTCACTGCTGTGAACACTATACTCTACTAAGCCCTTTCTGAGTTACACTTCTCATTAAAAAGTCTCAGATTTGAGTTAGTTCTCACACAAAAAAAAAAAGAAAGGAAGAAAGTACATGTGTTTCAGTGTACCACTGTTTAAAACGTGCTACGTCTGAAAACAGATACAGTTTGAAGGGAACGTTCCACTGTTGTTCAAGTGCTACGTTCGCACTCGTTTAGTTTTAAGATAACACAGCAACTACAGTAGTGCAGGTAGTACAGAGAAACAGAAGTATAGGAGCAAGTATACAGTTGATTAGAAATAAACGGACAAAATAGATTATACACTACAATGCACAGTACAGTAGGTACTACAGCCTAAAGCTACAAAAGGAGTAAATTATATATGAAAAAAGGAAAGTGTGAGTTATACTTCTCAGTAAACTGTTTTGGACTGCATACACTGACGGACTGTTGAGGGTGTTGCACAACGATTTGAGTACAACGGTTTGAATTTTTTTCAGATATACTGTTGTCAAGATAGTACATTTCTCTAAAAACAAAAAGGTAAAAATTTAGTGAGTTAATCTTCTCACTGGGAGAAACGGACAGATAGATTTTTAGAACGATGGCTACAATGTCAGAAAGAGAAAAGAGATTGCTGAAAAGACAGCAAGCACAGCTTGAAAGGGAAAAGGAAGATTTAAGAAGGAAAATGGAAAAGCAAAGGAGATTGATAGAGGCTTTACAAGTTGAGAAAAGAAAGGAAGAGAGCATATCAGAAGATGTAGACAGGGATAGAACACCAAACCTGACAAATGAAGATCAATTAGAGGATAAGAGAGAACAACCACTTACAGCAAGGGGAGCAAGTGGTGGAACAGAAAGAAGTATAACAGCGGAAGACAGAAGCTATATGGAGTCAACTGGAACAGAATTTCACATAGTTGATGAACTTGGAGAATCAACAGGTACGCCAGCAGATTTTGTTCCATCAACAACAAAGCAGAAAGAAGTAACATCGTCTAGGGTAGATTTGGATTTTGAGACAAGATACAGAAAATTGAAGCAGAGTCTGACTGATTCATTAGAACGATCACGTTCTTTATCAAAAGCTTATGAGAAGAAGATAGACAGAGCGAAAGTCACTAGGGATCTACCATATAGATATTCAGACAAGGAAGACGAACAAGGTCTCAGTCTTGCCCCTTACCTACAAAGGAATAGGAGAGAGAAAGAAGAAATTGAAGACAAGGATAGAGTTGAGAAACAGAGTATTACTGCTTCCATAGAAGATACCCACAGCGCTGTATCCCTTCCTTCTGATTTAGATGCAGAAGAAAGGAAAGTCATTGATCGCATAAGAAAGTTGGAATTAGAAGAAAGAATAGTGGAGAAAGAAAATAGACAGAGAGCAGCCGAGGAGTCACAAAGAAAGGAAAGAATTAAAGAATTGAGGTCGCATCACCAAATGATGGACGATCAGATGAGACGTGCTCAGAGAATGAAAGCACTGAAAGAAAAAGAAGTTGAGACAGAAAGGCGTCTAAGTGCCAAAGTAAAAACCCAGATAGAGTTAGATAATAGACTAAGCATTCTACTCAAAGAAGAAGAGGCATTATCTTTCGATGAAAGAAGATTCAAGAGTGAACCAGAGGCACAAAGTACACCAAAACCAAAAGTGAGCTTTAAACCTCTGATAGAATATGTACAAGTCTCAAAGGAACCCGAGATTAACAGAAGAGAGGACTCTTTATACAAAATAGAACCTAAAGTAACGCAGAAAGAAGATGGACAAGGACAGACAGCTGAAATTCATGAGGGTCTTTTGTCACAAGGAAGTGAATTTAATGCTCAAATGTTAGAGGAACAGTCTACTTGAGAGCAAGAGTTGAATAGAAAAGAAGAGTATATACGTCAGAAAGAAGCTGACTTACAACAGAAAGAAGAAAGATTAATACAAGCAGCAGAAATAAATGAACGCCTATTACCACTAAGGACGGAGTCGCATACACAAGTCTCAGAAGAGCATGTGGTAAAGGAGCAGGAGCTGAATAGAAGAGAAGAATATCTACGGAAATTAGAAGCAGAATTACAACAAAAACAAAGTGAGATTAGAGATCAGTTGAAGCTTAATCCTGCGAAACCAGGCGGTGAGCAAAAGGAAGCAGTGTCCAATGATAGCAAAACAGAAGTGATAGATACACGTTCTGCTATAAAGCAGACAGGAATTAATAGCTCAGCTAGGACAGGGAACGATACTAGTAGTTCTGCTAAGAAGCAGACAGATACTAGTAGTTCCGACAGTAAAAAGAAAGAAATATCCCCATTTTTGAAACCTTACATTAATTTCTTTTCCGGTACTGAACCTGTGCCGAAAAATGAAAGCAAATTTGAGGAATGGAAAGTAGAAATAGAATGTTTGAAAAAGTCTAGTGTATATCCCGAGTACATTGTTAATCAGGCGTTGCGAAATTCCCTGAAGGGTCAAGCAAGACGAGTGCTCTTTACACTAGGGCCTGAAGCAACTACACAACAAATCCTACATAAGTTAGAAAAAACTTTTGGAAATGTTGCTAGTGGCCAAACTGTACTTCAGGAATTTATACAGCAGAGCAGAGAGAAAATGAAAGTGTTACATTATGGGGAATTAGACTTGAAGAAATTTTTCAAAGGGCGGTGGAAAAAGGATTTGCTTCAAATGAACAGCGAGACAAGATGCTGATAGATGCTGCGGTCGGGCCACGATTTTTTCCTCCCCTGTGACATTTGGTGGCCAGGGTGTAGGTAATAGGTATATAAACACTTGTACTGCCTTGCGGTAAAAGCCGGCTTTTATAGCGACGTGGTAGAGTGTCCGCCTTTAGACCGAAGGGTCCCGGGTTCTATCCTCGGTCTGGGAGTTGAGATTTTTTAAGAGTCCGTGACAAATGGCGCCCAACGTAAAATCCAGCCTGACCCCTGTGCAGTAATTCCTCGAGCCTATTTCTATATACAGCTCTTTAGCCTGGAACTTCGGGGACGAAGTCCAATTTGGTGGGGGAGAATGTCACAGGGGAGGAAAAATGTCACAGGGGAGGAAAAAATCGTGGCCCGACCGGGACTCGAACCCAGGGACTCTCGCTTACCGTGCGAGCACTCTGCCAACTGAGCTACCGAGCCACTTGGTCGACCTCTGACATTTTGTTGAGTTATAAATTCACAAGGGCAATTCAATTACTAATTACTTTAAAGTACTACCATTGAAATTTAAGTTTAGTATTTTAATTATTAAATTTAATAGTATTTGAACCTAGTAATATTTGTGAATTTGAACTACTACAGCCTTACTAAGTTATGAGAAATGTATACATGGTATGTCATTAGGAAAGGGACAAGATGTTTGATTAACCTGAATTATTTACAAAGCATTAAGTGATCATTAGGGTAATCAGGTGGAACTATTTTCAACAGGTAGTCCTGCAGGCTCAGTAGTGGAATTATCTCTAAGTACTTGCTAATTTCTTTTGATCTTTGAGGGTGCAGTTCTGAAATGAGTGACAGAGGGATAAGGAGCTAATTTAGGAAGCAACCAATTACAATAGAATGACATAAAGGTTTGAACAGGTTAATTAGTCATGTGGTAGTTAGAGAGCAAGATGATTGGACAGGAGGCTGGAGAGAGCATGTGAGAGAAGGGAGAATATGGACAATAGGTTTTAGTTAGTTTCTGGGAGTGATAATGAAGAGTTGAAGGTTTACAAACCTTGCCTTAGAATTTATGAAAATGTTCTAAAAATTCCGTCCACCTTGTGCTTAAACAAACAGTCAAAATGTAGTTGGCAATTAATTTAGTTTTAAGTGTTTTATGTGGGCTGCCAGGTGACCATGAACTGAATAAGTGATGAAAAGAAAAAGAAAGAAAATAAACTGCAAATAGACTTGAACTTCAGTTCCCCAAGTAGTTAAGTTTAAATGGACGTTAAATTCGCAAAACTTTTGCAAGAGGATTGGAGACTCTATGTCATTTTTCGTTGCTACGAAAAAGCTGTGAAGATGGGATGCGTTGCACTGTTGTCTATTTAAAAATTTCCAGGGGTTCCTTTAACAGTTTTTAGCAGTGTATAGTTATAAGCATCACCACTGACAAATTAACATACGAAAATTGCCGTTTTTACAGCCATGAAAATCATATGATTGCATCTATGGTCATGTTAAGGTAATTAGCCTCGACAGTTTACTGTCTGAGGTAAGGCTTTAGCTGATGTAAAACATTGTTCATTCATTAATAACCAATGTCTCTTTATGAAATGTTTATAGTAAATGTCGTACAATGAATAAAATGACAATATACCCTACATGCAGTTTATTGTGTTATTTTTCACCTATAAGTGAATGTCTAGAACCGTACACCTTTTGGTTTGCATACTGTTGCACTTGCTTTTTTATTGCTGGCTATAGACCAATATTCTGCAATAAAAAAAAGAAATCCAGAACCATTCACAACGCCTATTGCGTATTCGTGTTAAATCCGCACATCTAAACGTTAACCCTAACGCCAACGCGGATTTTAAAAATGCAAGCACAAGTACGCTTAGTACGCTTTGATTTTGACAGAAATACGCGTGCGTATTTTTTATGAATCTTGGTTATAAAAGTGGCGTATTTACCATCGGTAAATCATTATTTTTACTAAAATACCCTTGCGTATTGCTGCAGACGCATTGTCACGCAAGGAACGTTTGTACAAACGAGTACGTCCTGTATTGATAGAGATATGCATGCCTACTTTTGCAATATGTTTGTCACAGAAGTAACGTTTTTACGAGCGTCTACGGTTAAGTGTTATGTAGATACGCATGCGTATTGTTGTAGACATTTTGTCATGCAAGCAACGTATTTACATGCGAGTGCGTTTTATAGTTATGGAAATACGGATGCGTACTTGTGCAAAATCTTCATCACACCAGCAACGTATCTTTTCCGTATCACTGTAATCTACGCACAACTGTACGCGTGTGTATTGATGCGGCATTTTCAGTATAGAAGCAGCGTATTTACTTACATTTAATATTCAAATTTTACGAAAATACGCATGCGTACTGTTGCGGAATCTTTGTCATACCAGCAGCGTATTTTTTCCATATTGACGTTGCATACGGACAAAATACGCGCTTAATTGACGCGTACTTATGATTGTCAATGTTAATAATCACTGTGTACTTGTCCTTCTTTTGTTGATTTTTCACTGTGTTTGTAAGAGTCGGATACTATTGAAGTAAATGTCTTGTAGGATTGCTATTTACTGTATGAGCGCTATGAAACACAAAACTGTAATCTACATCACGTTCTTTTGGTTGTAAGGGCCGACAAAATTAGTTGCAGTGTTTGACAGATACTTGATTTCCCAATATCATTAAAGGATTCAGGCAACAAATATCATCTTTTTTGTTCTAAAATCTTATTATCATTTAACACATGTTCCCTGCTAAAGAATTTCAGATAAAATCTGCACTTGTGTGTAAACCCAATAAATACTCCCACTCTCTCAGATCTGATATCTTCCGATGAAACTCGGAAGCTTATCAGCGAGTGACGTCATGGTAGGCTTTTATAGCCTCTCTGCTAGTATGTTTATACATGATTTTATAGGTATTTCTAAATAGTTTTGGGTATAATAGATGATGAGGCTTTTTTCTTTGTCTCCAAGATAGTATTTAATTGTGAATAAGAATACACTTTTATAATGGTGTACTGTGTAGCATTTGGTTGCAAAAGTAAACTGTCCAAAGGATGTGGTATTCACTTTTTTCGATTCCCTAAAGATGAACCAAGAAGGAAGAGATGGATTCTTTACTGCAAACGTGCAGACTTTACAGAAGCTACACCAGCAAGCACGTTATGTTCCAAACATTTTAGTAGTGACCAATACGACAGAGATCCATTGAAATTAGCACAGTATGGATATGCAAACGCGCGACCAAAACTGAAAAATGATGCAGTGCCAGATATTCCGATTAATGTTGACACTTCTTCAACAATGTCTCAATCTAGAACGACACCTACAGATCAGAAACTCAACAGAGGTGCTTATGAGAAACGAAGGCGGTCTGAGGTGAGTCAAAATTATTTCCTTCTACATGTAAATCTTATAATTTCATAATTACAGTATCCCATTTCTGTATTCAAAATAATAAATAAATAAATAAATAAATGTTATTAGCTTAATTTGAATGAAACACAGGCAATATCATCATACCTAGTGAATAATAAATGAACTGGTGCAAACAGTGTAGACCCTAATGTTGGCATGAAAAAAAGTTGTTTTGGAATCAAGTGAAAATAAAGGACTAGCAAAATGTTAATAGGGGAGAATTTTTTGCATATTACTATTTTCCTTCCTATTTTTTATCTCCAGTCTATATAAATTTGGTGGCTGTATTGAACAGCCAATGTTTGTTTATTTGTCAGTCCATCTATGCATCAACATATTTCCTATACTTAATAAAGTAAAAAGGCAATGAACAGGAATAAATACAATCAAATCTCATATGCCACACCCAAAACCCCAAGGGAAAGAAGCCCACATAGACTCATAAAAGTTCACGAAAGATGCACACAGTAAGCCGAATTAGCAGTGTTTTTCCAAACAGGTGGTCATAAAGATACCCTAATTGAAAACAGCAGCATCATCTATTTTTCACCTACTTTTTAATTACAAAACAAAACTATAACTATTGAATGTATTTACATAATTTGATGGTTCTTTTTTAGGTTCTGAAATCCATTTTTGAAACTGCTACTACCTCAGCTCACGGTGATGACAGTTCAACATTAATGAATGAAACAGCTACGACACAGAATGAAGAAAGTGAAGCAAGCTGTCCCAGCAGCAATATTTCATGTACTTCTACAACTGTAAATATTGAATGTATTAAACCGCTCAAAAGAACAAAATATGTTGGTTTTCAAATTAACTGTAAAAGACCGAAAATGAATACAAAACGGTATCAAATCAAACCAACTACAAGAAGCTTTTATTTACAAGCAACACCATCCAAAAGAACGATTGGTACGCAGTATGACATCCTTGACATACCAGAAAGGACTCACTGTGCCACATATACACAGGAGGATGATGAAGATGGTTCTGATAGTGCTAGTGAGGTAGCTGAAGATCAGAACGACGGGGACTATATTCCATCAGAGGAGGAGGAGGACAGTGACGACGAATTGTGTGACAAGGAAATTTATGTAGAAGAAATGCTGCACGCGAGTGAGCCACATACAGAGAGACAGTTCCTTGTGACAGAATCCTGCCTATTAGAGCTTTTGAATAAATGCCATACTTGTGGACAGAGTGCCTGTGTGACACTCAAGGCATTCGTTGGAACCATGGTTGTTGTAGATGTGATGTGTATTCAAGGTCACAACTATATTTGGAGGTCGCAGGTGTGTAACAACACAATGCCTTGGGGCAATCTTCTCTTGGCATCCGCTATTCTCTTCAGTGGAAGTAGTCCAGCAAAAGCTCTTAATATGATGAAACATCTAAACATTCCAGTTTTCAGTCCAAGAACATTTTCCAACCTTCAGTATGGATATTTGGTTCCTATCATTCTGCGCACTTGGCATCTTGAGCAAGCTGATAGGTTCAATGACCTACAGGGCCAGGATTTGGCAATAGGGGGTGATGCCAGATGTGATACCCCTGGACACTCTGCTAAGTTTGGGTCATATACATTGATGAATCTAGACAGAAACAAGATCATGCATGTGGAACTCGTACAGGTATGTTTTAACATAAAAATTCACGTCAAAAACATTTTCATGTATGCATAAAACAAAACAAAAGGTCCTCCTCTCTTGATAACTAAGAAATTTTCAAATAGCTTTCTAGTATAGCCGATGTAAATACTTGTCACAAGATAAAACTTTGCTGATCTTGTTTTCAAGTAAGTTGTTTTTATTATGCCCATGCCAAGAAGATCCAGTCCAATTATAAATACATATATGTGAATATGCTCAGTCGCATGGAATTAACTTACGGTGAAACGAATAAATATTTAATTACAAAACGGACATGAATATTAAAAATTGTAAACTTTTCTATTTTCAGTTTGACATATTCTTTATTTATTGCTTTATATTATCTTATTTTTGTCTGTATTTTACTTCCTTTCCAAGAGTATTTCACTAAAACTGAGCTGATTGTTTATCAGTCGGAATACCCATTGCTGGAAACAAGCTAACTTGCCCTTAGAAGAACCTGGCTTTCTGACATGTGATGTTAGCAAGCTAGAACTACAGCTATGAGAGTCTAGTGATTTAGTGTCTGCGCTTGACCATGAGACAATGTAAACATAAAGCGTTTTCAAATCAATGCTTTTTCAAAGTAATGAGGTGAGAGGCTCCTACCACATGGAACTGGAAGGTTTGAAAAGGGGCCTAGACTTCCTTAACGACTGCGGATTGACAGTGTCCGAAATAGTCACTGATCGGCATGTTCAAGTTAAGAAGTATATGTCAGACAAGCAGACGGATAAAGAGCATTATTTTGACGTATGGCACGTTGCTAAAGGCGAGTTCTTTGTTTCATCTATTAATCATTATTAACATATTTTTTGTTCTGCACTAGATCCGAAAGTATACAAACTTTTTTTCCAAGTTAGATAACAACACAGGGTATAGACCAGTCCGCCAATTTTAGCTTCCTGCAGAGACTGTACATCATATTTGGCTTCCGCCGATACTGTCTGCGAACTCTTGCTTCCTGCCGAGACTTCTGTACATGATAAATGGCTTCCTGCAGAGACTGTCCGCATGATTCTGCTTCTTGTCGAGGCTCTCAGCAGGAAGCAGTCACACGGACAGTCTCGACAGGAAGTCATTTTTCGAGGACAGTAGTCACTGCAGGAATCAAGAGTTCGCGGACAGTCTCGGCGGAAGCCAAATGTGACGGACAGTCTCTGCAGGAAGCTAAAATTGGCGGACTGGTTTATACCCTGTGAACAATATCTGTTTTAATAGTGTGATAAGTTAAATATTGAAATCGTAAATTTTAGCCTGTTTCTGAAATTTCAGGTGTTTCTAAGAAACTAGAACAGGCAGCGAAGAAAAAAGAGTGTGACCCTATCAGGCCCTGGATCAAGTCCACAGTAAACCATCTTTATTGGATTGCCGCTACTTGTGGGAAAAATTGTGACCTGAAAAAGGCGAAGTGGACGTCAATTGTCAACCATGTCAGCAATAAGCATGACGGTCATGGGGAACTTTTCCCTAAATGCGAAAAGTAAAAAGTATGCAAAGACCAGGAACTGAAACAATCAAAATCCAAATCCAGCACTCAAACCATAGTTGGAAACAACTAAGATTACAAATAATCAAGATACAGAGAACATATGGCCAACCGAGTGAGCAGCTTGTTCCCAAAAGGTGGCCACTCAGCAACCCAATCCGAACCAAAAATAATAATAACGTACATAAGGTAAAACATCACAGAAACTCTGACACCAAAAACAGGCAACAAAGAACCACAACAGAACTACCGCCTTGGAACGGTCAGTAATGAATTACTGGGGGGCTTAAATCGATTTTACAGGCCCAACCTCACCCTCAGTTTCTGAAGTGGTACAAAACATTTAGTTGGTTGTTCGGTTCGCATGATAACCCTCTAACTCGTCAATGAATCATCACGGTAAACACATAAATCAAATTTCAACACCATGAAGAAGCAAAGACGAGGACTCAACAGATACAACGGGCCGTCTGACAGGTGGAGATCTCTGTCCTGCCAAACAACACGGGCCGATTGTGGAGCAAAAAAAGTGGATTAAATCAGGTATGTGCTGTTTTCTGATGGATGGATTGATCAGATGGCAGATATGTACATTGGCCCTCTTAACAGCATTTTAGTCTTATCATGCCAAATCAATGATGATTTTGAAAGGCTGTGTGCAACAGAACCCACTTTACGGTTATAATGAATTCCATCGATTCAAACCTGGACTGCGAGTTTATCAAGCCACCTCTTAACCACCTGTGTAGCTGGAATCCTGCTTTTTATGACTTTTGTGAAGGAGTTAATTGAAAATAATTGAAATGTTAAATATCTGAAAATATGTGAAACGTTTTCATATTTTTAAAGTGGGCAGCATCGTGAGAAACCACAGTTTATGGGGAAGAGTACAACTCAGACCCAAATAAACCTGTTAGTCCTCCGAAGCTAATTGACCATTTATGCAGAGAATAAATAAAAAGGCACTGGTGAGACTAAGCAGAGAGGCCAGCTTTTCAGAGTAATTATTTTGCATATGCCATAAAATAATTTTGCAATGACTTTGTCCATTTACTGACTCACAGCTAATATGTTTTAGGATCCAGAGCATACAAGGCTTTTCTGGCTGTCGTGAAGAGTCCCTATCTGCTACGTGACTTGGGAAAACTTTCCCCAATACACCAAACTTTCGGACTCGAAGTGTATCATAACATAGTCCATCACTTTGCTCCGAAAAGTACACACTTTTTCTACGAGTCTATGCTTGCAAGGTAAGTGATAGCTATTTTATTTTATTTTATCTATTTATGTTTTGTTCAAATCAAACTTTTATTGTTTTAGCTTTAATCTCAAATTGCATTAACTCTGTCTTCATTGAAGTCCGTTTACGAGTACTTCTGGTAAGTCAACAGTTTATAGGAATTCTACGTAGGAGAGAGACTAAACCTGAGTGTAATAAGGAACTAAGCCATCTGCATACAACAAACACTCATTGATCTACGCAAAGTGATCAGAGTTTTCGCTTTTAGCTTAGGCTTGTTAACAAGGAAAACTACAATCAGACTGCATGTTTGCAGATGTAAGAAGGCCCCTTTTCACTTAGAATTAGTTGGGGTAAAGAAAATGAATTTAATTGGTCTGTTTTTGAGGTCTTCTTTTTATGTGTTTTTTTCTTTCAGAATCCACCTAGCTGCTTTGCATTACAATGAAAATAGTGACAAGAAGCAATCCAAGACAAAGTCCGGAACTCCACAGTACAAAGTGTACTACCCCAAGGCAAAAAAGGGAGAGCAAGCTGTAGTCAAACCAACAAAACAAGAACCAACCTATGGTCAGTTTCGCTTTGGTTTTGTTTTTCCCTCTTTGCTTTTAATTTTTGCCTTGTCAGCCTCTTTATTCGGTTAGCAAAAGTCTCAGTGGTAACATTCTTATAAAGTGAAAAGATGCATAGAAACAGCGGAAATCTTTTTTGATATACTAGAATAATCCATGTGTTTTTTTTTATTTTCAGAATATATAAAGACGCTACAAGAAATGGTTATCAACAGACGGAGGGCTCATGCAAATTATAAGCAGGCGAAAGCTGATGCTCGTCACATAATTGGCGATGTCCCAGAGGCTGTCAACAGTGGGTTCAAGAAATTTGACAAACAAGATTTAATAGACAAACACAAATCACGTTTTGCCAAAAAATAACTTTTATTTTGCGTAACTAATTACAACAATAATCTCAGGGAACAGCGTATTTGAATTAAAATCTTAAAAAGTTCCTTCAAGAGCAGAGAATACATACAGAAGTAGGAACATGGGCCAGACTACGTAGTTTCGGCTAATAAAGCCTCGTCAGTGACCCTGACAATATCTGGTGACGAAACCAGAAAAAAGCATACTATAATTTCTTAATTTTAATTGGACAGTCGATTCAAAGACTGATTAGTTTCAAAAGGATCCAAATAATATAAAAGACGATGATCTAGAATAATAGTCTAAATCGATCTCAAATTTTAGATTTCACAGAATCTATCCTCTGATCTCAAAGGATGTAAATAAAATATAATCTGCACTATGGATGATGTACGGGGAGACGTTTTACGGCCGCCACACGGCCTGTGTAGTCTTCCGAGGGAAACGCATTCCGGATCTTTGTGACTACACAGGCTGGTAGAACTTTCCTCATATTATTGCCTAGTCTATGCCAGATCCATCTTACGAAACGTCGGTATGCTACATAGCGATATGTTCTGAAAAAAAACAACAACAGGAAATGTAATGCATTTCATATTACAGCAGCGTCCAGCAAAAAGGAGGAAATATGTATTTGCAGAAATCCGAACTCAGACCAGACTGTGAATTCCTGTGTTATAGCTGGTTGGTTGATTTGATGCTTAACGTCCACGGTAAACAAGTAAGGTCATGTCGGGACGGTCAGTTAACCTAACCACACTATTCCTGGGCAGGCTTAGACCTCCTAAGCGGTTAACCAGTACTAACTGCACATACCTTCGCCAGTAACTGACAACTGCCCTTCTTGAATCAGCGGAAGGAGAAACGAAAGTATGTGGCCAGACCCGGATTCGGACCCAGGACCTCTGACTTACGAGTCAGGTGCCCTACCGATTGCGCTACCCGGCCCGGCGTGTTATAGCTGGCGCCTTCATTTTATTTATTGGATTTCTTATCATTACCGCAATACTTTATGTTGCACAATAGCGTGGGCTCCTAGTATGTTGGTTTAAGCCTTTGTTGTAAGCATATGCAAGCTGCACACCTTTTCTGCCTGTCACGGCCCAGTAAATGCCGGAGATAAGAAAGTAAAAAGGCTAACGTTGGACATTATTCATTTAAATATGATATTTTGTTATATTTCCAAATGTGAATTTGGTGAAAGGAAAGTTTATGAATTGTGCTAACGTTAACGCCAAAACTCTGTTGCTTATGTATGACCCATGTTTCCTATGCATTTACACTGACACGGTTTATATTTTTTTTTTTTTACAATGTAAAGAAATTTGGCAAACAGTATAGCTGGTGAAAAAAAAGAGAAAAAATTCATGCAAGCGCTCCTTTGTTGTTATTTTCTTACTAATATAAGCCTATAAAACTGGTGTATTATTTAATTTATGATATCAAAGTAACAGCATAAACTCTATCTTATATAGAAATGTTTCAAAACCATGTGTTTTGTTATCACATCACTGAATCTTCGTTGCCTGAATGCAACTAAAATAAACAATGTTTCACATTTAGTTATGATAATCGTAAGCTTGACTCACTCATGAATAGTTTCATTATCATCCAGTGGACCCTCATAAGCTACATAGTCATACAAAGACACTTCCAGAACATCTCTGTTCAGGCAGTTAGCAACCAATCCATCGTGCTCCGTAACACATTGCAAGTCTCCACGTTTAGTGTCAACTAGCTCAATCTCAGTACAGCAGAGGCACTCCAAAGGCGTGGGCATTGTCTGACATTCACCACAGTCACACCTGTTAAGACATAAAAAATATTGCAAAAATATTGTGTTTGCTTTGTGCACAATGAATAATCCATAGTCATGACTTTGTCACCAGAGAAAAAAGCGCAGTCTGGTCATAATTTTTTCCAGCAGGCACATGACGTCAAAATGACGTTGTATTAACGTCGATGTAATGTGATCACGTCACATCGACGTCGATACGTCAGTTTAACATTGTGTGCCCGCTGGGTTATTTTTGCATATAGATACTCCAAACACTTCAGAAGTGTAGACCCTGGCCATTTGGCCATTATGCAAACAAATTTTAAGCGGAGCTGAAATTTCGAGTTGCCCCGGTACAACCTGTTCCCTCTGCATGCACTTGTTAAGTACTCCTTATTCACATATGGCTATTTTTTTTTTATTTATGAAAAAAATCCCCGCAATTTTTGACATTAAAAAGTCACAAAACACTATACTTTATTTGTAAATAATATCTTACCAAAGTGACAGTCTTTGGTAATTCTGACTTCGATAAAATTGATTTGGATATATTAACACTGAGAGACTGAAACTGTGTTAAAAATATGATACTATTATTATTTAATGAGTTTGTTCTAATTCAAAATTCATTAGTAACATTTAGTGCAGCATTTGATAGTTCTTTTTATACTTACCAGTCTGTATTCTGTGTCCTCTGTTGGTAGGCTATCTCTTCATTGCTGTCACTACTGTCTGAAGAATCCTCATTTTCTTCTTCACTACTGGCCTGTGCAGTTGCCTCTGCAGGCTCAAACATATATGGCTAAATGTCCAAATTGTAACTACCGTCTGGTGTAACAAGTTCTTGCTCCTGTTGCTCCATTTTTAATTCAAATTAATTATCAACCTGTTGTATTGTATTAAATACACACTCTCAGTGTTCTCCTATCTCTACCATGACGTCAGAGCACATCTGGAGTTTATCTGATTCTCTCTCGGAATTTTCAAGGCCAGAAGCAGCAGTAATAAAATACCTGTAGATTACCCAGTGATAAATACACTTCTAGACTGTGTATAAACATGCAGTTTTCGGCAGATGGAAGTATTTATTGATCTTTATCTACCTATAGTAATAATGTATTTATTTCCTGTCTCCTTTAAGGCGAGATAAAGGAGGTTTTAATAAGTACATTAGATTTCAAGTTAATGGATGTTGTTGTCCATAGCATACATCTTGTACTGCATAATATATCAGAAATATATAAAGGTTTCCCATAGCCTAGTGGCCGTAGAGGCAGGAGGAATTAGAGGCCCACTGAAATAAAAGATGGAGCCCACCTCCCTCCTTTCGCTGCCTTACTAATCCCTGATTCTAAACAGGTCCTCATTTACTGTTGGTTTGGCAGAGGGTTTTCAGGTCGTCGGGTGGCTCTACCCGGGTTTGAACCCGCGACCTTCCGGCGACCTTTTGCACCATAGCCTTGCCACTCTAACCACTCGACTACGGCGCCTTTTGATTGTATATAGTAAATCCGTAGCTAACAACGTTGTGAAACACCCTCATATGACAACGGACGAAATGACGGAAGGACTAAAAACCGGACACCTATATCGCACCAAAACAGGTTCGATAATAAATCATACCTAAAATACGCTGAAATATAATGCAGTACAAATTGTATGCTATGGACAACAACATCCATTAACTTGAAATCTAATGCACTTATTAAAACTTCCTTTTTCTCGCCTTAATAATATTGGGAAATCAATTATCTGTCAAAGTAAAAAGTATGCAAAGACCAGGAACTGAAACAATCAAAATCCAAATCCAGCCCTCAAACCATAGTTGGAAACAACTAAGATTACAAATAATCAAGATACAGAGAACATATGGCCAACCGAGTGAGCAGCTTGTTCCCGAAAGGTGGCCACTCAGCAACCCAAACCGAACCAAAAATAATAAGAACATACATAAGATAAAACATCACAAAAACTCTGACACCAAAAACAGGCAACAGAGAACCACAACAGAACTACCGCCTTGGAACGGTCAGTAATGAATTACTGGGGGCTTAAATCGATTTTACAGGCCCAACCTCACCCTCAGTTTCTGAAGTGGTACAAAACATTTAGTTGGTTGTTCGGTTCGCATGATAACCCTCTAACTCGTCAATGAGTCATCACGGTAAACACATAAATCAAATTTCAACACCATGAAGAAGCAAAGACGAGGACTCAACAGATACAACGGGCCGTCTGACAGGTGGAGATCCCTGGCTTGCCAAACAACCCCACTGGAAATCTGAAGCAAAAGAAGGTCACCAGTTGAGCCCCGGTGGACCAAGCAACAGACAAAAAGGCTCCTAATTTTGTCGGCCCTTAAAACCCAAATAAACATTAAAAACACATCCCTGAACGTGATATAGACTACAGTTTTGTTATACAACGCTCATACCGTCAATAGCACTACCACAAGACATTTACTTCAGTAGTCATCTACTCTTACAAAAGAAGCCGTCCTACGTCAGAGCCTGTCGATATAATCAGAGCCTCGGTTTAATTACTCTTAATTTCTCTTATTGGCTTTCAATTCTTACTTTTTGCGAATGGGGAAAGATCAGACAATCAGTGCACGCTCTTCGACCACCAAAATTCTCACGTTTATATCATTTCAACAGGAATTTCAACGCAATTGTTACCTGCCTATCTGTAAATTAGCCGTCTGTCACCCCACGACACAAGTGAATCAGACAAAATCGTACGCATATGACAACTTACCTTAGCGTAGACAAGAAGTTAAATGACCTGAGCATTGAACTACATTCTCCTCTTTTTGAGATTGCACGCCGTAAAAACGAATTTATACAACTAATGCGAAACTTACCACTTACCTTTTCTTAGTCCAAAGGGGGGGGGGGTGCCTATAAGGCCCTTTTTTCTGCCCAAGAGCAAAATATTTTATTTTCAGCTGATGATTAGACCATAGTGTCCGCTATACTGAATCAATAGTGGTTAAGCTCCGTAAGCCCTACTTTTGGAATAATGGGGTTATTAAAGTGGGTGGGGTAAATCAGCATGAACCAGAGATGTCATATAGTAAGCTATAATTCTCCTTCAAATTTAATGGCATTCATAAATACCTCCCTTTATAAGGTGAAGTAATGTCTTTGATGACATCCTTTCTCAAATTCCATCTTTTATAGTAAAATCTTATGTCTGCAGAATTTCTTTTAGAGACACTGTCAATTTTCATTAATTTTGGTACTTTGAATTCAATATATTCTACCATATTTCTAGAACCAATGGATGACTTTTTACCAAACTAAAACGGGTTCACCGTTGGGAAAGTGCAAACTGTTGATTAAATTTTGATGACCTTGACCTTTGTTTCAAGGTCACAGTAAGACTTATAATGTCAATTTTAAGTCAAGGTTTGGCCATTGTATACATAGTAGTTCCTGAATTGATATGGAATTGTCCCTAAAGTGACCTATATTAAACATTATGAGGAGTTAGATCACTAGTTATGATCAAATGGCAATGACATTATGATTAAATGGCCATGACATCATCTTCAAGGTCAAGGTCATGACTAGACTAAACAGAGTTTAATTATAGATTTCATCAATCAGTTGACAGAAATGTACCAAATCTGAGTGTTTTCATTAGAAAATCAATATTTAATGTGCACAGACTGACCTTGACCTTGTTCTGAAGGTCAGTATTAGCCAAACATGATGAAACAGAATTGGGTTAAACTTCAAGGTTATAGAAAAGTCTATTGTAAAATAATGAGCTTCTGAATGTATTGGTGACCTTCAGATCAAGGTCAAGGTCATTATATGCATATTAAGCATTGATTTACAAATAGAAACATACTTATTTGTTAAATTTCTGCTTACTAGCTGTCTGAGATCTTTGGTTAAACTCTGTCTAGTCTAACCTTGACCTTGACATTGAAGATGATGTCATGGCCATTTGATAATATCTAGTGCTCTTACTCCTCATAACCATTGATTTAGGCCACTTTGGTCATGATTTCATATCAGTTTAGGAGCTACTGTGTAGACAATGGCCAAAACTTGACTTAAAATTGACAATATGAGTCTTACTGTGACCTTGAAACAAAGGTCAAGGTCACCAAAATTTAATCAACAGTTTGCACTCTCCCAACGGTAAGCCCGTGTTAGTTTGGTAAGAAGTCATCCATTGGTTCTAGAGATATGGTAGAATATATTGAATTCAAAGTACCAAAATTAATGAAAATTGACAGTGTCTCTAAAAGAAATTCTGCAGACATAAGATTTTACTATAAAAGATGGAATTTCAGAAAAGATGTCACCAAAGACATTACTTCAATTTATAAAGGAAGGTATTTATGAATGCCATAAAATTTGAAGGAGAAATATAGCTTATAATATGACACCCCTAGTTCATGCTGATTTACCCCATCCACTTTAATAACCCCATTATTACAAAAGTAGGGCTTACGAAACTTAACCACTATTGATTCAGTATAGCGGACACTATGGTCTAATCATCAGCTGAAAATAAAATATTTTGCTCTTGGGCAGAAAAAGGGCCTTATAGGCACCCCCCTTTCAACCGGTATAATCATAGCCGCACGTGCTCCGGAAAACCGCCATAACCTATCCTTATCAGAGCCATTGGCTCTGATTATGGAGTTTCCCACCCGTGTATGTGTGTTTCTAAAGCCAAAACCTAACTATAACGGAACGTATTCCTAAATTTTCAGTATCTCTTTACATATCGTACATAATGAGCATAATAAAAACACCTCCTTACCAAAATGACGTCCAAAAAACCCACACATGGTACCCGGCATGAACGTGACGTCATATGTTGCTGTGGTAACACGTTAAAATTTAGATCTCAAACACGGATTCGAAAGCTCAAAAGACACTCTTTGGTGTTGTATAAAGGATACTTATTTCTGTAAAGGATACTTATTTCTGTATGAAATCAAGTAATCTACAAAGGTGTTTGCATTACTTAATAATCACCGCACGTATTGCAGTCATATCAGAACGAGGCGTTGGAGTTAGTGATAGGCTGTGTGCAACGTAACCTAACCTTGTTGATGATTGAAAAGGTCATAAAAGATCATAGACGGCTAGATCAGCAGTCCAGCACTAAACCTATCGAAACAATAGAATATTTCAGTTACCCCTATTTTTGCTAATGTTCAGCAGGTTACAGTTCACAAATGCTTAATGTCATTACTTTGATGCAACTAAAATACTGAAAAATCCAGTCAGCAATCAAACTTGACCCGGGAGTCGAAAGCGGTCGCCAAAGTGTGCTGCTCGTGAACACAGGCGAAAATGATTACATTGTCATGGCGTTTACACCTTGAATATCAAAATCACTGATCAGCCTGGGCATCTGTGCGAAATAGTAATGTATTCGTTGCTTGTTCGCTATGTAAATAAGGCTCCTCAGATTGTTACGTTTGGCATACTCAATTTTGTACAATTTACTGTAGTGAAAATGTAAACGTCTGGCGTTTTTTTTTTAAATCTAGTTGAAGGAGTTTCTTGTTGAAATAGCACTGGGTATTGTAAATCAGGGATGAATGGAAGTCGGTATTGTCATTTGCAATGCCAGGGCAATGCCATGACAAATTGTCCCAAGGGAACTGCAAATCTGCGCAAACGTAAAGGCTATTCGTTGCATGCGCAGTATGCGCAGACATTCAAACAAAGCTTCTCTTGACAGGGTTCTTTTAAAAACTTAATTCTTTAACGTAAATGGCACATACATAGAATTTTTCTAAATTTTGCATAGGACTGCATTTTCATTGGTTACATCGTATTGTGCAATAACAAAGACAGGTCACCGAGTTCGTTTAGTCGCTGACGTGAAATGTTGGCGCCGTTTCCATTGACGGCAATGGGAATGCGATGAAAATACTCAGAATTTAAAACCTAAACCTTCACACCTTGTTTACCATTACACAGATTTCTTCCAAAACTGATATTTAATGCCACAGGATCTGTTGGTTCAAATAAGGTGAGAAAAAGTCCTTATCTACCGAGTTCGCTTCTGAAATAGCGCTTGATAAGCAAACATAGGTATGTATAAATTTACGCCATTCGTTGACGTCATTTACACGCGACGTTGCAGTCGTTTACGGGCGACGTTATGAGACATGCTTAGACCGTTATGACGACTAATCCTCTTCTCATGTAAAAAATAAATTAAAGTTGAAAACACACTTCTAACAGTTATATGTTACTGCAGCCGACACGAAACGAGCCTCACAACGAAAAAGGAAAAGCCTAATGAGTTATTAAGAGTCATTCTCTGTAAGCACCAAAATCAGGTGAAAATGACATGTCTCAGATTTTCGAAAACTCAGTGTCTTTTTTGCTTATGTCAAGTGATGAACAAAAATAAAAAGTTTTTCTTCAATCAAACTATCTGTTGCCATGGCAACCAGGATTTTCTGTTTTTCGACCTAATCTGGTGATTTTTCAGATGAAAAATGCAAGATTTGACTCCAATTGTTCTGGTAGTAATTCACAGCAAACGGTATTGATACTTACATTTTACAAGAGAACCATGTCAGTGCTGCTTACAAATACAGAAAAGTTTCTTCATATTGCTATGGTCAAGCAGTCAGTGACCTTGACTTACACCTTGTAAGGCGCCTATTTCAAAACAGCAAAAATCAGCAAATTTTTAAGACGTTTTACTAAAAAAATGCGGCAATAGATTTTTTTCTTTCTCTTGGTGCAGAGAGTTCAAAGCCTAGTTGTTGATATATCAAAAAATTGGAGATAGTATATTTTTTAAATTGAAAATATTTTTCTTTGAATTTAGTCACCGTAAGAGAAATCTGAATGAACTTTCATAATTGAAATTCTGAGATAAAATACAATATGTTGAACATTTTCAAGAAATATGAGCTAAAATACAAGTTGATGCATGATAAACAACTGAAAAAAATTACATACAGAGTTTTCACCCTCAAAAATACGTTAGTACCTTACAATTTGGGGTTAAATTACCCCACCCACTTTCTTTCAATGCAAAACCAAATTAAAAGTTGCATGCTACAATAAATATATCTCAGTCTTTCCTGATTTTGACTGGTCTAGGGGGCTTCTACAAGCTCATTATTTCTGTCCTCTTTCTTTTTTTTCATAATGTTCCCACAGTGGTTGGTGGGTGAGGGGCTGGATGGGGTTCATAATTTTTGTGGGGATCCCATCAGCGTCTGCGTAGCCCTTGTCTGCACTCTATGTCCTGTAGGAATAAATGGATTATGACCATACTTGCATGCATACATAATTGGATAGGGGTAAAGAACTGATTAGATTTTGTTGACCTTGACCCTATATTCAAGGTCACAGAAGGTCAAAGAATGATGAAAAATGGCTTTTCTGCACCGTATCTCTGAAATGGATAAATTGATTTTTACAAGACTCGCACAAATATATCATTGTGAAATGGAAAAGAACTGGCTAGATTTTGCTGACCTTGACCTTATTTTCAAGGTCACGGGATGTCACTGAGTTCTGGAAAAAATGGCTTGTCAGCACAATCTATTCTAAATGGATGGATGGATTTAAAGCAAACCTGCACATATATATCTCTGAAATGAAAAAGAACTGATTAGAAATTGGTGACCTTCACCATACTTTCAAGGTCACAGGAGGTCAGAAATGTTAAAAATGGCTTGTCTGAACCATATCTTCTGAATGGATGGATGGATTTTAACCAAACTTGCATAAACATTTCACTGGGAGATGGGAAAGAAACTGATAAGATTTTGGTAACCTAGACCTCATTTTCGAGGTCACAGGGGGTTGTAGCGTGTTGAAATATGGGTTGTCTGCATGATAACTCCTAACAGGATTGATGGTTTATGACGAAACATAGATAAGTTTATAATCGGGAGGTGGAAAAGTACTGATTAGATGGTGGTGACCTGGACCCAAATTTCAAGATTTACAAGAAATCCTTACTTTGCAATATTTGGGGAAAATGATACAACTGAGAAAGGATAGGTGGGAGTTCATCTGTTTTTTGTAAAAGAAACATTTCTAGTTTATTTTATTTATCACACAGTAACCATGGCAACCAATACTCTATCACTAGTCTGTTTTTGTTGGAAACGAATATTTAAAATGGATGGATAGATGACTTGCAATTTTACGTCCTTTTCAACAGTATTTCAGTCATATCAGAACGATGGGACGGTGATGATGAAAGGCTGTGTGCAATGGAACCCCGTTTACGGTAGGAAAAATTCTCACCTCAAGCGAGTTTCGAATCCGGCCCGCTATTTCAGTTGGCCAGCGCTTAACCCACTGAGCTACCGGGGCTCCTGGATATTCAAAATCATTCAAATTTAGTTGAAAAGTGTTGATTGTGATTTTTCTATCTATGTATACTATGTCTATCTACAAGCTCATTATTTCTGTCCTCTTTCTTTTTTTTCATAATGTTCCCACAGTGGTTGGTGGGTGAGGGGCTGGATGGGGTTCATTATTTTTGTGGGGATCCCATCAGCGTCTGCGTAGCCCTTGTCTGCACTCTATGTCCTGTAGGAATAAATGGATTATGACCATACTTGCATGCATACATAATTGGATAGGGGTAAAGAACTGATTAGATTTTGTTGACCTTGACCCTATATTCAAGGTCACAGAAGGTCAAAGAATGATGAAAAATGGCTTTTCTGCACCGTATCTCTGAAATGGATAAATTGATTTTTACAAGACTCGCACAAATATATCATTGTGAAATGGAAAAGAACTGGCTAGATTTTGCTGACCTTGACCTTATTTTCAAGGTCACGGGATGTCACTGAGTTCTGGAAAAAATGGCTTGTCAGCACAATCTATTCTAAATGGATGGATGGATTTAAAGCAAACAATCTAGTCTGTTTTTGTTGGAAACGAATATTTAAAATGGATGGATAGATGACTTGCAATTTTACGTCCTTTTCAACAGTATTTCAGTCATATCAGAACGATGGGACGGTGATGATGAAAGGCTGTGTGCAATGGAACCCCGTTTACGGTAGGAAAAATTCTCACCTCAAGCGAGTTTCGAATCCGGCCCGCTATTTCAGTTGGCCAGCGCTTAACCCACTGAGCTACCGGGGCTCCTACTGAGCTACCGGGGCTCCTGGATATTCAAAATCATTCAAATTTAGTTGAAAAGTGTTGATTGTGATTTTTCTATCTATGTATACTATGTCTATCTACAAGCTCATTTTTTCTGTCCTCTTTCTTTTTTTTCATAATGTTCCCACAGTGGTTGGTGGGTGAGGGGCTGGATGGGGTTCATTATTTTTTTTTTTCCAAATAAGTCTCATCTTGGACAATAATTCGGTATATTTTAGTCACTAGGGATACAATCAGACGTTCCATCAAAACAGCAATTGACAATCTGAGTTCAAATGGTAGCAAGCAAATAAAGGACAACTAGAAATGTTTTTTGACAAAAACAGATGTCCCCCCCACCTGAGCTTTCTAAGCAGTATCATCTTCCCTATATGCTGTCAAGTTAAGACCTTCTGTGATCTTGAAATAGGGCCAAAGTCACCAAAATTTAATCACTGCTTTTCCATCTCCCAGTGATGTATCTGTGACAGTTTAGTTCAAATCCATCCATCCATTCAGGATATATGGTGCAGACACACTCTTTGACCGCCTATGACCTTGAAAATAATGTCAAGGTCACCAAAATCTAATCACTTCTTTGCTATCTCCCAATGATATATCTATGCAAGTTTGGTTCAAATCCATCCATTCAGGAGATATGGTGCAGACAAGGCAGTTATCAACACTCTTTGACCTCCTGTGACCTTGATAATGGGTTCAAGGTCACCAAAATCTAATCAGGTCTTTGCCATCTCCCAGTTATGTATCTATGACAGTTTGATTCCAATCCATCAATTCATTCAGAAGATATGGTGCAGACAAGGCATTTTTCAACACTCTTTGACCTCCTGTGACCTTCAAAATAAGGTCAAGGTCATCAAAATCTAATCAGTTCTTTGCCATCTCCCAGTGATATATCTGTGCCAGTTTAGTAAAACTACATCAATTCCTTCTGGAGATATAGTGCAGACAAGGCATTTTTCAACACTCTTTGACCTCCTGTGACCCTGAAAATTGGGTCAAGGTCACCAAAATGTAATCAGTTCTTTACCATCTCCCAGTAATATATCTGTACCAGTTTGGTAAAAATGCATCAATTCCTTCTGCAGATATGGTGTAGACAAGGAATTTTTCAACAATCTTTGACCTTCTGTGATCTTGAAAATCAGGTCAGGTCACCAAAATCTAATCAGTTCTTTGCTATCTCCCAGTAATATATCTGTGCCAGTTCGGTAAAAATCCATCAATTTCTTCAGGAGAGACAAGCAATTTGTCATCCTTCTTTGACCTCCTGTGACCTTGAAAATAAGTTCAAGGTCACCAATATCTAATCAGTTTTCCCCCCTCCCAGTAATGTATCTGTGCCAGTTTGGTCAAAATCCATGCATCCCTTCAGGAGATAGAGTGCAGACAAGAAGCTACGCCGACGCTGACGCCGACGGGATCCACACCAAAAACAATATTTCCCCCCATGGTGGGGGGTGGGGGGGGCATAAAAAATGAGCAGAAATACATTTAGATGTTTCATAATGGAGAAGAAAATTTGCTTATATATTTATCATAATGATAAACATATTTATGTCCCACCCCGCTCAACATTGGGCGGGGGGAGGCAGGTAGGTGTGGTTTTGGTGCAGATCCTGTCTGCATTGCTGTCGGTGTCTGTGTGTCAGTATAACTTCATGTCTGCACTCTTTCTCTTATAGGGTTAAATGTATTTTCACCAAACTTGCAAAGAAACATCTTTGGGTGGGGAAAAAGAGCTGATTAGATTTTGGTGACGTTGACCCAATTTCAAGGTCATAGGAGGTATCTGAATGGCTTGTTGGCGCCATATGTCCTGAACGGGTGGATAGATTTAGATCAAACTTGCACAAATATATCACAGGGAAGTGGAAAAGGACTGAAAAAAAATGGTGACCTTGACCATATGTTCAGGTCACAACCGGTAAAAATCAGTGAAAATGGGTTTTATGCACCATATCTTCTGAAGGGATTTATGATTTTTGATCAAACTTGCACAAGTATATTATAAGGAGGTGGGGAAACAGTCAGACTTTGGTGACATTGACCTTATATTCAAGGTCACATGAGGACTTACAGTGTTAATAATGGTTTTCTTGCACCATATCTCCGGAATGAACAGATCCAGTGTGACCAAACTTGCACAGACACACTATTGGAACATGGGAAATAATTAATTAGATGGTTGTCCAGGGACAACTTGTTGAGCCCACTGTTTGCTATAGTGACCTATAAGTATGTCAAGACTAAATGCTTCATTTACTTATAAGAAAGAAGCCAAACAAGTATATATCATGATACAGCATATTTCGTTTTTTTTCTTATGAAGGAAAACAAGTGGAACTATGGCCATGACAAGCAAACATTATGACCATTTTATTATTTGACCTTGAAGTGTGACCTTGACCTTGGACCAACCTGAAAAAACATTTCTACTTGTTAAGGAGAACAATTGTGCCAAATTATTTTGAAATTCATTCATAACTGTATAAATTATATGGCACGGACAAGCTCAGTTTATGACATTTTTTATCATTTGACCTTCAAGTGTGACCTTGACCTTGGACCTACCATAATAAATTCCACATGCCACTTCCACTCATTAAGGAGAACAATTGTGCCAAATTATTTTGAAATTCATGCATAACTGTATAAATTATATGGCACGGACAAGTTCAGTTTATGACATTTTTTATCATTTGACCTTCAAGTGTGACCTTGACCTTGGACCTATCATAATGAATTCCACATGCCACTTCTACTCATCAAGGAGAACAATTGTGCCAAACTGTTTTGAAATTCATCCATAAATGTAGAAGTAATGGCCAGGACAAGCCCTATTTATGACTATTTGTATCATTTGACCTTCAAGTGTAACCTTGACCTTAGATATACCTGCAGATGTTTCAAATGGTACTTGAACTTATGAAGGAGAACAGTTGTGCTGTTTTTTTTAATCCATGCATAAATGTAGCTGCTATGGCCCGGACAAGCTCAATTTATGACAATTTTTATCATTTGACCTTTGAATGTGACCTTGACCTTGGCCCTACCTGACCAAATGTTCCATAAAGGAGAACAATTGTGCCAAATTATTTTGAAATCCATCTATAAATATAGAAGTAACGGCTCGGACAAGCTCAATATATGACCATTTTACCATCTGCCCTTTAAGTGTGACCTTGACCTTGGACCTACCTGAACGAATGCTTCAAATGGCACTTCAGCTCATCAAGGAGAACAACTGTGCACAATTATTTTGAAATCTATCCATAAATATAGAAGCTTTAAAGGTCCCAGGAAGTCATAGAAAGCCGCTTAATGGATTGTTTGACCTTTATCCTGTTTTGGAGGTCAGAGGTGGTCTTAAAATGGTTAAAAAATGGCTTATCTATACCCTATATTACAAAGCATTTGTTGGAATTATGCTAAACTAGCCCTAAATCATCATTTGGAGAAGATTCAAAACTGATTATTAGGGCCTGGCAGAAGAAAGAATTTGTAATTTTGTAATTGTTTGGTACAGCAATCGTGTCCACTCCATAACTCTGAAACTCTTTGTGATACTTTCATGAAACTTGGTACAAATGTAAAACAGCATCAGACAATACATGTATGCAGAGAGAAAGAACCACACTCCACCTACATTGTTTACTGAAATATGCCCCTTTGTAATTTTTTGGTATGGAAAGCGTGTCCGCTCCATAACTTTGAAACTGTTTGAGATATTTTCACGAAACTTGGTACAAATGTAAAGCATTATCAGACGATGTGCAGAGAAAAAGAAGTGTAACTCTTTCTATACATTTCACTGAATTATGCCCCTTTGTAATTTCAGAACGGAAATTGTGTCTGCTCCATAGCTCTTAAACCGTTTTAGATATTTTCACAAAACTTGGTACGAAAGTAAAACATCATCAGGCCATTTGCAGACAACAAAAACCATAACTCTATCTATGTTTTTGACTGAATGATGCCCCTTTGTAATTTTCAGTACAGAAATCTTGTCCGCTCTATAAATTTAAAACTCTCAAAGATATTTTCATGAAACCATGTACAAATACAAAACATTGTTAGACAATGTGCAGAGAATAAGAACCACAACTCCATCTACTTTTGTACTGAATTATTTTCCTTTGTAATCTAAAGTATAGAAATTTTATCTGCTATCAGCTTTTAAACCATCAAAGATATACTTTAAAACTGTAGAAGATATTTTCTTATAAATTGATACAAATGTAAAGCATCATCAAACAATTTGTAGAGAAAAAGAACCATAACTGCACCTTCATTTATGTAAAACAGAATTATATCCCTTTGTAATTTTGGGTATTGAGACCTTATCCAATCTATGATTTTAAGCCTTTGAAGATATTTTCACAAAACTTGGTACAAATATAAAGCATCATCAGAATATCTGAGGGTGTTCAGAGTGCAAGAATGGTAACTCCCGTTTCCTGCTTTACAGAGGAGTTGCCTTTGTTTTAATCAGTCATGATTTTGTTTTTTGCCTGTATCTTAATTATTCTACCAGTGGCTTAATTCCAAACAACATGAAGCAACAACATGGTAACAGAAAGCTGTTATTGTATTTTCTGGTCGGGGACATACGACTTAAATTCTACCAATAGTCTCATAAAGGCGGGGCCCTGTTAGTTACCATGTTTCTAGTTAGGTTTTGGTGACTTTGACCCTATTTGTAAGGGTCATTTGTTGATTTGACATGAAAGACGAAGATGTATCTTGAATCATTAGACTCATTTTTACCAAACTTGCAAAGATCAACCTTTTAGGCATGACAAAGACTTAGAATTTGGCAACCTTGATGCCATTTTCAAAGTCACAGGAGCATTTTGTCGAACCCGTTTGCCGTAAGCGAGGCAGTCGAGAAAACTTCAGTTTGGTATATATGCATGCGTGCCTCCATCCAGAACTTTTACAAAAACAAAGTACAGTAGACAAGAAAGCTTATGCAGACCAGACATGTGATGAGCAACTGTGAAACAAGTGTACCAGGTGCTATTTCATCATCAAAACTCATAGTATGTAACTTATGAATTTGTTGTATAACTAAATGAGGTGGGTGGGGTAATTAACCCCCTAGATATACAGATTAAACATATGAATGAATGATAAAATATAAACATTGTATGTGTGGTTTATTTCGTCTCCAATGCATGTATCGATCTCTATTTATGCTCAGTTGCTGTTCTTTCTCAACATTGTACTACATACACTCAGATTGCCTAATTTCTTTGTGGAAGGAATGAGTGGTTTTTGTCATAGCAACTATAAAAATACTGACTTATCGTATATTATTTAACAAAATCAACACTTAGAATGCGTATGCATATGTAGTAAGTAAATAACAAGGAATATGTTTCATCAGCATTGAAACGATTTCCTGTAAATATCCGTGTAAATGAACACTGACCCATAATAGAATAACAGCTACCATGGTTACCAAATGATAAACAATGTAAAAACATTGACAGCAAACATGTGGTGATCTTTTAAAAATGTTTCAGTTTACTCACAATTATGGAAAACTTGAGATATGTTATCCATGGCATGTAACTTTTGCATTCATTTCATATTCAGTGGAAGTGGGTGGGGTAATTGCACCCAAAACTGTAAATTTTAAACATACTTCTGAATGAGAAAAGTATTTATGTAACTTCCCTCCACTGTATTTAATGTATTTATTTCAATTTCTGCTCATAATTGCTTAACATTCTCCAGATATTATCTCTTATAACAGATTCTCTGCTATGACAGTTTCTTCTGATTTTCCTGACGGTGACTAAATTCAAAGAAAATTTATTTCAATTTAAAAAATTCACCATCTCCAATTTTTTATATATTAAGAGCTAGGTATTATACTCTCTGTACCAAGAGAATGAAGAAAATCTATAGCCGCATTTTCTAACAAAGTGCTTTCAAAATTGGCCAATTTTTGATATTTTTAAAAGAGATGCTTTACTAGATAGAAGTCAAGGTCACCTATTCCTTGACCATAGCAATATAAAGAAAAACATTTCTATCCATATACAGCACTTACATGGGTCTCTTTAAAGACATGAGTGTCAATAACATTTGTTGAGAAATACTGTCAATACAACTGGTGTCAAATCTGGCATTTTTTATAGGAAAAATCACCAAATTAGGCCAAAAAAGAGAAAATCCTCGTTGCAATGGAAACGGACAGTTTGATTGGAGAAAAAATTGTATTTTTGTTCATCACTTGACATAAGCAAAAATACACTACGTTTCATGAAAATCTGAGATCTATTGCAATTTTTGGTGCTTACAGAGAATGACTCTTAAAATCTTAAAGAGTTCCTTCAAGAGCAGAGCAGATACCGGTATTCAAAAATAGGAACATTGGCCATACTTCGAAGTTTCGGCTATTCAAGCCTCATCAGTGAACCTGATAATATCTAGTTATGACCCTCAATTGCTATATAGGCCAACAATTTAGAAGATAACGGGGAGCCCCGCACTGACGTCATCGGATGATCACAGGTGTAGCTTCAAGCTTGGTTGGCAAAATATAGCGGCGGAGAGAGTTCTTCTGTTGGACTGTGATGATATTTAATAGCTGAAATGCACAAAAGATAATTAAAAGTGCGAATAAATACTTACTGATTTGAAACAATTGGATTTAAGGTCTTAGTCACCTGTCATACGAAAAGGAGAGTCATCTAATTCATCTATGAAAACGCACATTTTGGTATAAATTGACTTCGTACTCCATCAACCGGACTGTTTTCGGTCAAGAAACGGAAACTAAGGGGGTATAGCCACGTCTCAAGGTCTTCTGATTTAGCAGAGACGATTCTACAGGGTTCAGTGAAAGGAAAAAGAAGACGAGGTAGACAAATGAAGAGGTGAGAAGACAATATTAAAGAGTGGATAGGGATGGATTTTGCCAGCTAAGGTAGTGCAGCTGAAAACAGGAAAAGGTGGAAAGGGATTGTTTCGAAGTCATCTTTGAAAACTCAACGACCTTGTAAGGTTATGGAGTAGAATAGAATAGAACCCGTGGTACGGTAGTCCCAAGTGAAGCTGGTACAGCTTTCCCCTACCATTAATTTGCCAATAAACAGATCAGCAACAGCTGGCCAAAAGAAAATAAAACTGCCCTGGACCTACTGTGGGCCTAGGGGTCCCTGACGGTGACCCCTGATATTTACATTGCTTATCCAAGAATCATAGCTAAAGCCTCAAGCAGATGTAATGCACATAGAGCAAACTGATGATATATGCCACTTATGTGCTTATAATTGTCCAGGAAGTATCATTTTTGGTAAAGTAAAAGGAAAGAAGTAATAAAAAGCATAATATTTCTAAAACTTGGGCCACCTTAAACAACAGTTATCCTAAAACCAAACAGTGTATGTTACGAGGCAGAAATCTTCCCAAAATGATGCAGAAAAAATGACTAAGAATAATGATGTAGACCCTGATAGGACAAAGGTTTCATTAGTATATTTTGCACCCGCTGGTAAAACCAAAGTAGTCAGGGGATTTTATATGTTTTCCATTTAATTCTTATATTGATTAACGAAGTATAGGCGGGGAATAAGGCCTGAGTAGTAGGGAAAATCCGACTTCTTAATGGTACCTCTTGTAGGACTGCGCAGACTTGCTTGTCATGCCCTTAGCAAAATGAACTGCTAAAAACTGTAGTTTTTATCGTAAAATGCAAGAACAATTTCTGTAGAAAAAATGTTTTTACCAGTTAAAATGCAGTTTTATTTTATAACCTAAGCTAGAAAAGTTTTTCATGCGCAATTGAAAAGCAGGTTTCCAAAAAAAATGGAGCAAGACTGAAAACAGAGACACAGTTTCATACAGTTAAATAGCAGTTTTTTATTCACTGGTGAGACAAAAAATACTTTCGAGGAACAGTTTAAATACAGTATTTTCCTTGAAATAGTTTTTCTGGGGTAATAATTTAAAACAGTGCTTATTACATCATCCGATGACATAATTTCCTGATTTGTTTCAAAGTGAAGGGAAAATGAAAGAACAAGGTATGTTTGTGAAAACAATATCCAAGTATTATGTAGCCATTGTTTGATAACATTGTTGTTCAGTGTGGAAAGTAATGATTTAATGTCACCAGGAATGTTTGCCTACTGTAATATATAATTTAGTTTCTGATATATACTGATAGAAAAGAATAGTGTGCTACTGTATGTATGCATGGATGCCCATCTACTTGGGGTCTCACTATTTTATACAGATATTAATCTCTGTCCAAAATAGAAATAATTCTATAAATAAAAATTTTGCTTTTCATGGAAAAAGCAGATATCTATATTTTAAATACAGATATATTTAACTGGGACAAAGATATCTGCCTAAAAATTAGATAAAACTATTTTTATTAATCAAGATAAAGATATATGCATTTAAAAAAATATATCTATATTCAGTTCAAGACATCTCTATATAAACTAAAGATATAAGTACCTATTTGAAATATAGTTATCTTTGTTTAAAATGGAGATTCTTCAGCTTTATAAATACATAAACCTCTATTTTAAATAAAGCAAAGATGCTATTCACAGATATCTGCATTTAATAGGTAAAACACTGTCACAGCAAAACTGAATAGAGACAGCTTCATTTCAAACAGATATCTCTATACTTCAAACGGAACTTCTGCATTTTTTACTTAAATACAGATATAAATGTCAATTTAAGCTAAATACATCTGAGGTTGAAATGCAGATATCTCTTTTTTAGATGTTTGTATCTCTATTCACTTATGACTATTTTCTGCTTAAGATTTAGTGATATCTCTTTTTATATAGAATACAACTATCTGCATTTAAAACATAGATGTCTGTATTTCAGTTCTCTATGATGGACGGTTTAGGCAATTAACATCTCTTTCGACAATAATTCAGCTATATTGCCCACTGCAGTCTACAATTAGAAATAACTCTGCAGCCCCTGGGCTAAAAGAAAAAAAGTTTTATCTGTAGAATCCCTGCTAAAGGTCAAGGTGAGTAAAATAGCATTAAAGGATCATGAAACCAAAATCCAGAAAAAATAAAAATAAATACATTCGTAGTGCAGGCCCGAACATTTCTACTCCTCACGTGTAGATCAACGGACATCGGGGAAATTTTAGTGATTATTTTCTATAGTTCTTCAGTACAACATTTATTGTGGGTATTTATTAGAAACGCCTAAGCCAGCCACAGCGTGGCGATTCTAATGAATTATCACAACATATTTGTATGCAAAAAACGGAAAACTAATCCTTAACCTATCACCAATGTCGCACCTTAACTGTTTGTTGGTATTCTGTAGGAGAAAATAACCGTAGCAAAAGCCAGTTTTAGGAAGTTTTTTGATGTCATCAAAAATCTTTAACACATTTGGAGAATATTTTAAGCAGCTGTTCAATAACATCATTATACTGCTAAGTTCATTATATTATTTCGCCTAAAAAGCAGGCATATTCACTGGAAAACTCTTTTTGCCAAAACAAAAACAACAACAAAACTGCTTATTAAATAATTATAATACTGTTTATGCAAATTAAACAAACACTGCTTGTACCAGCAAACTACTGCAGAAAACTTCATTTTGTTCATTTTTTTGTTTTTGTTTTTTTTCAACTGCTTAGAAATTGAATAGTACAAAAACAGTATTTTAACTGCCTTTTATTTTGCAAAGGGTGGTCTACATTATGAAGGAGCAGTATTAACGGGGTATGAATTCTTAATTTTAATCTGTACAATCTTTATTTAATTACCTTTAAATATGAATCTAACATGTGCTTCCGGAATTTTATTTGTCTGGGAAATGGAATCACATAGTTAATAAAGCTGTAAGACTAATAGCATATTTAAACGGCTGTCTCGCATATTACATATAAATTCTACAGTTCATTTTATTTAGTTCACTTGCTTGGCTAAAGGGGGTCGAAAATTGTATACGCGTCTCTGCATATACGTGTGTTTTGGGGTTTTTTTCGGGCTGATGGATTTAAGCGATTAGGCACTGGCTTTTCAGCTGTGCAAGCCTTACCAGGGTACAAGACATGCACATGCTAAAGTTCTTTCTTTTTTCTGGGAAGTATGGATTGGCACAATGCATCTAACGAATAGTATAAGTTAAATCAATGTTGAACCTATTGTTAGGATTCTCGATACTTTAGGTATTGCCTCACACTGACATTTGCAACCATTTGCTCATTGTATAAAGACGAGATTGTAACAACGTTTTTGTCTTTGTCTGTATTATTTTTTTCTCTCTGTGAAAATTCCCTTCTTGGTTCATAACTGTACAGAGTATTGCATCTTTAGTGACATTGAATTTCAAGAAATAAAAAAAAAAATCCTTTAGTTCATTTGGAAGATCTTGTTGCAGGGTTTCGTAAAAGAGTGGATATATTGGTCTTGTGAATTCTTCAGCCATGCACTGTATGTCTGAGACCAAATCCTCAGTTTTCAAAATACATACTGATTCCAGCCTGAAATTATACGAAAAACTGTTATGAACTGCTTCTCGTGCGTTAAGGGGAATGGGAACACTTTTAAAGGGAGACCTCTACTACATGCATTTTAGTGTTACTAAATGGATCTAATCGTCCACTATGTCGTCGAGATTATTTTAATCCTTTCAATCAGTAGAGCTACAGTTTTTAGGGCAACTGTGGTAATAAAACATTTACGGAAATTGTGGCTACGTTATGCATGGGTTGTTTGTGAATACCTCTCGTGGACAGCGTATTGCATGATTTTAAGGTGAATACCTGCACGAGTCTTTTGATTGTGGACAGCGTGTTGCATGATTTTAATGTGAATACCTGCACGAGTCCCATGATTTAAATGTGAGACGCATACTATTTATACACCTATCTTTTATTGAAAAGTTAGACGTGGCTGTTTTATTCTTATACTGAGGATGTTATATTGTTGTGTGCCCAGATTCTGAGTTTAGACCAGAACGGTAAGATTTTATTATATTTATTTTAGAATTGTTTGGCTAAGAATGAAAAATGTGACTTCTGATTGATATGGTATGACTATATGTGTCGACTGATTTGATTTTTGTTGGCAGTGATCAGGCTGCGCATATGTCGACCAATTTTGTTTATACTGACCATGCTGCGCATGGTATTTGTATATTAGGAAGTTTTGTAAATTACGGAAATAGTTTATATCACTGATGTTGGTTGCAATGGTGTGCGTCTATTTGACGTCCAGTGACGTCAGTTGTATTCATGTAATTCATGTGACGTCAGTTGCATTCATGTTATTGCGACGTCAGCACTTTTTATATTGGTTTCACGTATACGTGGCCTATAGAAGTAGATTAATTTGTAATGGAACTAATTTATATACTCGTGACGTCAATTGACGCCATAGCATGCACCGCATTAAGTTTTTTTTTCATAAGTTATAATGGTAACATTTGGTCATCATGCGTTTGATTTGCCTTCATTAGACGGCGTCATATGATATAACATCATTGATGTCATGATGTCAGATCAAACGTTATGATCCCAAATGTGTTAGAAACGCTTATTCAGTTATTATATTCTATGGCAAATGGTATTACGCTTAGTTTAAAGAAATGAATTAATAAATATGCAAGTTAGAATTTGGTCAATCAATTTAATGTAAATAGGTCATTGTTTAGATTATTCATGTTTTATGTGGGGTATGTCATGGTAATGCCTGTTGACGTCAGTATACTTCTTGACAATGTTTGACGTCAGATCCTTCGACGCACATGCGTAGTAGGATCTACGTTTCTTCATTGGCGGAAGTGGTAAGCACACTTTTAGCTTTACATCGTGAGCGCGAGTCGTGTCTAGTGACACGGCTGGCGTGTGCACGTTATGCTCGGCATTCGCCGAGGGCGTTGTATGGTATTTCCAAGACAGGCCCAAGTCTTACGTATTGTTATTATGTAGTTACAATGTATTAAGTGTAAGTTCGTTATTTTTAGGCACATCAAGTCCGGCAGTCAGCTGTTAGGGCTTAGAGCCACGTCTCACCTGGAGATGCGATATACGTCTCCAGGTTAATACCAACCCGGGTAGAGGCAGTTACAACGCCGTTTGTGCATGGTTCCTAAGCAGAGGCGGGAATCACAAAATGTAGGCGGAAGTGGTTAGCACAGTTTTGCCAGATTCTGTGATAAGATCTGAAGGTCACATCAAGTGTGGGACAGTGTTCGTCCACTAAGGTGTATTAATATATATATAGACTGGTCCCTGGTACGATGCAGGGAGCGACCAGTATATAATCGTGCACGTGTTTATATAAGTTGGTGTTCCTCATGATATATGGACTGGCCCATTACATGATCCAGGGAACGACGAATTGAAGTCTACCAACATAAGGCCTTGTTTTTTTGTATGAGCTCAAACTAACGTTTTTTTTGTTCTTTGTGTTTTCCTTTAGTTCATGGCGCTGAGCCGAGTACGGTGTTGACGTCAGACGGTAATCTATTTGCGTATTGCACGCAAATCGATTACAGATTTGAAACAAACACCTTACTTGGGCCAGCGACATGAACTGATATGTTTTGTATATTATTGTAATTGTGACAGTTGTAAATTGTATCGTTGTATATAGAATTTACATTATATATAAACTTAAAAAATTCTAACGTTGTTAGAGTTTCCTTGTTAGTGTATTACACTAGTAGATAACCCTTTAACCGGAAGTCACCCTCCGCCGTCCTGGCGACGCATAAGGCTCTACACCCGTGTCGACCGTGTGTAAAACCTTCTGCGTAACATGGTGTCAGAAGTGGGATTTGATTTCCGGTTAATATCTGCCAGTGTAACACATTGACAATATATACAGAATCGAGCCACAATTTTGTCAGACATTTTTTTTATTATTAGTGACTTTCTGATTGTTCTTTTCTAAGGTGACGTAAGGCTATGAATTTTAGGGGAGCAATTTTGCCACTAAATTCTTTGTAAATGTAACCTACACTCAATTAAGGTCAACTATCCTTATTCCCTGCGTGATGAAGTGCGATAGCCCATGCATTAATTTGTGATAGAATGTAACAGGTTGCATATCTGAGTGGGGAAACTGAGGTATATAGACCTGAATTGTCTTGGCACGGATGATACATATTTAGTTTTAAGGTCCGTTTGAGTTCCTTGGCACTGCTGTTGCATGACAATCTGTTAGTTCATTAACTTAAACGTTTTGTACGTTGTGTCGTAACCGTTACTGAGGTCCATTTTATGTCCTGATTTAGTAACGTGGGTCACCCGTAACGTTGTACAATATCGTTACAGTGATTAAACCTAATAGCAGAATCTTAAGTTTGATTTACCGTTGGTATCTTATAAGGTTTTGTAATGTAGGACGTACAGTTGTCGTGTCAGTGTTAATACGTTGCGTTACATACGTTACGTTTGTATATCCGATACGCTAGATTAAGTTGGGCGTAATTGTAATGTGGGTTATTTACGTCATCTAATTGTGTCAATTGAAAGTGAAAAGTAATTCTCGGCAAAGTCAACGTCAGTTTATGACGTCATTTCCGGTCTGTTATGAACGTAACTTTAATAGCTACGTCTAGATCGCGAGTATACTAATTTATCAACGTTTTAGTTGGATTAGTTTGTTATTATTATTGTTAACGTTTTAGTTAACGTGTGTGACTATAAGTGAACATCGGTTTCAGTTAAGTTAACGTGAGCATTACGTTAAGCGGCATGGATCAGTTAGTTAAGACGGGAAAGGAGTTAGGTTATGAGGGGCAGGCTTTGCAGGAATTTGTAAAGCAACAGCAAGAGACTGAGAGGGCAGAAAGGCACGCGGTAAGGGAACTTGATAAAGAAAGGATCGCGCAGGCCGAAAAAGATAGGCAAATTGAATTGGCTAGGATCGCGGCGGAAGAAGCTAAGATTGCGGCGGATAGGGAAATCGAGATGGCGCGGATCGAAAGTATAGAGCGGCAAGCCGAGAAAGATAGGGAAGCTAGGCTGTATCAAGTCGAAAGCGATAAGGAAGCAAAGTTGTCGAGCGAAGTTGAGTTAGAAAAGTTGAAGTATAGTTTTGAATTGCAGCAACGCGAGTTGAAGAATCAGATAGATTTGCAGAAGGTAACGTTTAGAGTTGAATTAGAAAAACAGAAGGCTGAAAAGTTAGCGCATGCGCGAGATCCCAAATTACCGTATTTTGATGAAAGTAAGGACAAAATGGATAGTTACTTATCAAGGTTTGAGAAATACGCGACGGCGAATAAATGGGATAAAAACGTTTGGGCTGCATATTTAAGCGCATTACTTAAAGGCCGCGCGCTTGATGTCTATGATAGATTGTCTGTAGATGATGCAGCAGATTATGACAAGTTGAAAGATGCGTTGTTAAAGAATTTTGATATGACTGAACGCGGATTTAGGAAGAAATTTCGCTATGATAGGCCTGAAAAGTCCGAAACGTTTATTCAGTTTAGTAGTAGACTTAGGTCGTATCTTAATAAATGGTTAAAAATGGCGAAAGTAGACCAGTCTTACGAAGCTGTTTGCGATTTTTTCGCTAGAGATCAGTTTTTAGAATCCTGTAGTAAAGAACTATATGTTCATTTGAAACCGAAAACATTCACGAATCTAGGTGAGATGGCTAGGGAAGCAGATTTATTTGCAGAAGCACGTGGCGGTGTCTACGCTTGTGTTAATAAGGGGCAGCGTGATAGTAAGGGCGTAACTCAGAGTAGATCTGATAATAAGCCGAGTGCGAAGCCAGAGATAAAATGTAGTATTTGTGGTAAGGGACATTTAACATATAAATGTTTTAAGAATCCCGATAGGAAGCAAGCATATAGTGCGGAGGTAGGTGCAAGTGCAAGCGGGTATAGCGGAAGTAAGGGGAGTAGTTATGCACCGAAAGATGAAACACTAAAATCACAGAGTAAGAGCGATACTGTGCAGACGAAGGGTAGTAATTCAGATCGTGGCCGTGGTCGGGGTTATTCCCGCGGACGTGGTCGGGGTGGCGGACATCAAATGAGCTTTTGTAAAACTACAATGAATAGGTCTCATGAAAATGAAGGTCTCTATAAGAGTAAGGAAGAAAGTCCATTAATCAATAATAACGTGGATAGGGAAGGTGGTGTCTGTTACTTTTTAAGGTCGCGATTACCAACAGCACAGGGTACGGTTAATGGTAAGACAGTTGTAGTTTTAAGGGACACAGGTTGTACTGGGTGTGTTGTTCGTAGAAACTTGGTTTCTAATGATCAGTTACTTGGTAGAGAGTCTGATGTAACTTTGATTGATGAGTCTACCCAAAGGTATCCCTTAGCAATGGTTGACATAGATTGTCCATTTTTCACAGGAAAAACTGAGGCATTGTGCATGGAAGATACATTGTATGACCTGGTTATTGGAAATATTGACGGGTCAAAACTTCCCGATATGTCCCATTTTGCAATGGCGGCAGTGACTAGGTCACAAGCTAAGCAAGGTGAAGAGGTCTATAGGAAACTTAAAGTTCCTGATCAAATTATCGCTAGTGATAAGGAGGCATTGAAGCAGGCCCAAGTTGTTGACCCTAAATTGAATGGCATAAGGCAAAGAGTGGAATCTGGGAATGTGACTATTAGTCGTGGATTGAACCGGGGTGAAACTAAGTTTATTCGAAAGAAAGATTTATTGTATAGGCAGTTTACTAAGGGAAACTAGGTCACTTTGCAACTTATTATCCCTGAAGGTTTTCGTGAAAAGGTGTTAAGATTGGCGCACGAAACCTTGATGTCAGGTCATTTGGGCATAAAGAAAACTATGGATAGAGTTTTAACTGAGTTCTTTTGGCCTGGAATTTGTGGTGATGTGGCAAGGTTTTGTAAATCTTGTGACATATGTCAAAGGACTATTCAAAAAGGTCGTGTCACTAAGGTTCCTTTAGGAAAGTTGCCACAGATTGACACACCATTTAAACGAGTCGCTGTTGATATAGTTGGACCGATAGAACCTCGTTCTGACAGGAAATCCCGCTATATTTTAACAATGATAGACTATGCGACGAGATATCCCGAGGCCATAGCGTTACCCGGCATTGAAACGGAACGCGTAGCCGAAGCGTTAGTTGAGATGTTTAGTAGAGTTGGCATACCTGATGAAATGTTAACAGATTGCGGAAGTCAGTTTACTGCTGAAGTTATGAAAGAAGTAAGCAGGCTGTTATCACTCCAGCAGTTAACCACGACGCCGTATCATCCTATCTGTAACGGTCTTGTAGAGCGTTTTCACGCGACGTTGAAGCAAATGCTACGTAGGATGTGCGCAGAACGTCCAAAAGACTGGGATAAATATCTCCCAGCACTACTGTTTGCAATAAGGGAGGTTCCGCAAGAGTCATTAGGGTTTTCTCCGTTCGAATTGTTATACGGACGTAACGTTAAGGGCCCTATGGCAATATTACGTGAATTATGGTCTGAAGAGGTACAGGATGAGCAGGTTCTGTCTACGTACCAGTACGTAATTGAGTTGAGAGAACGGTTAGAGCAGACGTGTAAGTTAGCACATGATAATTTACGGAAAGTACAAGTAAAGCAAAAGGCTTATTATGACAAACGCGCTAGGTCGCGTAAATTTAACGTGGGAGATAAAGTACTTTTATTACTGCCAACTGACAGTAATAAACTGTTATTGCAGTGGAAGGGTCCATATGAAGTAGTAGAGGTGGTGAATAGAATGGACTATAAAATCGACGTCAATGGTGTCGTGAGTACATATCATGCTAATATGCTGAAACAGTATGTCGAACGTCGTACTGTGCCGTCACATTGTTTATTGTCGACTGAGACTACAGAGTCGGTTGATGACGATGGTAGTGATGAATTTTCTCTTGATGATTGTGCTTTTCCGACAGCTAAAGAGCCGGAAACTTATAATGACGTCAGTATTTCAGATACGTTAACGTCAGAACAACGTATGGAGGTTGAAGCGTTGATTAAACAGTACCCGGATGTACTATCAAGTTTACCCGGTCGAACTGATCAAATACAGCACGATATCAAACTACTCACGTCAGAACCCATACGGACGAAAGGTTATTCTATCCCGTATAAGACGCGTAACGTCATGGAGACGGAGATACAGGATATGTTAGATTTAGGGTTAATCGAGCCGTCGATTTCACCGTATTCATCTCCTGTTGTCCTAGTTCCGAAGAAAGACGGATCAGTTAGATTCTGTATCGACTTCCGGAAGCTTAACAAAGTGACGGAATTCGATGCAGAACCTATGCCAAATATGGAGGAGGTTATCAATAAAATGTCAGGACATAGATTCTTTACAAAGATGGACCTGAGTAAGGGTTATTGGCAAGTCAGTCTTACTGAAAGGTCTAAACCTTTGACAGCATTTGAAACGCCTAAAGGTTTATTCCAGTTTAAAACTATGCCTTTCGGTTTGGTCAATTCGGGAGCATCTTTTTGTAGGTTAATGAGAATCATATTGTCCAATCTCCCAAATGTTGACAGCTTTGTTGATGACATGTGGATATTTACTGAAACATGGAAGGATCATGTGACGTCATTACGTCAAGTGTTAGATCGGCTCAGGTCGGCCAAATTGACGGCAAAACCATCTAAATGCATGATCGGATATGGCAGTATCGAGTGCCTTGGTCACAGTATCGTCGGACAGACGGTACGACCGCAAGAGGACAAGATACAGGCTATCAGAGATGCTCCTCGTCCATGTACGAAAAGACAAATTAAATCTTTTCTGGGATTAGCTGGGTTTTACCGTCGTTTCATCCCAAATTTCTCATCCATAGCTTCTCCTCTGACTGATTTAACTAAACGGGATAGACCTAATTCTATCAAAGATTGGCAAGATCAGCATGAAAGGGCATTTCAAACCCTGAAGAGTAGGCTCACGTCTAGTCCTATTCTTCGCTTACCTGTTTTTCAAGAAGGTAACCCGTTTGTACTTCGAACAGACGCTTCAGACGTTGGTCTTGGAGCTATTTTGCTTCAGGAGTTCGAAGGTGAAGGTCGTTTGCCGATTGCTTATGCTAGCAAGAAATTGTTACCTCGGGAAAAGAACTACTCTGTAATTGAGAAGGAATGTTTGGGTATTATCTGGGGTGTTGAGAAATTTCGTAAGTACCTGTATGGGGCGGAGTTCCTACTTGAAACTGACCACAAACCTTTGTCTTATATGCAGACAGCTAAGGTGCTCAATCCCCGAATCATGCGTTGGGCCATGAAATTACAGCCGTACAGATTCAGGATCGTTGCTATCCGCGGCCAAGATAATTTGGGGGCGGACTACCTTAGTAGATAGTTTGGCCTCGTTATGCATCGCACCGTTGTTGTGTATATAGCTAGTTTTCCAGTTTTGACATAGCCTACGATTCGATCGCATTTCGTACTATTTCAGAAAAGAAACATTGTTATGTTTTTTTCTCCCTAAGGGGAAACCTATGTTACGAAATGGATCTAATCGTCCACTATGTCGTCGAGATTATTTTAATCCTTTCAATCAGTAGAGCTACTGCGATTAGGCACTGGCTTTTCAGCTGTGCAAGCCTTACCAGGGTACAAGACATGCACATGCTAAAGTTCTTTCTTTTTTCTGGGAAGTATGGATTGGCACAATGCATCTAACGAATAGTATAAGTTAAATCAATGTTGAACCTATTGTTAGGATTCTCGATACTTTAGGTATTGCCTCACACTGACATTTGCAACCATTTGCTCATTGTATAAAGACGAGATTGTAACAACGTTTTTGTCTTTGTCTGTATTATTTTTTTCTCTCTGTGAAAATTCCCTTCTTGGTTCATAACTGTACAGAGTATTGCATCTTTAGTAACATTGAATTTCAAGAAATAAAAAAAAAAATCCTTTAGTTCATTTGGAAGATCTTGTTGCAGGGTTTCGTAAAAGAGTGGATATATTGGTCTTGTGAAATTCTTCAGCCATGCACTGTATGTCTGAGACCAAATCCTCAGTTTTCAAAACACATACTGATTCCAGCCTGAAATTATACGAAAAACTGTTATGAACTGCTTCTCGTGCGTTAAGGGGAATGGGAACACTTTTAAAGGGAGACCTCTACTACATGCATTTTAGTGTTACTAAATGGATCTAATCGTCCACTATGTCGTCGAGATTATTTTAATCCTTTCAATCAGTAGAGCTACAGTTTTTAGGGCAACTGTGGTAATAAAACATTTACGGAAATTGTGGCTACGTTATGCATGGGTTGTTTGTGAATACCTCTCGTGGACAGCGTATTGCATGATTTTAAGGTGAATACCTGCACGAGTCTTTTGATTGTGGACAGCGTGTTGCATGATTTTAATGTGAATACCTGCACGAGTCCCATGATTTAAATGTGAGACGCATACTATTTATACACCTATCTTTTATTGAAAAGTTAGACGTGGCTGTTTAATTCTTATACTGAGGATGTTATATTGTTGTGTGCCCAGATTCTGAGTTTAGACCAGAACGGTAAGATTTTATTATATTTATTTTAGAATTGTTTGGCTAAGAATGAAAAATGTGACTTCTGATTGATATGGTATGACTATATGTGTCGACTGATTTGATTTTTGTTGGCAGTGATCAGGCTGCGCATATGTCGACCAATTTTGTTTATACTGACCATGCTGCGCATGGTATTTGTATATTAGGAAGTTTTGTAAATTACGGAAATAGTTTATATCACTGATGTTGGTTGCAATGGTGTGCGTCTATTTGACGTCCAGTGACGTCAGTTGTATTCATGTAATTCATGTGACGTCAGTTGCATTCATGTTATTGCGACGTCAGCACTTTTTATATTGGTTTCACGTATACGTGGCCTATAGAAGTAGATTAATTTGTAATGGAACTAATTTATATACTCGTGACGTCAATTGACGCCATAGCATGCACCGCATTAAGGTTTTTTTTCATAAGTTATAATGGTAACATTTGGTCATCATGCGTTTGATTTGCCTTCATTAGACGGCGTCATATGATATAACATCATTAATGTCATGATGTCAGATCAAACGTTATGATCCCAAATGTGTTAGAAACGCTTATTCAGTTATTATATTCTATGGCAAATGGTATTACGCTTAGTTTAAAGAAATGAATTAATAAATGTGCAAGTTAGAATTTGGTCAATCAATTTAATGTAAATAGGTCATTGTTTAGATTATTCATGTTTTATGTGGGGTATGTCATGGTAATGCCTGTTGACGTCAGTATACTTCTTGACAATGTTTGACGTCAGATCCTTCGACGCACATGCGTAGTAGGATCTACGTTTCTTCATTGGCGGAAGTGGTAAGCACACTTTTAGCTTTACATCGTGAGCGCGAGTCGTGTCTAGTGACACGGCTGGCGTGTGCACGTTATGCTCGGCATTCGCCGGGGGCGTTGTATGGTATTTCCAAGACAGGCCCAAGTCTTACGTATTGTTATTATGTAGTTACAATGTATTAAGTGTAAGTTCGTTATTTTTAGGCACATCAAGTCCGGCAGTCAGCTGTTAGGGCTTAGAACCACGTCTCACCTGGAGATGCGATATACGTCTCCAGGTTAATACCAACCCGGGTAGAGGCAGTTACAACGCCGTTTGTGCATGGTTCCTAAGCAGAGGCGGGAAGCACAAAATGTAGGCGGAAGTGGTTAGCACAGTTTTGCCAGATTCTGTGATAAGATCTGAAGGTCACATCAAGTGTGGTACAGTGTTCGTCCACTAAGGTGTATTAATATATATATAGACTGGTCCCTGGTACGATGCAGGGAGCGACCAGTATATAATCGTGCACGTGTTTATATAAGTTGGTGTTCCTCATGATATATGGACTGGCCCATTACATGATCCAGGGAACGACGAATTGAAGTCTACCAACATAAGGCCTTGTTTTTTTGTATGAGCTCAAACTAACGGTTTTTTTTTGTTCTTTGTGTTTTCCTTTAGTTCATGGCGCTGAGCCGAGTACGGTGTTGACGTCAGACGGTAATCTATTTGCGTATTGCACGCAAATCGATTACAGATTTGAAACAAACACCTTACTTGGGCCAGCGACATGAACTGATATGTGTTGTATATTATTGTAATTGTGACAGTTGTAAATTGTATCGTTGTATATAGAATTTACATTATATATAAACTTAAAAAATTCTAACGTTGTTAGAGTTTCCTTGTTAGTGTATTACACTAGTAGATAACCCTTTAACCGGAAGTCACCCTCCGCCGTCCTGGCGACGCATAAGGCTCTACACCCGTGTCGACCGTGTGTAAAACCTTCTGCGTAACATTTAGTTCCTCCTCTCCTTTTTCTTGGAAGGCATACTCTCAAAAAAAGAGGAATTAATACTCTTGAGAGAGAAATTCTTTTTTTTATTACTGGTACGGGGGCGCAAAAAGAAATGGGATGGGTAAAACTGGGACGTTAGAGTGTTAACGTTTTTTTTTCTTCTTCTTCTTCTTCTTCTTCTTCTTAACTAGCTATTAAAATGATCTTTATCCGTTACACAGATAAGAATATTGGCGAGAACATGTACGCGCTGGCCGACACGGTGTTGGGTGGGCTTTGTGTTTTTGCTTGTTCTGCTATGTATGAGTATATGAGGTGCCGTTTTACTATCTATTCCCTATATACGGACATCCATAATTCGATTTATGGATATCCAAAAATGGCTCAAACAGGCTTTGGACCATGAAAATTAGTTCCAGCCAAAGGAACCTCTAGCCATCCAGCGTTAATTTCTATATAAACTGACCCACTAGGGGCCAAGTAAAGATTTCTAGTCAGGCAGGAGCCATCAGAGTTCGAGTCATTGTAGTTCCACTCATCTGCTTCTATCAGTTGATTTTATACTGTAAACGCTTTTCCAATCTACCCTGTCAAGTTTTTATTGTCATTTTATATAGAAACTAACCTTGGATGGCTAGAGGTTCCTTTGGCTGGAACTAATTTTCATGGACAAAAGCCTGTTCCAGCCAATTAAGTCTAATGTACATTGGTACGGGGGGCACAAAAAGAAATAGGATGGGTTAAACTGGGACGTTAGAGGGTTAACCTTTTTTTTATTTTTTTTTTTCCTTTTTCTTCTTCTTCTTAACTAGCCATTAAAATGATCTTTATCTGTTACACAGATAAGAATTTTGGCGAGAACATATACGCGCTGGCCGGTGTTGGATGGGCTTTGTGTTTCTGCTTGTTCTGCTATGTATGAGTATATGAGGTGCCGTTTTTCTATCTATTCCCTATATATGGATATCCATAATTCGATTTATTGATATCCAAAAATACAGCATAATATTGGTCATCCATAATTCGATATATGGATATCTATAATTCGATTTATGGGTAGCCATAATTCGATTTTTTCGATATCCAAATATCTGCAGTATATTGGAATCCAGAAATTGGATTATGAATATCAAAAATTATTAATATACTGATACGCAAAAGAAACTGTGCATAGGGCTCTAACTTATTTTTTCAGAGATCCATAAATGAAAGATAACAATTTTTAGCTTATTCAATTGCCCACAAGATGGTATAATAGAGTTACACGGTGGTTATTCTAAGGACAGTTCCTCTCTCCAACCCCATCTCCTCTATTTCGGGGAAAATGTCTATATTTGACATTTTCCTCAGCATGCCGTCCTTATTATTATATGTGATGCCCCTGAAACATTTTTTTGCGTTTGGATTATAGGCCTATCTGTCCAAATTCGAACATGGAAGAGCTCATTACGATTTTTATGATAATACGATACTCCTTTCGGGAGTAGCATATTCGACCTTTCAGAAGCGTTTTGCATCGCAAAAAAACAACTAAAATGCAAAAATAAATTCCCGTAACCTTGCGGCCGTGAGGCAGTTGGTGTTAGAACCCAATGTGTCTTGGGTACAGCATACGAAAGACGGATTCCATGCCTTTTACCTGCACTACATCGAAAAAGGTATCCAGTTTGCTGGGTTGACAGGGAAAGTTTTTGTGTCGTTGACCCGGCAGGGGACTCGAACCTGCGACCTTCTGCATGAAACAGCAAGCAAGCCTTCTAGTCTTCTTACTTAATTTACTGTAACGTTTTTCCGTCCACCACAACTTTCATAATTTCAGGGTTATAAAAAATGTCAAGAAATGAAAAATTGGTTTTTGTGATATTTTGTCATATTTTAGAGGTGTTGCAGACGATCGAAAAAAAAAGTTTTCATGGTGCATTTCAAACAAAAATTACACAGATATGTCAAAAATGCGTTCAAATTCTGTAAAAAAATGCGACCGGATTTGTCACACATTTGAAAAATATGAATGCATTTTCCACACATGTGAAAAAATGCGTTTTGTGAATATTTCGGTCTCACAAAGCTGTCATTAAATACTTCTTTTTCATACTTTTTCGTTGAATAGCTGACTTTGAACATTGTAGGGCAAGGGCGTACTGTGCTTGCAGTAGGTGCGGGTGGAGGTTGTTTGGACATTTTCTTATGTCTATCATTTCTTTTCTGTCGCCTCCCTCTCTGGGAGACGGTCGGATATAGACTGAATACTAAATGAATACTCGACTGAATCCCAAAACAATCAATCAATGAATCGTTGTATAGTTTGAAGTTTATCGTTATTTACTGCTCCCTTTCGACTTGAAAAATAATAGTTTTCAAGATGCAACATTAATAGTATTACACCCTCCATCATCAATCTTCAGAACAGAACATAAACTTTATTACTCTCAGGTCAACAATGTGACATATGAGGTACAGCGAATAACATATATAGCCGCGAATGACAAGTGTTGTTGTCTGTTATTATAAAAAGCCGAGAAAAAGAACAAAACAAAACAAAACAAACAAACAAACAAAAATCAACAGCGGACTGACAGAGGGGGCGAGGGAGAAAATAAATTCATCTTTACAAATACCAAAGGAAACAGAGAGAGAGAGAGAGAGAGGGGGGGAATGTGGCAAAAATGTTTATTTCTTGGAAAAAAATGTTAAAGTGAAATAAAATGGAATAGAAATAAAATAGACTGTCACATGTTCATGTTGAAAATATCATTCTGTGATAGTGAAATGCAGTCAACCTTAACTCTTGCAAATTCTAGACGTCAAGGGCATTTAGTGACCTTGGATTCAGATCATTTGCCTGTTGTGTATCAACCTTTTTAAAGGACATCTCCTCTGAAACTACTGAGCTAACTTCAATTAAATTTCATATGCAGCCTTCAGGCAAAGCGGGAAAGAAAGTTTGTATATTTGGCCCAGGTCACATGACCAAGATGGCCACCATGCCCATATTTGGCAAAAACCTTAAACAATCTTCTTCTCTAGAACCAATTGGCCAATTGTCTTAAAACTTGGTATGTAGTATCTTAGGCTCCAGTACTATCAGTTTATATAAATAATGACCTTGTGTTGACATTGACCTATTTTACCAGAGGGTCAAATTATGTCCCTTCATTTTGCGGCGAGGAGTCTTGGTGCAAATCAATCACACCCAATCGGAGCATGCTCGGCCAATTCCGTGAATCAGACGTTGATTTACGAAATTTGCCGAGCGATGTTCCGATTGCAGTTGCACCCTTTGTGATCCAGCTCTGGTCGGTTCTTCTCTCTATTATAGTGTAATACTTTATTATTATTATTACTATCATTATTATTATTACTATGATTGTTGTTACTATTATTATCATTGTTACTATTATTATTGTTATTAATACTATTATTATTAAGATTGAAAAACACATTTGACTATAAAAGATGATATCCCGGCGGGCACGTGGCATTGGGGAGGCGTCGTACTGACGTCAAGGCGACGTCTTTCGACATCGCGTGCCCGCTGGGATACTGAAGCTGTCAGCCTTCCCAGCGGGCACGCGGCGATTGATCGACACTCAATCGGCGTTGATTCGGCGTCACGACGTTGAATCAGCGTTTGTTGAGTGTTGATTCAGCGTTGTGTGCCTTGTGGGTTAGATTCTCAAACTCGTATAGGTCTATGTAGGTAGTTAGACAAACATTGGTATTACTTTTTGTTAAATTGTTGTTATATCCATGTTTATATCAATTACTTCTAGTTTATATGTATGTACACTTTAGTCACAGAAATTTTGTATAGCACTTTTATATTCATGTCATCAAATATATGTATCTGTATTGCTACACCAACTGGAGAGGACAAATATAGGCAGTGCCTACGTCCAATCCAGTGGCTCATGTATGTACTTTTATATATGTGTTGCCATGAAATTGTGAATAAATAAAATTATGTCCCTTAGGCTTTCGAATGGGAAATTAAAAGCTGAAACGTGCATTTTTCTGTTGCTATTGTGCTCTGTGATATTGAAATGCAATCAACCTAACTTCTTGACAGTTCTAGAACTTAATGCCATTTAGTTACTTTCAAACAGACATTTATTATAAACCAACCGATTCAAAACAGTACCTTCTATACACATCATGTCACCCGAAACATACACGAAACAGCATTCCATATAATTTAGCAAGAAGATTAAAAATGATTATTTCAGAAGACAACACACTACTTGTAAGGCTTGAAGAGCTTGAAAAAGTTTCTTTTGAAGCAAAAATATCCCTCAGCGCTTATTGATGACAGTATAGCAAAAATTAAAGTTTTAAAAAGACCTGATTTACTCAAACCAAATGAATCAATTAACAAAGACAGCAATTTAATTCCATACGTCACAACATTTAACCCGAATAACCCAGAAATATACGCCGAAATTCGACAAAACAAGTCTATCCTCATAAGAGACGACAGAATGAAGACCATCTATAAACAGAAAATATTTTTTAAAAGCAAACGACAACCTCCAAACTTGAAGAAATTACTAACTAAAGCAAAATTTTCAAATAAACAGCAAAAGAAATTTGAAGTCACAAAATGTAAAGAGTCAAGATGTGGGCTATGAAAACATATTAAAGAAGGGTCGACATTTAGCTTTAAGGGTGAAACTTTAACCGTCAATGCAGAAATGTCTTGCACAGTCAAGAACGTACTATACGTAATAGAGTGCCGGGGATGTGTAGAGTATTATATAGGGGAAACGAAAAATTTTAGAAAACGAACCACGCTACATAACCAGCACATTAGACATGAAAACCTCCGAATGATCCCTGTAAGTGGCCATATTACCACTTGCTCGGACAAAGATCCCAAGTATTTTATGTTTCCTTTTTTAAGATGAACTCCGACAGTATTATAGATAGAAAATAAAAATAAAAATAATTTTTAACAAATTCAAACCAGATCTTAATTCAACACAAAAAGCATGGTGGATACGCCAGATGAAAATGCATTACAACCACCTGTCTACACAACATTGTTAAAAGATGTAATGTTATTTAAGACGTAACGTCATTAAACTGACGTTATGACCTTGACAACGTTTATTCATGTCATGTAGTAAAGTAGCTGACATATTTAAGGCTTTGAAAATTGTTTAAATATGAAACCGGTTAGCCTATAATAAAAGAAATCTAGTGGACCCGACTTCAAATTCCAATGGGTACTAACTGCGCTCCTCTTGTTGCAGATTTGTTTTTATTTTTCTATGAAAGAGACTTTATAATGTCTCTTTCTGATGATACTCAATCTCATGTCATTGAAGCATTCAACTCAACGTCGACTTGGACGACCTTTTAAATATTGACAATCCTTACTTTGAAGGAATGGTTGGTCAAATTTATCCTGCTGAATTGCAATTAAATAAAGCAAACACTTCAGATACCGAGGCCTCATTTTTGGATTTACATTTATCAATTTTAGACGGATTTTTTTCATCTAAAATTCATGACAAACGCGATTATTTTGATTTCGACATTGTTAATTTTCCGTTTTTGGATGGTGATGTTCCCCGCACCACTTCTCATGGTGTTTACCTTTCTCAACGTATTCGCTTCGCTAGGGTGTCTAGTCATTTGGCTGATTTCAATGCTCGTAATAAAAGTTTGACTGCCAAGCTTTTACAGCAGGGGTATCGGTATCATAAACTTCGGAAAGCTTTTTTCTAAATTTTATCGTAGACACTTTGAATTGGTTTCTAAATATAATACAGGGTTAAGGTCACTTTTGCAACAAGGCCTATCGGAACATGAATTTTATGGTGACTTAGCATATAAATTGCGCAAAATGGTAGGGGATACAGAATTTCCTGATCAAATTAAGAAAATTATCATGCGATTTAAACGCATTGGCTATAACATAGATGTAATGCGACAGTCTGCATGCTAGGTGGTTAACCCTATCACGGTTGACAACTTTGCTGTCCTCTTTAATTGCACTCAGGTGGGTCAGGGTTCAGACTCTATGATAGCCCCTACATAAAGCTATATATAAGTTGGTTGGGGCCGGTTGTTTGTCCGTTTCTTGGCTCTCCGGGGTTCAACTGGTGGTCTTCTTTTGTTCCAGTGTTTCAGTGGTGTTGCTGACGCCCCAGGGATCTCCAGGTGTCTCAACACGTTTAGGCTGTCGAATCCTCTTCCTTGCTTCATCACGGTCTTTTCTTGATTTTAATTGTTTCCCGTGATGACTCTCTGATGAGTTAGGAGACCTCCATACGAACCGAACTACTAACTATTTGTGTGCACCGCGGCGGAGGGTAAGGGCCCAGTAAAACCGGGTTTGGGCCCAGTAAAACCGGTTTAACCTCCCCCCCCCCCAGTAGTTATTACTGACCGTCCCAAGGCGGTACTTTCGTTGCGGTTGCATTCGTCTTATGTTCGGTGCTGTTTAATTTATTGTGTTGTCATTTTAACCCTTCTATAATAAAAATTGAAAATAGGTAAAAATAGTTGTTGAATGTTTTTCGTATAATTTGCTTAGTCTGTTGTAACCGTTCTGTTGGTCTAAATTATTTAGTTCAGTAAAGATAGCTGAGTTGCCACCTATTTGGGAAAGAGCTGCTGACTCGGCTTATCACTTGTTATTTATTGTTTGTTGGGATGTCTTTGTGAATCTTTCCCATTGATGTTGGGGATAGGGTTTGGGATCTGATTCAGTCAGTTCCCGAAGTGTAGTTACTCTTTATATTCTAATCATTTATTTACTATATATATATATATATATATATATATATATATATATATATATATATATATATATATATATATATATATATAGGGAGAAATGAGACAAACATCAAACAAAAATCTTCCCGGTAGCACTGGATCCAACAAATGGATTCAAAATGATTGAAATAAGTATATGGTAGGATTAAATCATCAACAGTAAATATTGTTTTGCACTATTGATGATTTAATCCTACCATATATATATATATATATATATATATATATATATATATATATATATATATATATATATATATATATATATATATATAAGAGAAAATCGGAAACACCACAACAAGTCACATTTTGTTTTATTCCTCAAGCGCTTTCAGTAGTGAAACATTATCAAGAGGTTTAGAAACAATATGGCGACGTTGTCAAGGGTAATAACGTAACGTCATAACAAGAATTAGTTTCCGGTACGTTCGGCGTTAAGTTCCGGCTTCAGTGTTCTTATGTAAAACGACTCCCGTTGTTTTCTACTTACAACACTATCTGTTTGCATTTTAAAGAAAGGGAATATATGATATTTCGGAGTCTTTGCCTGGGCACAATTATCTATATGTGTGCTTACTTGTAGCATCCTTGTGGACATGTCTCTAATTTGTTGATTATGGACTGTTACACGTTTTCGCAGGTCCCCGGTTTCGCCTATATATTCTTTACCACACCCCGCACAGACAATCACGTAAATAACATTTTTTACATCGCATGAAATATTGGTTACTACTTTCATAATTCTACCGCATTTAAATTTGAATTCCTCACCTTCAAATAAATGAGGACAAAGTTTGCGATTCGATCTATTGCAACGTGATACTTTTGGACTGTCCTGAATTTCTGTAAATTTAGCTCTTGTCAGTAACTTTTTTTAATTCTTTGGTTGACGTTTGCTTTTTATGATTTTATATGGTTCCAAAACTTCGTTCATATGTTCATCTCTCGTTAGAACCTGTAAATCGTTACGAATATCGCCAAAAATCTCTGTATGTTTGGGATTGTGTAAGTAATTAGGTCTTGCTCGTTTTTACTTTTAACTGTTCGAACAGTTTTTAAATCTAAGGCTTTTGCTTTTTCAATGCCAGCTGTAATTAACTGTTCTGGGTACTTTTGTCTAGTCAAAAAACATTTTAGCTCAATGAAGCGATCATTTAAAACATTTTCGTTGGAAACAATACAACGTAAACGTCTTGCTAAAGAGAAAGGTATGCTTGTTTTGATATGTTTAGGATGGCAAGAGTGAAATAAAAGATATAACTTGCTGTCGGTAGGTTTATAAAATATGTCCGTTTCAACTAGTCCGTCTATGTTTTTTATCTTCACATCCAAGAATGGCAATTCTTTTTCACTGGTTTCCATTGTAAAGTTAATATCTTCATGTAAATTATTTAATATTGAATGAAACTTTTCGAGGTCGTCTTTAGTCTTAGACCATAGAATAAAGCAATCATCTAAAAATATTTTCCATGTATTTTCAAATTCTTCCCTAAATGTCGGTCCAAAATCTGAAGCTATCTGATTATAAAGTTTTTGTTCAAGGTAACCAATTGTTAAGGTAGCGTAAGTGGGTGCAACCTTCGTGCCCATCGCTGTACCTTTCTTTTGTCTGAAAAATTCATCGTTAAATTGAAATGTATTATTTTCTAGGATAAAACGTAATGGTTCAATAACAAATTCTTTTGAAAACCTTTCAGGTAGCTCTTCAGAAAACTGCTCTATCCAAAAGTTGAGAGCTTCTATTCCCAGACTATGGGATATATTAGAGTATAACGATTCAACGTCAAATGTTGCTAGAATTGTTTCTTTGGGTATTCTGTTTGGTAAACTATTCAAAAAATCTGTTGTATCTCTCAGAAAACTCGGTACATGTTTAATAAATGATTTAAGCAATATGTCTAAAAGGTTGCTAATTCTGTGCGTCTGACACGCTGGACCCGCGACTATCGGTCTTAGCTTTAAATCATTTACATCTTTAATTTCAACATAGGATGACTCTGCAGTTTTACACTTTTCAGAAATTTGTTTACTTTTGTGGACTTTCGGTAGTCCGTAAAATTGACTTTCTTTCTTTTCGAAACGCGTAAGGTAGTCTACTTCTTTATTTGTGAGACACGTGCTGTATTTTTTGATAGGTCTATCATATTTTATACGTGTTTCTTTTTTGGGATCATCTTTTAATCGTTCATAATAAGATTCATCCATCAAAATGTTATTAACCATGTTCTTATAATGTTCAGTATCCATTATGATAACCGACCCACCCTTATCAGCTTCCTTTAAAATTATATTTTTGTCTGTAGATAATGACCTAATTGAATTCCTTTCATGCCTCGTCAGATTATCTTTTACTGTTCTTTCATTATCAGTTAAAGGAATACTCTCGACTGATTTTACGAACTCATCAAGAGCTTGATTTCTGTTCTTTGGCGGTACAAAATTACTCTTATTTTTTACCAAAGACATGTCATCATTTTCACAATTATGAAAGTACTCCGCAAGACGAATTTTACGGGTGAATTCTGCTAAATCTTCAGTTATTTCTTGATTATCTGTTTTAACGGGGGTGGGTGTGAATTTTAGGCCTTTTCCTAATAGCTTAATTTCTGTTTGATTGAGTCCCCTTTTAGATAAATTAATAACTTTTATATCAATGTCATCTCTATAAGAAGCACTGTTACTTATCTCACTCTGTTCCGATGTGGTTGCTGTTCCAAAAAATGCTCCTCAGTAGGCTGGTGGTTTCTTCTGTCGTCCATTTCGTTGATATCTTGATCACGTGTTTCCCTGCGTTGCCGATATGTATATTCCCTATCTTGTTCATATTCTTGATTTCGTCCATATGTTGAATTTGGAGATTGATAACGCCTTCTGAAATTTCCCTGGTTCCTGTAACCGTTATTGGTTTGGGCTCCAATGTATGTAACTCGGTTGTAGTAAGGGTTGGTTCTGTTTGTGTTGACATTCACTGCATCAGCATAACTTTGATACTGTGTTTGTCTATATCCGGTATTCCTCACGTTTTGATACGACTGTCTTGGTTCTCTGAATTCTGATCTTTGAGAGTTGGGTCGTCTAGTCACCCTCGTATTAACTGCTAGTCTCTGTAATTGAGAGTCATCACTGGGCGAATCATCATCAAATCTGTCCTTAAAGAAAGGATTTTTCGACTGGTATTTGGCCGTAAACTCTTGTGCATACCTTGTTAGCCATGATTTATTTTTGTTATCCCACACCTGTTGTGAGATTTCTTCTTCTCTTTTGACATCTTCTGTCCATAGTTTCATCAACATATGACTTTGAGATCTTAATTCCAAAAGTTCCTTTTCCGTTCTAAAATTATCTAGAACTTGTCTTTCCCTTTTTCGTCGTTGATCTTCTGGTTCGTTAGATATTTGCTTTATTTGAAATTTTCTCGGAAGAACTATTGGTGTGTTGTTACGCCATTGTTCATATATTGCCGCTAAGTTTTCGTTGCGTAATTTTTGCCAGAAATGTCTTTTTCGGGTGTTCAAGTTCCTATTCCATAACTGGATGATTGACTGCTTAAGTTTCACCGTCTCATTCTCCAGATATGTATTATATATATATATATATATATATATATATATATATATATATATATATATATATATATATATATATATATATATATATATATATATATATATATATGTATATATAATACGAAAACACTCTATGGATGCACAAATATATTTTATTCCTAATTATGACTAACCGGTTTCATGAATTTAATCAATTTTCAAAGTCTTTTAAGAACTACACCGTTAACTGAGTTGTAACAATGATAACGTTATGTTGCTAAGGAAGTTAACGTAACGTAACGTTATCAACTTCCTTCCGGTTAATATACGATGTGTAATGCATTTAAAGCAGGGAATTGAGTTTAGGTAAAAACGTTCGAATAAAGAACTTCTCTTTTTCTTTCCTTATGATTATGCTTTCGGTTTTCATTTGAAAAAGAGGAAATATAAAATATTTCGGTTCCTTATCAGAGCAGTCAGCAATATGTTCACTAACAGGTATTTTCCGAAGTTCCGGGACTCTTATATGTTGGTTATGGAGAGTTACTCTTTTTCGCAGATTATTGGTTTCCCCTATATACGTTTCGTTGCAACCCCGGCATATATATATATTTCAGCTTTCTCTTATATTAACTGCCATAGAAACATTAACTGATGCGATTAAGAACAGAAATGTGCAGAACAATACTTCAAGTAATGAGACTATAAGCCCGGCCCTAACAGAAATGACATGACATCTCATCAAATATTTCAACTAATAGAGAGCAAAACACTGAAATGCTCACAAGGACCAAAAGATTACAAGCAGAAGAACAGGCGCTGAAAATTAAAACATTTTGGTCAAACAAATTGGACTTTAAAATAAATAAACGGAAAGAAGCATTTTGGAACATGATAAAAAATAAGGGTCATCACGAAACGTATGAACAATGGCTTTCTGGAGATGTAACTGTAGTCCCTAGATACATACAGCGCAAGAAATTTATCAACGAACAGCCTAATCAACAAGCAATTAGAGCGAGTGCAGCACTAAACGATTTTAAAGCCGAAATAGAACTTCAAAAATTGAGAGCGGATCAAAAGCAGGGAGCGGTATTTACAAATAGACAAAGAAATGCTGGAAATCATTAAAGAAAAAAGTACGGGACAGACAAGGGAGTTTTTAAGCGATATGTGGGCACAAGAAACTGCACGTAATGAAAGTATTTCAAAGCGGCGGTGGAAAAAGAATGAAAGGTGGCTAAAACAATATGAAGATTCGTTCAGAGAAGAATATAAAGACCAGAACCCATTCTTCGAGACATATAAAGAATCAAGCACACAGGACAGGCAAACGGGGCCGAATGGCTCCGAAAATCAACAACTTGTAACAAATACCACAACAGGTAGACAAACACTTTTTCAACCAAGAACAGGAGAAAGAGACAGCGGACAACTGAGATTCAACAGCGCAAGAACTAGATCAAGAAACAACCTTTCACAACAAAGAGACACTAGAATCCAGAATATTCAGGAGCAATCAGACAATGTCAATGACGAAACTTTTTTAGAGCAGAGCGACAGTTCAAGCACCTTAACCTACCGGAAGGTAATAAAATTCCCATAAAAATATTTAACCTGTCAGATCGAAACCTAACACGAGATGAAATATCCATCTTGTCGAGGGGTCTCAAATTTACACCAACACCTGAAAAACGAAACCTTCAAGAAGTCAAAACAGACATTAACGAATTCCACAGAAAACTAAGACTTAAAGAATACTTTTTATGAAAATGAATATAAAGATGATGGCTCTTTAGTAAGAAATAAAAGTGCATTTGAACCTACAAGAGGTAGAAATATGGCACTAGACAAATTTATCACAACAGCTAAAGAATTTCCGATGTCACAACTACCAACAAAATCTAAATTTAACATTTCATTAAATGAGCGAAAATGCATATCGAGTTTACAGAATGATAATTCAATCATGATCAAGGAAGCAGACAAGGGTGTGGCTTTATTAGCCGAAACTACGTAGTCTGGCCCATGTTCCTACTTCTGTACGTATTCTCTGCTCTTGAAGGAACTTTTTAAGATTTTAATTTTACCTCACTGCAGCTGGTGTTGTGCCGTGTGGCGGCCGTAAAACGTCTCCCCGTACATCATCCATAGTGCAGATTATATTTTATTTACATCCTTTGAGATCAGAAGATAGGTTCTGAGAAATCTAAAATTTGGGATCGATTTAGACTATTATTCTAGATCATCGTCTTTTATATTATTTGGACCCTTTTGAAACTAATCGGTCTTTGGGTCGGCTGCCCGGTTGGGGTTGAGAGGTTGTAGTATGCTTTTTTCTGGTTTCGATACCAGATATTGTCAGGGTCACTGACGAGGCTTTATTAGCCGAAACTACGTAGTCTGGCCCATGTTCCTACTTCTGTACGTATTCTCTGCTCTTGAAGGAACTTTTTAAGATTTTAATAGTGATAATGAACAGAGATTATTATAAAAAGAATTTGCTTGAAATGCTTGGTGATAACACGTTGTACAAACAAACTAATGATGACTGTTCAAAAACGACATTCAAGAAAATAAAAGCTTTGATTAAAATAAGCGGCGAGATAACAAGACATGAGATAGATTACTTGCTAAATGTTTAATTCAAATCAAGTTCTTTTTATGGCCTTCCGAAAATTCATAAAAGTAAACTTATTAAAGAAAAGTGTAAACAAACAAATTCGCCTTATTTGGAATTAAAAGATCCAATGGACTTGCACTTTCGACCTATTGTAGCAGGCCCGGTTTGTGAGACACACAGATTAAGTAATCTTATTGATGTTTTACTAAAGCCATTTATACAACATGTGACAAGTTATATAAGAGACGATTTAGATTTTCTATCTCATTTACCGACAAACATAAATCAAAATACACTTTTAGTTTCTTTTGACGTAACAAACCTTTATACAAGCATTTCCCATTCCCTTGGATTAGAAGCAATAGAATCTTGGCTGGTTAAGTTCCCCTCTTTAATTCATAGGCGATTCACCAAGCAATTTATTTTAGAAGGAATCAAAACGATTTTAGAAAATAATAATTTCCTGTTCGACGATCAATTTTATAATCAAATAAGAGGCACTGCTATGGGAACAAAATTCGCCCAAACATACGCAACATTGGTTTTGGGTTTTCTTGAAGGTAAACTACATAAACAATTAGAAATAACAGATAAACAATTTTCTATATATGTAAGAGAACAATGGAAACGGTATTTAGACGATTGTTTCATTCTGTGGACGAGATCCGAGGAAGAACTCCTCCATTTTCACAATGTCTTAAATACTTTGCATCCCGATATAAAATTCACGATAGAAATGAATGAACATGAATTACCATTTTAGATATACTCATAACAAAACACAACACACAAATAAGTACGGATATATACTACAAAGAAACAGATACAAAACAATACATTGACTTTAAATCTTGTCACCCAAGTCATACTAAACGCAGTAGTCCTTATAACTTAGCTAGGAGAATTTGTACTATAGTATTAGATCCTAATTTAAGAAGCATAAGATTAAATGAACTTAAACAGTCATTTTTAAGCAGGGTCTATCCGAGAAAGCTGATAGAAAGTGGAATTAATAAAGCAACTCAAATTCCTAGAAATGAACTCCTTGTCCCAAATACTAAACAGGATAATGACATAATAACATATGTTTCAACTTACAATCCTAAAAATCCAGAAATGTTCAATGAAATAAAAAACAACACACCAATCTTAATGAATGATTCAAAAATGAGAGCTGTTTTAAGCACAACTAGTTGTATCAAAAGTAAACGCCAACCACCAAGTCTCAAGAAACTACTAACAAAAGCTAATTTCACTAGTAGTACATCTGGTCATAAAGAATTTCGAGTAACTAAGTGCGGCAGACAAAACTGTTCTTTATGTCAGCATATAGTAGAAGCAACTTCATATAATTTTAAAGAAAAGATTTTTTATGTCAATCAAAACATGTCTTGCGACGTACAAAATGTTATATATGTCATAACTTGTAATGGATGTGGAGAGTATTACATCGGCCAAACGGGTGGAAAACTAAGACCAAGACGTACTGTCCATGCCCAACAAATTAGGGACCCTTCGACAAAAATGATACCATTAAGTGCCCATTTGGCTACCTGTTGTAAAAAAGAACCTAAATTTCAAATGTTTCCTTTCTTTAAATTGAATTTAGTAAGTACTTCCGCCAGGTTAACCAAAGAAAGTTACTTTATGCAATGTTTTAAACCCAAGTTAAACGTAACATAACTATGCTAATAGCATACCTTGAAAGTATTACGTCACGGGCGTAACGTCATAGACGTAACGTCTTAATTAGTTGCTTAGTAATAACGTAACGTTTATTGTCACGATACACTGATGAGTTGGTACGAAATGCATTTGTTTTTGTGACGATTAAACAAAAAAGATAGCATGTGAAGTCTTTATCGATTTTAGCTATATATATATATATATATATATAGCCCCGAACTATGCGACACTTACTATGGGATATCTAGAACAGAAAATCGAAGAAATATATGGTCAAGAATAAAGTGTTGAATTCAAAAATTCATGGAAAAGATGTTTAGATGATTGTTTTATTATCTGGACAAAAGCTCTTGATGAATTAAAGTATTTGCATGACACCTTGAATAATTTACACCCGGACATAAAATTCACTATGGTTTGCAACAATGAACACCTACCGTTCTTGGATGTCCTGGTACAGAACCAAGAAGGAAAAATTCAAACTAGCGTCGTTTATAAACCAACAGACAGCAAAGCGTACCTGCTTTTCCAGTCATGCCACTCAAAACACACAAAATAAGCATTCCTTTCTCTCTGGCCAGACGCATTCGAAGTATTGTATCGGATCCAGCTATTCTAGAACAACGCTTTCAAAAAATCCGTTAAGAAATACTCGTTATCGATCGGAAATGGTGGACACAGACGGACGGACGGACGGATACCGGAAGGTACATTATATTACCCCGCCACTAACGTGTGGCGGGGTCTAAAAAGAAATATCATGAAGCATTATTTTAGGATATCTTAAAATCGATTTATGGATATCCTAAAATCAGCCTAATCAAGAATATCTTAATGGAATTATGGTTATCCTAAAATCGATTTAAGGCTATCCTAAAATCGGCGTTTTTTAAAAATTTCCAGATAAAATTTTTAGGATATCCTAAAATGGCTGATTTTCGGAATATCTTTAAATCGATTAGAGGATATCCTAAAATCTAATTATAGAGGTAATAAATTTAGCATGATTTTTGAATAGTCAAAAATGTATTTTATATCAAAAATGTATTTCAGGATATCCAAAATTGAATTAAGGATATCCGAAAATCGATCTATGGATATCAATAAAAGCAATATAAGATATCCTCAAATAATTATGGATATCCGACATTATTGTAGGATATCATATATTTAGTTTAAGATATCCATGAATGAATTATGGATATCCTAAAATGAAATTGGGATATCCATAATAGGGGAAAAAAGTTAAAACGGAACCCCATAGACGCCGCCATGTACACTCTCAAAGTTTTAACTGGCGGAGTTTCTATCCCAAACAAGGCATCGCAAGCGAAATAATCCCCTCGCACCTGGCTGTTAACCCTAGTTGGATTTTAGAGCTGGATGGATAATCGTTTGCTAGTGTGTATGTCCAAGGAAGGCCATATTTAACACTTGTATAAATACTACTGGAACCGATTATAAATGAGAATGCTAGAGTGACAATAAAGGGTTCGGTCTGTAAATAGTAACAGCAACCTGGACCTTCATCCCTCAAGCGCAAACTTTTTTAATACATTATCATACTAAAATGGCGCTTACAAGTATAGGGATGTTTTTATGAATATTAAATACGCCTCCGTTATTTGAATTACAATTATTTAATATAATATTTGGTAAAAAAATGTTATAAAAGGCTTATGTGAAAGTGACTTAAATTTTATTATTTATGTATATGTAATATGCATTACACATGTGTCTACATGTGTCTATATGTCTAAGTATGTAAATGTTGGAGGTGTTTGTTTTATATATTTTTTTTTGCCAATAAATGAAAAAAAAATACTAAAATTATAAAAAGGTAAACTGTAATCGATTTATATATGAATTTTTTACAGCAACGACAATGCTTTCTGAAAAAAAGAAAGAAGAGACCCTAACCTTAGCCATAGTATCGACAAACGCAAACTTATTCAATAAATTATAACACTTAACATTTATGAGAAATTATATTAAAATCGATTCATAAATGCGGGCACTAGAGACATGACAAAGATATTTTTATTTATTAAATAACAACTGTGACCTTGACTTAGACCTTAGAATCCTAAAACGAAAATTTAGCTTAAGGATTATATCATACTGAATATGTGTATGAAGTTTGATTCTAATCGATTCATAAATGAGGGTGCCATAGGATGGATGTGTGGATGGATGGATAGATCACTTGCAATTTTACGTTTATTTCAATAGAATTTCTGTTATCAGGATGACGGGACGGTGATAATAAAAGCCTGTGTGCAATGGAACTTCGTTTACAGTAGGAAAGATTCTCACTGAAAGTGGGGCTCGAATCCAGTCCGCTAGATCAGTAGGCCAGTTCTTGACCCACTGAGCTGCCGGGGCTCCAATGAGAGTGCGAGCAAAAAGTGACAACATTTTTAAAAAAAAACATTGACCGTGAAGCCCTAGCAACATAAAACTCAAAAGTGGCTTAAATACTGTCATGTTTATCATTTCAGTGAAGTATGTTTAATTCATGAGGGCACTAGAGAGGTGACATATATTCAAACTTGCAACTGTGATCTTGCCTTTGGCCAAAGCATACTGAAATGAACACTTGTCCTAGATACCATCAAATACGACAAAACCAATAAAGTGGTATGTGCGTCCAGTGAATACTCAGAACAGCATGGGCATCCGCCCAAGTTGACCAGAGCCTTCTCTGTGCGCTGAAAGGGTAACTAAGGGTCTTAACTAAATCAATGCAGACTGCCATGACTCTGAATGCACTGGGCAAATGCCCAGGCTGATCCCAGTCTTGGCTTGGCGCACATGTCACTTTGTTGGGTATCTCATGTAATGCTTAACAATTATGTGATGATATATCAAAAGCAATCACTTAGTGAGAGCGCTACAGCGATGACCTTTTTCTGAACGCAGCAATTGTAACCATGACCTTAGATTTCGCACCCTGCTGATCAAATTTTTACACGTATATCTGGCCACACGTTACATAAGGACAAATGCAAGAAATCAGTGTCAACTTAGATTTAGTTAGGCTTGATCAGATTATTGCATATATATTGATTTGAATCGCAAGAAATCAAAAATTATTTTAGTTAATTCGGATGATCTTGATTCTTAAATGTACAGGATATTCCATCTGAAGTGATACTTAATTGCAAGAAATCAAATAACTATTCAGTTCAGTTGAAAGATCTTGATCTGTAACTGTACAAAGGATTGCATCTGTAGTGATATGAATTGCAAGAAATCAAATACTTTCTCTACTGCAATTGGAAGATTTTAAGGAAGCTATATTGGCTTCCCATTAATTCTCCCCGCCATAAGGTGTAAATCGTGTTGGGGAGGCTCATCGCACCATCATACCCCACAGTCTATGCCCTATACATATTTGTGTAATGCATGTTTTTATGCAAAGAAAAAAAGTAATACCTTTCATTCAATTCTCCCACATCTATACTGAGTTCCATTAACAGTTTATCACTTTTTCAAGTCCACATCTATCTACGTACACATATATTTAAATGGTGTCGTGTGAAAAGGTAACATATGGCAACTGGGGCCACGGAAAAGCCAAAGCAGCTCGCACAACGGTGCAGTGTGGTCTTGATCGAGTCTGTTGGCAAGTACAGTTTTCGTATCTAGCAGGACCTTAACAGCGAAAGCAAAAGCTTCTGATCAGCCCACACCAATGCAGAGATAAATCTACTTATTTACTGCACAGAAAAGCCTCCCCTCACAACTGCATTTTTTCTCGGCGCTGCCGAGTGTAATTTCACTTTTGTTCCACATGTCACAAGATTTCATTGGTCAAATAAGTGCAAGTGACATTACGTAGTTTAAACTTATAATACCTGTACAACAACAGACGATGCAAATGGAATGGCAGTGTGGAAACTGATGAGACTGCTCCTGTAGGAGCATTCTGATGCTGGTCTACATTATCTGTTCAGAGCTATCTGCCCCCAATCCTTTTAATTCTCAGCAACATGTACATGAAATATTTTAGATACGTGAGATGTCCCTCGTGCAACGCCTGCCACTCGACAGTCCATATCCATATTTTGTCTATTATGAATAAATAAAATAGGTAACTGCCGACTTTAAAATAATTGCTGTAAATGCAAACATATTAAATGGCTTTTACAAATGGGGCCGAGATAAAATGACGACAAAATTGCCATCTTGTTACTCAGAATTTGCTCAAATGACACAAGAGTGAAAGTGACATCAGCCATGATTATCAAAGGCTAAGTACGTATAGTTCATGATCATCAAAGGCTTATCAGCTATCGCTCGATATTATCTTGTTAGATATTTGGTATTTTTGATGAACTTATTAGTAAGTCTGCCATTTCACCTTTACGTAGATGGTTCCAAATCATATTATCCTAATCGTTGTACATCAATTTTGGATTCTATAATTAAAAGATATGTCCGATGTGCGGTTTCTGATAGATTCGATAACCTGTACACTTTTGTTTTATAGACGACAAGACTGAATGGCCCAAGAAGATTAAAATGCAATATTTAAAATATTTGGTCCAAATGCAAATTGCGGGTTCTCGATTTAATCGCTTTTTAGGTGAATCTATAATACATATCTGTTTTTTTTTGTTTTTTTTTTAAATGGCATTTCCAAGTCCTTCATTGCATGTGCTTGTTTATATGCTGTCAACCAAAAAGGCATAATTTTCACTGATGCACTTTCATTCATACGAATTAAGCTCTTTCTTTTTCTCTCTGCTACACACACACACACACACACACACACACACACACACACACACAGATACACACATACACATACGCACTCACGCACATCTTATTTATTTGGGGTGAATTTAAATGTTTTTAAACTCTATAAAAGGTCCTAGCGCGACCTCATTTGATACACGACATGGTAATACTGTCCCTTTTGATGTAAGGGATAATTGAAACACAGAATGTCCAGAATAGGGCAACAAGATGGTCGTTAAGTTGAAACAAATTCGATACCACGAACGACTCAGGAATTTAGGGCTCCCTCCCCAGAATGTACATGGGAACTAGCTTAAATGATTGAGCTTTATAACATCATGTCGATAAAATGAATAAGGAAAACTTTGGCCGTAGAAATAAGTATGTATAAGAGAACATACTTTTGATGGATGGATGGAAGGATGGATGACTTGCGTTTTACCTCCTTTTCTACAGTTTTTCAGGACGACGGGTTGGGTGATAATGAAAAGTTGTGCAACGGAACCTCGTTTACGACTGAAAACATACCCACCTACAGCGGGGCTCGAGCCCGGGACCATTATATCTGCAGGCCAGCGCTTAACCTACTGAGCTACCGGAACTCCAAACATATTTTTGAATTCTTTCGGATAGAGCAAGGACGGATATTAGCCATCAATGAAACAATCTTACAGAGATTGTGGTTGCAGCACCCGCTCTCAATTCATTTTAGGCACGCCTTTAATGGTTTTTGGCAATCCAGACTTATAAATTCAGTGCCCCCTGTTACAATAAGTAGCAGTTGTTTGCTGTCGAATACGCATTTAAATACCGGACTGATATGACATATTAGTCGACAGAGTACTAACAATCGGGAGGTGCGGCCATGGAGTCTATCCGTTGAGCCTCTCTGGATGCGCCGTTACATACGACTAATTGAAATAAAAAGAAAAAACTATTAACAGAACATGTATTAATGATATCTGGAGACAGCTGTTATAGCGCATATTGTCGGAAGCTCCTTAGATAATACGCGATTGATAAACTATAAAAGCTGACAAACAACATTACATAATATGCCGCGGTTTTCAAACTATATTTGGTACCTGTCAGAAATGTAAACCTCGAGGCTCTCATCACATTAAATCCATGTGAATTCATGCAAATAAATGCAGATAACATGTGGTCTAATATTTCAGACGATACAGAACTTTACTTAGGAGAATTATGATTAGATGCGTCCAGTAATGCAATTACCTACCTTTAAACATAGACAAACTATGCATGCTTAAGGTGCGTTTACATGATGCAACTCGTTGCATGCCAAGGCAAAAGCAACCATGTCTCGGCGTTAACAGAATGTAAAACTGTACGTTTTATGTAACCAATTTCTTTTTACATTTGACTTGTCGTGTTGAGTTAACTTAAGGCAAAATTCAATAGTAGTTATATTCTTCGGAAACAGATAGATAACTTTAACACATTATTCATAGTTATTTATTCCAAAATAAAGTTTTTATATCAATGTCAATGTATTACTTAATAGTTGTTTATGTTTGTAAGGTAGAATATACCAAATGTGCTGTTTCTCGAACTTATCATATTATTAACACTGGTAATAATAACATTAATAATAATAATAGATAATAATAATGCCATATTAAATGGACATAAGTGAGATTAGAAATCACTGTGTTCTTTCAAATTTCGATTTGTTCGCAATTTCATGCTACTATGGACATCTACATTTTGTGTGCGTGTGTGTGTGTGCGTGTGTTCAGGTCTCTGCACATCTACATTGTGTGTGTGTGTGTGTGTGTGTGTGTGTGTGTGTGTGTGTGTGTGTGTGTGTTATAGCGGACAAGGTGTGTTATTGTCTTGCTAGCCGCCTAGAAGTTCGGGGAGATCGCCGTGGTAAATAAGATCGTCTCTGAACTTAATATCAGGACTACGTAAGCCAACACAAAACTGATGGCATTTTTTATGCTTAATCATTTTGTGACTTCAAAGGCGACATTTACGTCTGTAATGTTAAAACACAAATGAATTTATATTTTGAAAAAAATGAATATGATTACATAAGGGTGCCAAACGCGAGGTATTATTCAGATCCTTTATGCAGAACGCCTAACAGACAGACAGACAAAAAAGTATGATGCCCTGCGATTAAACATTGCTTATGTGTAGAAAACTTACACGTACTGTTTATTTTCGATTGCTCCACATTGTCTGTATAGATTCACTACAGCGGATTATCTTGCCCCGTTATATTTACTTCCTTTCTTCTACGGAATACCCTGAATGTGTTAACGTTCACAAGTCCGATTGATGGCTTGTTTCGTTGACAAACTTTGGACAATGATTAACAAATTGTGCCGCTCTAAACCCATTTTCGGCGGAATGTGGCAATATTGTTTACTTACAACAGTGAGTATGGGCGGTTAAGCGAAGGTGGCATTGTTAAAAGCAAACACTGTAAACGATTTGCTTATGTCTGTTACAATACAATGTTTTGTTATGTGGCCTGTTCGTTTCACCATTACCCCGGATTCACTTATTCCACTGTCACTGTGTATATGGTGCATTTAAGCCCATAACGTCAGATTTGTTTCTTTTTTGTTCTATATCAAGCTGTGTAAGAAGGTGAATACTAGCCATAATCTAGAAGCCGTCGGGTAGTGGGTTTAGCATTTAACTGTATTTTGCACATTATATGAAAGGTTGGGGCCCATCTCGCTCCGTACCCATGCGTTATCCATCCCTGATTCAGAAATGCTACCAATGTCAAGCTTAGGAACTGCTATCATCTGTTCCAATACAAGTACATAATACTAACGCTTGTGTCGATGGTATATGATCAACACCTGACTACGAATAAGGCAACGAAAATGTGTTCTTGTATCTAGTCTAGCACAGTCTATGGCTGATCATAAAGGGCGTTGAAATGATTCTCAAGCAGTTATAAGATTAAACATAAAATCAAAACGTGTTTATCAAGAGGCATGTGCCAAGCAACGTACCAGAGCAAACTAAGGTTAGTATGATCAGGGTCTGCACGATTTGCCACTCTGCCGACAATATCCACCACACCACCGGATTATAAAAAAACTTCAAATCTAAATCAGCTGATGTTTTGAACAGTTTTACTAAAAGTACCTTTCGAAGACAGAGGGTGTGACCAAACTTGTTACAGGACCTCCAATCAATGTCAAAGCCGAACAGTTGAAATGAATCACACCCGAGTTTAATGTTAAACTGCGATAAACGCTCGTTTTGCGATTATCTTTAGGATAAATAATGTTAAAAGATATATGTTAGCTTATATTTCATGGCCATTTCATATATAAAATCCCTTTCGTATACGAAATTTAGAAGCCCTTTGCCCAGCAACTTGGAATGAGACAAGATCACAAAATGTTGGAGGACAAGCCCCTACAAAATACTTGATTGGAAAGCTGTTAAGCTGCAAAGTCCAGTGAGTTTTTAATGTTAAACTGTCCTAAATTAGCTTAATAAACTATTTCTTCTGGCATGTAGCTTTACCTAGTACCCTCGGGCAGATTTATAGCCCCGTTTTATCACCACGCACCATTACTAGTGTTGTGCGGATGAACGAACAAATACAATTTACTGACAGACTACAAACACATTTCTTAAATGACATATAGACAGAAGAACATGAGCAAATATTTCCCAAACAGGTTCTACTTTTCAGCTTCTTTGATAAGTTGAACAAAATAAAGTTGTATATACTTAACTGGGTCCAATTGCTTTCAGCAAATCCACTGACTAAAATGTATTTGAATAATACATTAAACCAGACTGTATCATGCTTGGCACTTTGGACCGGGCACACCGTGGTGTAACTGGTAAGTCTCTTATGATCCGTTTAGATGGTGACGTTCATCGTTCTACATCTTATGGTGTTTATATTTCTCAACACATTCGTTTTGCTCGAGTGTCAAGTCTCGTTGATGACATAAATATTCGTAATAAAGTGTTGAAAGCAAAACTTCTCAAAGAAACTTCTAGACATCATAAACTTCCGTCTCAGCCAAGATCAGATCACATTTTTAAATCTAATCTAAGTTATGCACTTGCATATCAAATTTTACATGAGTGAGATAAAACAACTACATTTCAGAATGTCAGAATGTCACTGGCCTAAAGATTTCATGTTGATCGGAACAGCCATTTCTTTACAATAATATTTATTTTCACACTTTATTCCTCACAAGCCTGAAAATAAATATGAAACAAAGATTGTGCGATTATAATTTACAATAATAATTTGAATAGCCAAAAATAGCCGAAAAACAGGTGTTTTGCTATTTCACTTCAAAACACACTTTTATGACAGACATAGTTTAAATTCATCTGTCATGCAGTCAAAAAATCTTTTGTTAGAAAGTCAATTCTTTACCCTTTATCGTGCAGTTTATATCGTGCAGTTTATTTGAATGGGTTATAACATCTGGTCTTGGAGTTATAGCAAAAAAACTTAAGTTGCTGAAGTGTGACGCTCTAAGGTATTTCAAAATATCATCAGGAACTGATCTGCCAAATAATTTGAACGGCTATCCCCTGTACTTATAATGTGCTATAAACAATCCACAGACATTCTTTAAGTGTTAAAAGTACCAATATTATGAATAAAAATTATCATTAAGTAAAACTTTCAATTTCAACTAACCATGTGAAATGTCACGCAAAAACTGTCCTGTCCGTAGACACCCTTTTCTCTATAAGATAGCACATTTCTGGGAAAACAATCTGGTTAAAAATGAATCTTTACTACTGTTGATTGTTCCATAACACCACCACTGAAGAAAGAAAGACAATAAAACAAATGTAATTTAGTCTTGTCCGTAGATTTTGGCCTGTCCCTTGCTCAATAGAAGTTAGATAAACTATGACTGGTAAAGACCAATTTTCCAACTGCTATGCATTTTGGTTGTTAAAATGAATCTATTGTTGACAATTCAAATAAAACTAAACGATTTCTTTGAGGATAAGTGCATTTTCTTACACCCAAGATGTCCAGTTTAACAAAAACAGAGAAGTCAAAGTCCTGTTTCTAAATTTATTAAAAAGGCAATTTACAAAAAAGGTTTAAGATGGCTTTTTAAAATCCATCTACTTATTTTTCACAACTGTAAAAGGTTAACTTAAACATTTAATGGCTTTAGAAATTGCTTTATATCTGAATTCCAAGTATCATGTTAATCTATGGACAAGACACATTAAACAGGATTTACCATTTCTGGTCTTATGGTACATTATTGTTACTGTTATGTAAGTTATACAGCAGATATGATTATTTTTTTATCTTTTAAAACATTCTATAGCATTAAGATAAACTAAATACATTTATGGATTAAATAACGTTTTCTGCATCTTTTATCAATCATGAGTTAGGCAAATTGATTTAATATGTAGACTAAATCAACAAGTAAAATTAACAAGTAACAGAATTGCTACTGTTACCCATTTAACAAGTTTAAGTCACAAGAAAAATAATTAATTTTGCGAAACAATGATATTTTGAAAGTTTTTTTTCACCAGGTGGTGAGGAATTGTTATTCCTGTATTCCATTACTATACTTACAAACATGTAATTATCAATTAGTGTCATGTCTACGCCCAGTAGCATAGAATAGAAATGCCGAATAACAGACACGTTTGAGAAAATCATGGTGAAAGTTCAGCTAAACATGTTCAGAAACACAGTACTGGCCTTTCTAATGATTTCCGATTCTGTTTGACATATAATGCAGTTTCAATGGCGGCCATTTTGAAATCCAAGATGGCCGCCATACATGGAATTTTCCGGCTTGGCATCCACCCTGAAAATGCTTAGAATCCTCAGATCCTTTTGCTATTGTATACTGTTTGTAACCTGTACATAACTTGTATGAAATTGAAATAAAATATGTTTACACCAAAATGCTTAGAATCGTTTTGTCTAGCATTGTGCCAAATTTTATGCTTTTATTTAAATGTGCACAATTATTTCACATATCCGCCCAGCTATAAAATAAAACAGAATAAACTGCAAAATACCTGAAATTTACAGATTACAGTACTAAGTATTGCTATAAGCGTAATAGTACAGGGTGACATGCTTTGATGCATGTGTTAGTGCACGTGTTCATGGAACACATACAATGAGGCACCACTCGCGCTAGATGCGTAATTGTTTGTTGTGTTGTATAAATTCGGCCTTTAGGGCACCGGGAACCAATTATATGTATTGAGTGAATTGCAATACACTATATAGTCAACAATTTAACTCCTGTAGAACTTCTGGCCTCTAGCAAAATATGGAGTGAGAAAGTTGTGGCACCTAGTATACAAAATAGGTTGAATATTCACACAGTTCCGCTGTTATAGGAACTACTTAAAACAAGTAGACATGACGGCAACGATCGCTCACCTGAGTACCAATGTGAGCCACCCCCCCCCCCCCCACACACACACACACAAATTCACAACCCACCCCGTGAATGTTTTGATCCCATGGGGCATGGTTGGCAGTGATTCCAGAGAAGAAGATTTACATTTTAGCTCTAAAGCGCAATATTAATGAATGACCCCCAGGATGTGGCCAGTTTGGACCCTAGGGACATGATTGGCAGGATTTTTGTAGAGTACCACTAAATATTGCTGCAAACTAATATTTAAGCTCTGTGCTTACTAGTTTCAGAAGAGAAGACTTGAAGTTTTTTTAGCTGATCGCTCTATATAAACAAATGACCGACCCTGGGGTGAGGCCTGTTTTGACCCCACGGGCTTGAGCAGCAGGATTTATGAAGGGGATTACTACACATTGCAACATACTACATATATAAGCCCTGGGATGGTTTCAGAGAAGGTTTTTTTTGAAGGTTATTTAGCTATATAGCTCTATATAAACATATGACCCTCCCTGGGGTGAGGCAAGCTAGGACCCAAGGGGTTTGACTGTCAGAATTTATGTAGGGGACTAAACATTGCTACATTCTAAATATGTATGCTCCGGGTATGGCGTGTAAAACGTTGCGAAATTCAGTAAGTTTCTATATATGTGCTATCATCATGTTTTATATGAATGAACCTTTCTCTTTAAATGCTTCAGACAAGTCCGGAATGGGATGGAACGGATTGGACTATCTTCATTCCATTGGCTACAATTTTCTTCTACTGCCTTGGATGGTACTCTATCAGGAAAGAATTTGCTCTGTGGGAGCAAATTCTTTCAAGTAAAAGTGCAATCCAAAAATCATTGGAGTGAGTGAGCTCGGGTTTAACGTCCCACCAACACATAGGTCATACGGAGACGGGACCTCGGTTTAAAGTCTCATCCGAAAGACCGGAGTCGGGTGATCGGATCTGCGATCCCTGGATTGGCAGTCTAGCGCCTCAACAACTACGCTACAGCCGCTGTTAAAATCAGTGGAACAAAGTGGGGTCCATGACTCACATGCATACAGAAATATGAAAAAGAGAAGGGACATAAGGAAGCACATCAGTTTCACCTTTGACCCAAGAGATATGTTGTTATCTCTCTAAACTGGCTTCAACTGAATTTTGTGCAATCCTTGAGAGAACCTCCGCTTTACAGCCATCATCTGAGACAACTGCTCCGAACTATTTGAAGCTTGTTACGATAACCAAGCTTCTGTTCTTTTACATTGATCTACCTCAGGATGCCATCGGCGGTGTGTCCTCAGTTCGGTCTTCGCAGCACTGATCTCCATATTATACCTTGTGCAGGTTTCGTCGAGACTTTCAACCAGGGCTTCTTGTTCCTACTCTTCCTTAGCTAAAGCATCTATGTAATCGACAAACCACAAATTGGTAATATTTCTGCCGCCTCTGCTAACCTTTCCTTTGGCATATAACATCTATAGCTTTCAACTACCGCGAGTGGGTTTAATTGTGCCGGGTAGCAAAACTGCTGGGTAGCGAAGTACATAAGTGCTGAGAAGATCAAACTGATGTCAAGCTGTGCCAGTGGCACCCAAAGGAAGATCAAGGTAAAGGGACAGAAACTGTGAAATTTGACAAGTTTTATATACCTTTGAACAGTTGTCTCAGATGGTGGCTCCAAACCAGTCGTTCTTTCAAGGATTGCACAAACCACGGCAGCCCTAACAAAACTGGAACCTATTTGGATTGATAACTACATCGTTTGCATCAAAGGTGAAACTGATGCATTCCCTTTCTGTATGCCTGTGTATCGTGGATTCTAAACAGAATAGCCAGAGAACATGTCATCGAGATGGGATGCTGCAGAAGGTACTGAACATCTCGTTCAAGGACTATGTAACGAATAAGAATATTCGCAGAAAGATCATAGCCGCCATTGCAGACAGAGGGAGTGGTCTTAAGACAATATTAAAGAGTGGATAGGTGAAATACAAGACCAGGTGGAGAGAGATTGTTGCAACGTTATCTTTGACGCCCCAACAACCTGGCAGGGTTATGATATATCATAAAATAGAATTATCAGGACAAACAGCGGAGACTTTTAGAAGCAGTCTGATCTAGGTCTTCACTCGGCTATGGTGCAGAAAGTCGCCGGAAGGTCATGAGATCGCGCCCGGGTTTCGCCATCCGACGACTGGGAAACCCTCTGTCAACCCAGCAGTAAATGGGTACCTTTTTGTCGAATCAAGGAAGGATCAGGCAGCGAAAGGAGAGTGATGGGCTCCGCCTTTCATCTGTTGTGTCCACGATACAGTTGGTCTCTTACCGCCACTGTCCCTACGGCTGTTATGAGTCCTTTTGGTTGCTAAATGTCTGCCATGTAGCCTCTGGAACCTGACCACAGCCTCCTTGAGCAATGTATAAATATCTTAGTTTGTTCAAACTGCCCGAAATAATAGGCCAGGGCTATGGAATAATGTCTAATCGCACTTTGAGGCAGCCTGAAAATTATAATAATTTTCCAGTATGTGCAAAATTCCTCTAGTAGTGAGTCCATTTGAACAACTTTTTAATCGACGATTTACTTTCTGATAAGCATGCAAGGACCGAAGATGCTATCAGTAGTTATAGCCTGTTTGTATGGAGTCTACGAATACTTCATCAATGTCATGTTAATAGCTTTGAAGTATCTTAGAGGGCTATATCAGCATCGCATTCCCTAAAACCTATGCGCCACAGGTGTGCACGTGATTATTGCATGAGTATTGGATGCATTTTTTGCTAGGGAAATTTTGTTTTTCTGTGTTTTACTAGGGTAATTTCATTTCGCCGACTTATTTTAAGAGTTGTTGCTTTTGACTCTGTGTTTATTGAAATTGTTTTACTTTTTTTAAAGAGTTGTTTGTTTGTAAAATGTGCGGCGTTTATAGCACGTGCTCAGCATCATGGTCTAAATAGACATGTGTCCACCATTGTGAACTCGAAGTTACTTTTTATACGCCGCTCTAAGATGGTTCGTATCATGTGCCCTCCGTATGTCTGGCCTCCTTACGTCTGTTTGTTAATCTGTCCGTATATTAACTTTTCGTAAAATTTCCAGAGTTCGTAATTCCACTATTTTGTATAGGCGTGTTAACATACCATAAGATTCTAAGTTTTGGGCATATAGGTCTGAGCAAACAGGGCAGACCCAGATCAGACTGCTCCTAAAAGGATCAGTCTGATCAGGGTCTACGCTGTTTGCCATTTTAGGAGCAGTCTGATCTGGGTATGCACTGTTTGCTATTCCACCTGCATCTTCTTGACGCATAACTGCATTGCAAGACAAAACTGTTCTACTTTTTAGAACAATTACGCTAATATTGTTAGGTGTCCCAATTTTTAGAAATTTGACGGTTATGCATTTCCAGAAATTGAATAATGTCTGATAAACCTTGAACTAACCAGTTGATAGTTGCCCATGTAATTCAGTGATTATTGCTGAGACCAATAAATTAGAGATTAATAGAATACCTTCGCTACAGCCATTTGTCAGTTTTATTGCCAATTAACTGGTCAATTGGCAGTTTTATAGCAATATTCTGGAGGTATCTGAGAGGCATTAAAAAAAAAATTTCAATATAGCAATTTCATGTTAACTTCGTGGCCGCTCCATGCTTTATAGCTTAGGGGTTTTTTTTCATGCAGGTTCGTACAAATAAAAAGCACGACAGACAATGTGTAGAGAATAAAGAATCATAATCCCTTATTTCCTTTTTGATGGAAACATCCCCTTTCTAGAAAGATATGTCTTGCAGTGATTTCATGTCTGCCCCCTAGCTTTTACACTGTATAAGATTTAATTCCTATGTACAAACATAAGGCATTATCAGACTCTACATGACCTTTTGTATAACTTTTATGGTGATTTCGTATCTGTTCAACTATTGAAGATTACTGACAAAGTTCTGTCATCTCTTATTTCCTTTCCTACTTTAAACCCCAATGGGCGTAAAATTGCTCCTCTCAGCGGAACTCATCTACAGTGTAATTATGTAATCTGATTTTATTGTATGTTTTGTTTGCCGTTGAAACTGATATATATCAAAAAAGGTGAATTAATGAAAAAAGAGGTGGTCATGCTTTTCCAGTAGTTGTGCAGCAACCTGAGCGACTTGTAATATTTTAACTCTCGCAAATGCTGGAGATATAAAAGTTGCGTCTGTCAGCTATGAAATATTGGGTTCGTTGAGAGGGGACAGTAGGACTGACTTCTTAAGAATTTATTTTGAAGGAGGTCGGATTACTCAACCCTCGATGTTGCAGGCTGCGGAGGAAGACCTTCCAGTGAAGCGGTGTACCCCTCTACTGCCCCGAGGCAGCTTGTTTGTCAAGGTTTTTGACCTGCGACGCTGGTTCGTGACACCTAAGGAGGATGCAACTTAGTCTGTTGCGGTTCTGTCTGTATACTGAACAAGCCTGTAATGGTTCTTTCTCTGGTTCTTCTTCCACTTGTGACACAGACTCCGAACGTTACAACGGCACGGAAGTTCGTGAATGGCGGAAAGTTAGAAGCTTATATTAAACTCTACAAGGTTTATGGGAGTTTGTTGAACGTATGTTCATTTCTGGGTGTCTCGTATTCAGTCTTGGTAACAATTTACTCCTCTTGTGGCATGCAGGGGATGAGTCTCTTTAGGCTGGAATTCCTGAGATACAAGTATAAAAGGAGGCTAAATCTATCATTATTATCCCGATATCAATTTTAAAAAAAATCTATATAAATAACATAAACACAGATTATCAGTCATTAACATGTATGTTTTGTCATTTCAGATTTCACAACACAATGAAGGAAAGCAAGTAAATAAATAAATAATTCCTCGCTTTATTCTAATTTAATGTGCTGTGGCTTAAAAAATATGTAATGGACTTTGGCATGCATTTATATTGGTTTCTAAGGACTCAGTCTAACAATTTTAGTACAGCAATCTAGATACAAATACTTCGTATGAGGAAAATAGAATTTATTTCATATGCACGTTTACGGTTTAAATCCCATTCCCGTTCACAGATAAATAAGTATGACTACCGATGCATGTTTTATGCATGTCTAATGCATACATACTTATTCGTTATTATCTAATTGCGTAATATCAGTTACAATGTACTCAGTATAATAAAGGTGAAACATAAGTTGTAATTTTTTGCGAGCAACTTTTTTTCGCATAGCATCTAAATAAAAGCGAAAGAAAAAAAAATAAAATAAAACTAGAAATGTGTCCATAGTACACAGATGCCCCCGCCTAGTGCCTTGAGTAAGGTGGTGCCTTGGTTAAGGTACTGACACTTGTAGGATTATAAGTAGATTCATAGAGGCAGACTTGTATAATATAAAAGGCCATAGGCAAAGCATTGCCCAACGTTTGAAATATGACACAAACTGCAGCCCTTTATACAGTTTCAGAGTCACTGTATGGCCAAAATATCAATATTGTGTAGTACAGAACATGGTTAGAAACCAAGTCAGTGGACCATGACATATGGATCACTATGACCTGATTCTTGTAAATTTCTGTTGTACTTATAGATTTAATCCTCATACAAAAATTCAAGTTGCTCCAATAATAGGAACTCTGCAATCTACCTCTTACAAAAATCTTAACCTTGCAAATTTGGTTAAAGTCCGAAGTAAGTGGACCATCATATACGGATCATCATGACCTGATTTGTAAATTCCTGTTGTACTTATAGATCATATCAATCCTCATACAAAATTTCAGGTTGCTACAATAAACTGCACCCTTAACTCTACCTCTTACAAACATCTTAACCTTCCAAAATTAGCCTAAGTCTGAAGTCAGTGGACCGTGACTTATGGATCATTCTGCCCTATTTCTTGCGTATTCCTGTTGTACTTATAGACATAAACCCTCATACAAAATTTCAAGGCGCTACAATAATAGGAACCCTGAAATCTACCTCTTACGAAAATCCTAACCTTGTAAAATTAACCTCACTCCGAAGTCAGTGGACCGTGACATATGGATCATCATACCCTGATTATTGGGTATTCTTGTTGTGCTTATCAATATATATCCCCATACAAAATTTCAGGTTGCTACAATAATAGGAACCCTGAAATCTACCTCTTACAAAAATGTTAGCCGGAGTCTAACAAGATCGCGTATGTACGGACATACAACGTACGGATGTACAGACGGACATACGTACGTTATAACGTACACACGTACCCACAACCGAAACACAATATGCCCCCGGCATCATATGATGCGGGGGCACAAAAAAAATAAAATGAAATTATATAAAATAAAATAGGATACCTGTTTGATAAAGGCATTTTGCTGAAGCACTTAGAAGCAGTTGTTTTCTTACAATTATACTAATTAATTAACTGACAAAATCAGAATGCGTTAAGTGTAAACAGCCTTTAAAAGTTTTTTTTTTTCATTTAAGAGTCCTATACATATTATTCGTCTGTATTTCGACACAGTTTAGTTCATGGTATTTTTTGGCAATAACCACTGAGGTTTATCCGAATTATGGATAAAACTTCGATGACATTCTCTGCGTATTTTTACTAAAAGTGTTATCCAAATTTTGGATAAAACTTACGACTGTGTTTTGGAACAGCGTATTTTAAGGCAGGCGTTTTGCTTTTCCCAGCTAGTTTTGTCTTATCCAAATTTTGGATAAAATAAAATTATTTTTGTATACTTGTTGTACTGCATTTCCTGCTTATCCAAATTTTGGATAAAATTTTGGCTGTGTGTTTTCTTATAGTGTTGGGTAAGACAGGATGTTTGTTTAATCTAACTAGTTTGGTTTTATCCAAATTTTGGATGAAATAAATGTATGTCTTTGAAATCGCTGAATTGTATTGTCTGCACAGCCATTTATCCAAATTTTGGATAAAATTTTCGGCCATGTATTTTCATACAGTATAAGACATAGGCAGGGTGTTTTCTTGTCCTAGGCCATTTTGTTTTATCCAAATTTTGGATGAAAATGAATTAGATCTAAGTCTAATTATTACTCATCTGTCAACTAAAGTACAGTATATTTCCTGCAGAGCCATCTATCCAAATTTTGAACCAGCAAACGTCTTATCCAAAATCATAGAGCCAGTTTGAGCAAATGGATTTGCTCAAACGTAAATGGACACAGTTTACTGTGGTTTACCTGAAGCATGGTCCCTGGAGCAGTGCATGTGTATGGCTGTCGAAATAGCTGGGGCAAAGATAGCGACCTCAACTGTTGAACATAGTCACGGGGCGGGGGCTTTTAACTGGGATTTAATCAGACATTTGTCCCCACAGTGCCAGGCCTAGTACAGGGCAAAAAGTCAAAGTATCCCCGCCCCTCCCCCAGCCATGAGGTAGCTGGATTTGCAAATGAACAGGGCATAACAGCTATCATACTTCTGCTCAGGGAAATGTAATTTTGTGGACAGACTGAGACTACCAAAATAAATTCAGCTACATGTATTCTAAGAATAATTCTTAAGTATTTGAGACAGTCAAAGTAGGCCTATCGGCATGTCAAAACTGACAGCCACATGATCGTTAGCTTAGAAATTTTGGCTAGCCTAGCATGATTTGCATCGGAACTTCGATAAGAGTAAACAAGACCATTTACCGTCTTCTTTATTTAATCCTAAGCATTGAAATCCAATTTTCATTCCTGATTTTATCACAGCTTCCGTAATCAAGTAAGGGAGGTAATTCTACCAAATATTAACTGATTTCCGTTTCACGAATGCATGGATACCGTTTGATTGGGTTAATAATCTGATGCGAAAAATATCTTAGATGTCATTAAAACCGATATCTTTGCGACTCAATTTTATTTTTTGTATTTTTGTCATAGTCATAATTAATAACGGCACATTTTCAACGGTAGAATAAGGTTCCTGCTTCGATCGGATCCGACTCCGTATACTTACCGAAAGTTGACGACTTAAAAAACTCTCATTCATACTGGAAACAGAACAGAATAGAACAGAACAGAACCCCTATCGTAAGGCAACCAAACACTCGGTTTGGGTCGCTCCGCGACCCAAACTTCGTTTGGTTGGTTGCTATAGAACTGTTAATTTTTGATAGACGTTATTTTATCACGACGAAAGTGCAGAGGAAGTAATTTTGTTTTACAAAATTATGAATTAGAAACAGAATATCAAAAGAGCATGCCGATAAGCAAAATCGTGAGCATTAAGGAAACGGTAAGGCAAAATTACTGTACCATGAAATATAGGTCAGATTTACCTACAAATAGTATGCTGTCATTCCCAGAATTTGAAACCTATTCCAAACTATGTAATGCATATTAATTAAGTCGTGATTAATATATTAAAAAGAGAGAGGACGAATTTTAGGTTAGAAGAAAGTCACACTTTACTATTGTATGAATTTCACAAAGCATCTCACTTATAAATGAAGAGGAGCATGAAATTGCCACTTTGTTTGCTTTGTGGTATTGCGGCTAAGTCTAGCTCCAAAGTAATCATACAAACTGCGCATGCCCAGACCTGGATACCATCATCCTTTGAGCTTAACCCATGTATACTCAGTGGGCTCTCCATCCTAATAAATTGGCCGAGTCCATTCACCAGGTTATTGTTGTCTGGTTTATTTCTTCTAATCCCAGTTCGTAGAATTTGTGATATAATTATGCAAACGGTGTGGATGGATGGATGGATGGATGGTTGCGATTTTTCGTCCTTTTTAACAGTATTCCAGTAATATCAGGATGATGGGAGGGTCATAATGATAGGCTGTGTGCAGTGGAACCTCGTTTACGGTAGGAAAGATACCTATCCTGGTTCTTTACTGTTTGTCAATGTCCCTTTAAGGGATACTCTGACATGCATGATCTAAGGAGTAGTGTGATGATAGATTTTTTTCAGTAATTGTTCAGGCAATTCTGCCCCAGTTTATATAGTCAGGATGCTGAAGCCGAAAAAATACAACTTTAATGCCCCGGCGATTAGAAAGGAAATGTTTACCAAATTTGATAAGCACAACATTTTGGCTTTATGATAGAATATGATGTGGTCACTGAAATAGGATCCCGTGCTTTTAATTACTCTTTTTTTACCCCTACCCCTTTTAAACCTTAATTTGCTCAGAATGAAAACGCTGTAATGCCGTCCATTTAGAGGTGCACTAAAATTTTCTGATTAATTCATGAAATGACGTATTTGTGTGCAGACTATCAGTGTCTGTAATTATCTACAAAGTGCATGCTTTAAATATTAAGAAAACCGGTGTATACACATATTTACACAGTGATAATTCATCCTACCAATTGTTGGTGTTTGAAGATACTAAATTCCATTTTAAATCGCGACCTTCCAAATTCTCATCAAAATGTGCATATAATTACAGGGCAACTGACTCGAAAATATCCAATGATAATAATACTGCACCCTGTACTTCATAAAACATTTCACTTTGGAGTCTAACCAACACCGTAGATCCCGTTTTCCTCAGACGTTCATTTCTTTAAAAGATGTACAATTTTAACATTTTCCCGTGCAGTTTTAACAAGAAAACCAGCCCTACCACTTCTGGGTCTGCAAAGAATTCGAACAACTTACAGATTCATATTAACAAACCCTTTGATCACTGGCGTTTGTCTGTTACAGCATGATCGTTACATACGTTACTTAATATAATTTTGTTAAAAACTTAATGAATGAAGAGGATTCAGAAGATATATTTATAAAGATGTAGAGTACAAAAAATGATCATATTTGTTTTACTGCATTAGAGTATAGTTACTACAATTTTAAAAAAAAAAGATTTCGAAAAGCTTTTAATAGCAAATATTACAAATTATGTATGTTGCTCATGAAACGAAAATAATAAATAAAATGAAATAATATTTCAACTTTAAATCATTTCGTCGTTCGGATATGTTTTTGAAAATAGTGTTTTTAAACTCTGCATTTTTCCCTTGTCTTAAAAGCTAATTTAGTACTTTTACAAAATGAAGTTTTATACATGTAATTGGCATTTAGTGTTTGAATGAAGTATTTTGACAGCATCTGTACGTATGTTAAGTTGGATTGGCACTGATGTAAATGACGGAAGTATCGAAATTGAAAAAAAAAATGTACTAACGATTATTTGAACTTACTTACAGGCGGAAAAATGAACGGCATTCAAAGTTATTTTCGAACAATAACCAAACGTCATGGTTTGAAGAGTAATTACAACGTAAATTACTTTGATATATATTATAAAAGCTATCAAGTAATATGCATATGGTTGATATTAGCAGAGTTGTGGGATCACTGTTTCCTCCAGTATGTGGTTAAAACCATTGTGAAGAGCGTTATTTTGCAAGTTCGTACGTCTCTCCAGAGAACAAAACTCGTGTACATATCGCCTATCTCAATTTGTTTCTTGCTATTTTGTTACGGTGTATTTATTAGATATGCATGCAGACCCAAGTTTACTTATATGAGATGTAGAAAACGTACATAGAAAATTTTACATAAAATTACCCAGAAAAGGCCACAATTACAAAACATCGCCCACACAAGACACCGAAAGAAGATGGGAAACATGTATACGACAAAACGGAACAGCACATTTTTGGTAACAGACACTGCATTCCAACACAGAGGAACCGTCCATAAGTAAGCATAAAAACACACTCACACTTCCTTTTGATGCAGCTCCAATAATACGAAGGTATTGAGCCAAAAACATGGGTGTTTTTAGATATTTGAATACGCAACGAAAATTGAAGTTTCAAACGACTGAGTCAACAGTCATCATATGCATATCAGCTATATAACAGAAGAAATAAAACCATCAGCACAGAATTCAGTATCCAAATAAGTGAGTAAAATGAAAGATTCTTAATAAACAGCTAGTATTACTCAACGTTAAATCTTGCCTATCGTAGACTTAACTGCTTGAAACATTTCGAATCAGTGTGTGCTGCACTGGCTATACCAGGTGAATACTTACTAAAAACTTATTTTCTAAGAAATCTACAATATGCCGAAAAACTTCGATATATGAAGAATAGATAGCCATAGATGCTACAGCCATTGATTATTTTCAAAAGTAGTGGGTGCACATGCCACCATGAAAGTAAATAAATGAGAAAACGAGATTGTTAGCGGTATTTAACTTTCATCTGTTTGGCATGCATCTGAATGGACGTTATACTGCGTTACATAATTGTAATTTGAACATTGTTTCATTCAGAACCAAACGATAATATTTGTTTGTGAATAAGCTGCTGTCAACGCTTCAATGTCTGCATGCCTCAAGCTTCAGTCTTCAGAATTAACTTATCATGTGTATTTAAACAGTATACCTTTATCACTATTGGGCATAAAATCGCAACAATGAAGCACGAAAGATTTATAGCTAAAATATTATGATACTTCATTCCATCTCAACTTAAATTTAAGACAAAGTCTCAAAATTGAACGTAAATAACGTATTCGAAAAGTAAAAAGTATGCAAAGACCAGGAACTGAAACAATCAAAATCCAAATCCAGCCCTCAAACCATAGTTGGAAACAACTAAGATTACAAATAATCAAGATACAGAGAACATATGGCTAACCGAGTGAGCAGCTTGTTCCCAAAAGGTGGCCACTCAGCAACCCAAACCGAACCAAAAATAATAAGAACATACATAAGGTAAAACATCACAGAAACTCTGACACCAAAAACAGGCAACAGAGAACCACAACAGAACTACCGCCTTGGAACGGTCAGTAATGAATTACTGGGGGGCTTAAATCGATTTTACAGGCCCAACCTCACCCTCAGTTTCTGAAGTGGTACAAAACATTTAGTTGTTTGTTCGGTTCGCATGATAACCCTCTAACTCGTCAATGAATCATCACGGTAAACACATAAATCAAATTTCAACACCATGAAGAAGCAACGACGAGGACTCAACAGATACAACGGGCCGTCTGACAGGTGGAGATCCCTGTCCTGCCAAACAACCCCACTGGAAATCTGAAGAAAAAGAAGGTCACCAGTTGAGCCCCGGTGGACCAAGCAACAGACAAAAAGGCTCCGGTCCCAACCAACTAAAATATATAGCTTTAGGTCGGGGCCATCATAGAGTCTGACGACCGATCCCCCGGTGTGCAATTAAAGAGTGCAGCAAAGTTATCAACCGTGATTGGGTTAATCACTAAGCATGCAGACTGTCGCATAACATTTAAATTATAGCCAATACGTTTGTGACGTATTATTATTTTTCGGAATTGATCAGAAAAATCAGTCCTACCGTTAATCTTTTTGAATTTGTATACTAAGTCACCATAAAATTCTGGTTCCGATAGGCGTTGGTGTAAAAGAAATTTTAATCCGACATCAAATTTTGAAACCAATTCATGGTGTCTGCGATAGAATTTAGAAAAAGCCTTTCTAAGCTTATGATACCGATAGCCCTGTTGAAGAAGTTTAGCAGTTAAACATTTATTACAAGCATTAAAGTCATCTACATGACTACACACTCTAGCAAATCTTATAAGTTGAGAAATATACACTCCATAAGAGGGACGACGTGGAACGTCCCCATCCAAAAATGAAAAATTAACTATATCAAAGTCAAAGTCATCACGTTTATCATAAATTTTAGAAGATACTAAACCGTTAGAAATAGATAGATGTAAATCCAAAAAGGGGGCCTCGGTATCTGAAGTATTAGCTTTATTCAATTTAAGTTCAGGTGGGTAAATTTGGTTAACCATGCTTTCAAAATAAGGATTATCAATATTCAGAAGATCGTCTAAATATCTAGAGGTTGAGTTAAATGCCTCAATGATATCAGCTTGATTATCAACAGAAAGAGAAGTCATGAAATCTCTTTCATAACAAAATAAAAACAAATCGGCCACAAGAGGAGCACAATTTGTACCCATCGGAATACCAACAATTTGTCTGTATAACTTATTACCAAATCTGATGTAAATATTATCTAAGAGATATGATAAGGCGTCACATACATTCTGACATGACCAAAGACTATATCCTCTATATATTTTACGGTCAGTAGAAGTGAAAAACGCTTTCTTATCGTTACAGGCAATATAAAGGGTATCTTCATTTTTGGAGAACTTTTTGAAGGCCCTCTCAATCAAATCAACAAGTTTTTCCTTTATTAAATTATGGGGTAATGTGGTATAAAGAGTAGAAAAATCATAAGTGGACAAACTAGTCGCACGGAACCCTCTTGACTTCAGTTTACTAAGTACCTCACCAGAATTTTTTATAGACCAAAACATATTTTTCCCTGACCTCTCATACACTGTCTCATAGTACCAAATGACACGAGATTTCACAGCAGTGAGGCAAGAAGTTAATAATTTAGATAATTCTGTAGTAGTACAAGAGCTAGAGTTGGCAATGAATCTAGCTTTATACGTTTTTTTGTGAAGCTTAGGTAACCAATACATCGTAGGAAGTCTGTCTTGGCGTTCCTTAACGTTTACAGCAAACTTTAAAGGCAAATTATTTGAGTGGCTATTAACGACAGTCTTCTCATCTGTAAAAGTCTCTTCGTAAGCCGTGGTGCCGTTAAGTTCGACCATTAATTACGTATCCATTTAAAGAAACTGTCAGTGTTTCAATTAAGTACCAAGGTTTACTTGCTGAAATGTTATCAACGTTACCGGTTTGTAGCGCTCTCATCAGTTATAAGGCAAAAAATTAAAATATTATTGGTGTGACGAATTAGCGAAAGAAGGAATTTACCGTAATATATAAGATGTCCGATGATGAGTCTATTCAGGAGTTTTGCCGGTGTTTAAGGTAAAGGGATGGGTAATTCACAATATTTGCCACATTATTCCTACATGGTATTATCTGCACACAAAATGTTACAAAATTATACACTATAGTTACAGTCGGACGGCGAGTAGTTGACCGGAGGCTGTGAAAATACATTATCTCAATATGTAGAATCTCGGCAGTGAAATATTTAATTATTAGTAACATTAACTAATAAGAAGTTTACATGTTTCCGATGCTGTACCACCAAGCGTATGATATATCACCATCTTTAGGGACTTTTTAAATTGATCAAAAAGGTCAATGCAATGCAATATCGTAATTTATTGATATAATTGGGCTGTTTCTTGATCTTAACTGAAACTTTCACTTGAGCATTGTCGTTTTTATTGGTAGCGAATAACACCTCCATTTAAGTCTCATAAAAGACTGCGTACTCTGCAAGTAGATGCCTATTCTCCATTTGGCAGATACTTTTCTGTGCTTCATGTCATCATACATATCAAATTCCAGTGTGTTTTTTAGTTTTCTCACCTTTCTGTAGTCTTTCAATTTCTATGTTCTATGAACTGAGTTTTTCACTAATCAATGTAACAACATGTTTTGTAGTGTAGATTAATAGTAATTCCCTAATTCTATATTTATTTCTATTAAGAAGGTGATAGTTGATTATCACTTTTTTTACACCTCTACAAATAACAATGTTCATAGCACCAGTAGTTTTATTTCCCTTGGAGTAATATCTTCTCTATCTGTCAATTTATCTATCTATCTATTTCTTTTGTATTGCTTTGACTAAAAGTCACGTATGTTAGTGTCATGAGTTGCGTAGCAAGAAAATTGAATCGTTGTATAATCATGTCAACAAAAGTGCTGAGCTTTGCTACAAGAAGAAAGAAACAGCAAAAAGACTGTTTGTTCAGTATATGTCAAGACTTTTAACACATAACAACTCTCTTTTCTGTTTCACGTATAAAACGCAGCTTGCGAGGTCCTTAAACTATTTGGTCAAAAAAGCGACAAGCTTCTGTCAACAATATTTCTTTAAAAAACGTCTGAATACCGTATTTATGAGAGGTGAGGTTGGGCCTGTAAAATCGATTTAAGCCCCCCAGTAATTCATTACTGACCGTTCCAAGGCGGTAGTTCTGTTGTGGTTCTCTGTTGCCTGTTTTTGGTGTCAGAGTTTCTGTGATGTTTTACCTTATGTATGTTCTTATTATTTTTGGTTCGGTTTGGGTTGCTGAGTGGCCACCTTTTGGGAACAAGCTGCTCACTCGGTTGGCCATATGTTCTCTGTATCTTGATTATTTGTAATCTTAGTTGTTTCCAACTATGGTTTGAGGGCTGGATTTGGATTTTGATTGTTTCAGTTCCTGGTCTTTGCATACTTTTTACTTTCATAGGAGTTGGTGAAGGATGCTGATTAGCTGTGATGTAATGAAATACATTTTGTATAAATGTTATCTACGTTAATTCTACGTTAATTCAAGAAGTAGCATAGGCGAATGACAAGGAATCCAGCAGGCTGTAAGTCTTCTAATACGTGCGTTCCCGACGACGCGAAGCGTCGTCGTGCGGAACGCACGACTATAGACTGATGTTGTTAGTTTTTTCCGTGCTCCCCATAGGCGCACGATCGAGAAAACGCTTGCATTTCAATGCTTTTGCGATGATCAAGCAAGGAGCACGCCTCAGATTTCGCCCATTCAGTCCACCTCGGTTACCTTCGCGATAAACTGGTCCCATGTTGGCCAATAATCAATAGATATGACTACTTATAAGGTAAGGAACCAATCTACCTTGGCGACGGCAGGAAAGAATTTCATTGGCCAAGTTGATCACATGATACCGCTCGGCAACGCAGCTATTTTCAATCGGCCATTGGTAACATTTCGTCGCTTCAAAGAGGATTTATTGATTTAAACAGGTTGTTTATCAGCTGGTAAGAACAGAAATGATTTGAACTAGGCCTGTACATTATAGGCAGTCTCAGTGGAGAGTGCGCAGTTATCTTGTTCATGAAATATTCAGGAAATCGAAGAGGAAAATGCATCAGTGCTGGTGCTCGTATCCTATCCAGTCTCAGAATCAGAATCAGAATTGTTTACTGGTGATAAGTCCAAAGACAATCATTCACCAGGACCTGTGAATCCGGGAAGCTAGTCCCTAGCCCTTATAAGAGAAGTAAACTTAGTAACTGAGTCCTCTGCACACTCAGCAGATATCCGTTTCGTAACACAGGAGGTTCGCTGTTCAGTGACTTCAGTCACGATGGTGTATTGCTTGAACTGGTCCTCGGTCAAACTGAATGGTACCCTGGTCATTCATACCACACCCTGTACGTTTGATATGACTGCGATTTCAGATTTGGCCGCGACTTGACAAAACTAACAAAGGGGCAAGTGCGCCCAGCGGAGACTCAGATCAGCCTGGGCATTTGCCCGGTTTGATCAGATTCACTGTCCGCATGAAGTTTGTTACACGGCCTGCTTACACCTTTACCTTCAGGAGAAGCGCGGTGGCTCAGTGGTTTAGTGCACTTGTCTCTGAAGCCAGAGGTCGTGGGTTCGAATCCCGCCCAAGGAGAAATCATCCTAGACAGTCCCGACCAGTACGCAGACACTACCAGTACACGGACACTTTTGTGTTTGGCGTCAAATAAACTCTAAAATACTTTTTAAATTCAACTGACATTTAGACATTTTTTCAAGGCGCCATTTCTTTAACTTTTTGTCATTCACTTTTACAATTACACAACACAGTTACGAATCTGCAGGGCTGATGCAGACCGGTGTCATGATCGATGCTTCAGTTTGACTGCCCCAAACACGTAAACAGGCAAAGCAAACAGCCATGTGTCAATATGAAATTAGAACAACCCTTTACGATGTTAATACATTTTAAACAATTCTTATTCTGATTAGTATTGTAGCATATAAATGCCATCTCGGTTTACTCAGATTCTAAGATGTCCGCGTACTGGTATGATAAGCCTGTTTGATACAGCAAAAATCATGACCTCAACAGGGTTACGCTGCGCATGCGCAGAAGATTTTTTTCACGTATTCCTTTTGTCTATATTTAGCACAATGATTTTCCTAAATTGCATGGCCATCTGGTAGGCTGGAACACGTTGGAGTCTTAAACATTAGGTAAAACACCCTTAAAAGTGTCCGCGTACTGGTCGGGCCTGTCTATGTCCGAACGGACGTACCTACCAGAGGTACACTGTGGACTGCACCCCGGAATTGGCACTATGGGCTGCAAATTGCACCCCAGAGCGTCTTTTACAACCCACAATGTTTGCATCCCATAATTTTTTGGGTAGTGTCCATTTGTTGAAAACTTACACCCCCTATATAGTTATAATTTAGGTGTGTAGAAATAAGCTTTGTGGGGTACCTTTAACGTGGTTTAAACCTGCATTATTTATTAGTTTTGTCCAAAGGGGGGGGGGGGGGAGAACAATGTGGGGTGCACCCCATAAAATTTATCGGACGGACATGTCCAACAATGGACAAATGAGTCTGTACACATTCTGGGTTGTACACCCAATATTTGAAATTTAGTCATTTTAGTTTATTTGCAAGCGAATGAAATACATTCATCATGGGGTGCATCCCACAATGCAGAATCACCCCACAAGGCACCATATTCTATACAAAACACCCCACAATGTAGGTCTGGTAAGAGCGCGTTTTTCTAGCATCATTTGCAGGGATGATGCTAACAAGTGTGCCGTCCTTCGGATCGGGACGTTAACTGGAGGCCCCTCTGTGCAGGGAGAGTCATCCCCTGTGCATGTTAAAGATCCCTACTATAGCTACATAGCTATACCTAGGCTTTCATCTTGCAACACCGGAGTGTACAAAAGTACGCCGTCTGTGTCCCCTTCGGGGGCTAAGGTGTAAATGGAAGAAAGAAAGAAAGCTACCATTTAGGCACACGGCGAAGACTCCGATGATACCTGAAGACTGGGCAGATGCTGATTTACAGTGCTGTCGGCCTATTCGGAGCACTTAAACAAAGAATCGTTAACTGTGTAAATAAGAACGGTAAAAAATAAACAACAGATATTGTGTTTATAAAGTACAATAATCACCCTTTATTTCATCTCAAATCCACCATCTGGTATTGATCACAATATGAAAAGAAACTCAAAACTCATGTACCATTGTGCACGAGGGACCCCGTTTTTGTCGGCCAATTCGACGCAGCTTCTGAAAATGTCTTATTCCTGACATAAATAATGGGCTAATTTGTGAAACAGACTATACTCATGACATCACTCCGTTGGCTGCAGAAGGAGCTTGTGGAAAGTTTCAACAACTATTTGCTTTAGCAGTGTTAAATCATGATCGTTTGGACATTAGCTGAATGAGTTATTTTATAATTCACTTCTTTACTATGTGCATTTATGCAAGGCATGCAAAGAGTGATAACTATTATTTACAAATTACAAGTACTGCTGAAGTGAGCTGACGTACATTCGTGATGTGTGCTCAGAGCCACTGTGTTTGTAAACAAAGATTGCGAAATACGGTGTGTATTCAACATATGCGGAGCTGCAAGTAACATTTGCAAATATCTGCATAAAACCAAGTGCAACTATAAACCCCTCTGGACAGACATGATCTTCTTTACTGCATATAAAGATCTCCGCTTGAAGGACTGCTTGGATAACAGTCGACAAAAATTATCAACACAAGGTTTAACAGTAAATTACGATACGTAACTTGCGCCGATTAAGCCTATACGCTGAATAGGCCGACACGACAGTAAGTCTGTGCTGCGCGCTCAACAGGGATAAAGACTAATGATTATGCCAAAATTCAGAATTTAACATTAGGGGTATGGGCATTTTCTTCCAAATTTCAGGGGCCCAGCCCAAAGTTTAGGGGCTTTGGGCAACTGGACCCCTGTTAGTCTTTATCCCTGCACAACCACTTTGTTGGTTTTCTCTACATGTTCCTGGTCAGGCCAGTTTCTTAAAATTTGTTTCTTTTAGAGTGTTAGAAATAAGGCCCAGACAGGAACTTGCCCGGTGGGCAACCTGAACTGAATTTCAACTTGTCCGCCAAGATTTCAACATGTCCCCCTGTATTTCATTGCAATTAACCCGTTTACATGTCATTTTCTTCCGAAGTCACGTAAGTAAACATAGTCCAAAAATGCTCTCCCTTTCTAAGACACTAAGCATGTCAATTCATGAACTTCAGAGATAACTAACCTACAGTTTTGATCACAGCTGCCTAATCATTTTCACAGCGCTACTTTGACAGGGATTCTATATATTTTTCTCCTTCAAATCACTACATTGGTGGGTTTCAAACTTCTCATGCAAAACTTCAAAAAAGACATGAAACAAAGTTATTTTCCAGAGTTTACCAGAAGTATAGGTTGTGTCCAGGGAGCAACCTTCCAGGACTATCAGTTTGCCCCCCCCCCCCTCCCGCAAATTTAACCTGTGTCGGGCAAGTGGGCAATTGCTTATTTCTAACACTGTTTTATGCTGAGCTGGGCCGGGTAGTGCAGTCAGTAAGGCATGTGGCTTATAAGCCAGAGGTCCTGGGTTTGATATCCTTCCGGCCACTTACTTTCATTTCTCCATCTGCTGATTCAAGAAGGGCAGTTATCAGTTACTGGTGAAAGAGGAGCACTTAGTTAACGGCTTAGGAGGTCTAAGTCTAGTCTAAGCCTGCCCAGGAGTAGTGATGTTAGGTTAACTGACAGTCCCGACATGACCAATGACCATAGTTGTTTACTGTGGACGTTAAGCACTAAATCAGTCAACCCCCCCCCCCCCCCCCCCACACACACACACACTACAAAACCATTTAACAATTTTTTTTTTCAGATTTGGATTCTTTGTCCAAATTCACCTACTTGAGAGCTCAAAATCAGGTGCTAAATAGAAATTATTCTTCACACAATCAAATGTTAAGTGTATCATATGCTATACATCTGTGTACATGGTGGCTGTTTGAGATTTCACCTCTTTTTAGCAGTCAAGCATAATGTTTAAGTCTGAGTATAAGATAACAATGCATCTGTTAAACAGATAATGTTAATCAGAAGCATAAAAGAACGACAATATATTACTTATATGTGTTTTGAAGTGCACCCTTTTTACCAAGGCCCATGGGGTCTTCAGTTGGGGGATTTGCCATCTCCTCTGATGGCAATTTTTCTACACTGTAGAGTGAATCAGACATTCACAAGTACCAACTGTGTGAATGAAGCATATCCAAGTTAACCCAGTTTGCATCCCAGTTACCTAGTGTAAGTAAGTGGTTAGGTGCTTCAGACCTTGGATCATAGACTCACAGATCATTCGAGTCTCACTGGACCGTAGATTTTGTCTCTACAGTCGAACTTCACTGGCTCGAACTCGGAAGGCTCGAACACCATGTTTCGGTCTAACTGACTTTCCAGTCCCGGCAAAATCCCTATTCATTTTGACTAAACATGCCACACTTGGCTCGAACAACAATGGCTTGAACGCTCAAACCCCAAGTCTGGTCCCTAGAGACCACTTTCTATGTAAAAAAACACCGATGGCTCGCACCTATTTCCTTGTAAAACATTTCCAAGTTTAATGACCGGACTAAATGTAGATCCTACCGATTACAAGTATTGGTAATCAGGTTTGCTACGTCCATACTTGTCTTGATCTTTTTATATTGTAATCAAAATTCTGTGCTGTTTTGTTTTATCTACCTTAAAGTGCAATGGTTCAAAGAGTGACCGATCAAAATACAGGAAGTTGCCATAGTTATGATAGAAAATATAGTACATAAAGTTGGATCATGTTGAGCTGGTCTTCAATGGCTCAAACTACCGATCGGTCGAACTTTTTTCGGTGGTCCTGGCGAGTTCCAGCCATCGAAGTTCGACTGTATTTAAATAGCACTTCCGTGTTCAAATGATAACCCTGAGTTGATCTTGGCCTTTTTGCAGATAACTCATAGGTCAGACGTGTGCTTCCTAATGCTTGAGAAATTTCTGCAATTTAATGAGATATCTTTGAATTTGTTGAAACCTTTGGTATAAAAAGTTGTATGTACAGTCAAATAAATGGCTACTTGAAGTTTATTGAGTAACAGAGGTCAGCATCAGTTTTTGATAAAGGTCACTCATATTTCACCAACTTCGAATTTTTCCTGGTATTGCCCTCGTGAAGTGACCTGGCAGGGCGGAGCTAGCGTTATGGATCAGTGCATTGTCAAACTGGTAATTCCTATTTTCGCCAACAATCGGAAAAATATCCGTACGCCTTCGTTAATCCTCGCCTTTCTTGTTATAAGTGATAACAGTATTTTAACCAAATCATGTACAAAGCGTCGTGGTGTAGTGTATCTGTAGTCGGATTGCAAAGACACTCAGTGCTACGATCTAGGACATTCAGTGCTACGATCTAGAGTTCAAATCTAGGATGAGAATACTTTTTTCTCTTTTTTTATTTTTTTTTATTTTCAAACTTTATTTTCATTTCATATTTATTTGTTTTAATCGTTTCATTTTAGGAGAAAAGACATTTCCAGTAATTTCTTTCGCTCGAGATAATTCAAAGTGTTAGAGTTCGACATGTCTGCATTTGTAGACACCCTGAAACTGAAAAGTGAATACCAAATCAGAAATTATTCATTCACTCATCGTTTGCTCGTGCATGCATATCACTTTTATCGAGTATAAAATACCATTATCTACCAGATGCTCTCGTACATGTTTCTGGGCATAATCAGACAAACAAAACCTCTGAAGATTTTCCGTTTTTATTATGAGCATAAAGTATATGGAGTAATCAAAACAAACGGAAATTTCTGACAGGCAAAATAATCATTTGTTACCTGGAAACTTAAAAAGAAAGAATAAAAAAACTTTATAATTTTAGGTATATTGGAACCTTGGACCCTTATAAGATACAAAACAACGTTAGCACGTCTAGCAGAGGTCCAATACATCAACGAGTCTTTTCGCATTTGTGAGATAAAGCTAACAGTTATAATTCATGCATGATACGCGATGATTAACGAATACTTAAGAATATCTTTCCGATTGGTTACGAAAATGTTGCTTTACCTATTTCATAATGCATTGAACCAAATCGATAGCTCCGCCCTGCCTGGTCACTTCACGTGGGCAATAACCAATATGGCTGTCATGCACATATCATTAAAAAGCTTCCGAAATCAAATGACCAATGAACCTGAAACTTGGTACATGTACACAGCATTTGAAATTAATATACTCTGGGATTTGTTCAAATGGTGACCCTAGGTTGACCTTTGACCTTTTGACTTAGGTGAGCTATTCAGGTGTTTTTGGTACATGTTACATGTACATGCATTTGCATGTACTGTAAAAATGAATAACTGAAAAATCGTTTTTCATTTTATATATTTTAGGAGATTTTAACTGTAATCCGGCACATCTGATTGGGAGACAAGTCACAGCCTAAAAAGACTTAGATATTTGTATTGGCTGGTTCATACACATTGGTGTTTGTCTGTGATTAACTCAGCAATCATCAATTTTGTATATTATTTTGAGCTTGCCATACAAGATTTCAACAACTTCGACAAGGTCACCAAGAAGAAAAACTGACAATGCTCCATACTGGTTTGAGGTATCTGGTGTTAAGGAAGCCTTAGATATAAAGCTTTAATAGGAAGGTATGTACGATTATTTTTTATATGTCTCCCCCCGAAGGGGTCGGAGACATATTGTTTTTGCCCTGGTCGTCTGTCTGTCTGACTGTCCATCCGTCTGTCACAAATGGTGTCCGCTCAATAACTCTGTAACCAATTGAGATAATTTCATGAAACTTAGTACAAATATAAAGCATCATCAGACGACATGCAGAGAGCAAGACCGGTAACTCCACCTACATTTTTTACAGAATGATATCCCTTTGAAAATTTTAGTATGGTAATCCTTTCCGCTCAATAACTGTAACAGATTGAGATAATTTCACAAAACTCGGTACAAATATAAACCATGATCAGAGGATTTGCAGAGAGCAAGACCCGTAACTCCACTTACAATTTTTACGGAATTATGCCTCTTTGAAAACTTTAGTATGGAAATAGTGTCCGCTCAATAACTCTGTAACAGATTGAGATAATTTCTCCAAACTTGGTACAAATATATAGCATCATCAGACGACGTGCAGAGAGCAAGACCCATAACACTTCCTACATTTTTTACGGAATTATGTCACTTTGAAAATTTTAGTTTAGAAATCGTGTCCGCTCAATAACTCTATAACCGACTGAGATTATTTAACAAAACTTCGTACAAATTGAAAGCATCATCAGACGACATGCAGAGAGCAAGACCCCTAACCCCACCTATATTTTTTTATGGAATTATGCCCCTTCGTAAATTTAGGTATGGAAATCATGTCCGCTCCATAACTCTACAATTGTACAAGATATTTTCATGAAACTTAGTACAAATATAGAGTATCATCAGAGGATGTGTGGGGAGCAAGACCTGTAACTCCACCTACATTTTTTACAGAATTATGCCCCTTTGAAAATATTAGTATGGAAATTGTGTCCGCCCAATAACTCTGTAACCGATTGAGATGATTTCACGAAACTTATTACAAATATAAAGCATCATCAGTCGAAATGGGGAGAGCAAGACCCATCTTTTATGAAATTATGCTCCTTTGTAAATTTTAGTGTGGAAATCGGGTCTGCTCCATATCTCTAAAACTTTATGAAATATTTTTATGAAACTTTGTGCAAATATAGAGCATGATCAGAGGATGTGCAGAGAACAAGAATCGTAACTCCACCTACATTTTTATGGAATTATGCCCCTTTGTAAATGTTAGTATGGAAATTGTGTCCGCTCCATAACTCTGAAACTATATGAGATATTTTCGCAAAACTTAGTACAACTTTAAAGTATCCAGTCCTATACTTTCCCCAGCTCTGCTTCCAAACCGTGGAAGTAAACAAACACATTTGCCTGTTAATCCCTATTTGATTATTGGTTTTTGAGGTCAAAGGTTATGTTTATGCTGGGGAAAGTGAAGTACTGTATCATGACTTGATGGGCAGAGAAAATCCTGCTTACATTTACTACAGAATTATGCCCCTTTGAAAATTTTAGTATGGAAATCATGTTTGCTCCATAGCTCTGAAACTATATGAGTTATTTTTGTGAAACTTGGTACAAATATAAAACATCAGACAATGTGCAGTGAACAAGGACTGTAACTCCATCTACACTTTTTATGGAATTATGCCTCTTTGTAAATTTAAGTATGTAAATCATGTTTGTTCTTTAAAAACTTTAAAACTGTAATAAATATTTTCAGCAATTTTTATACAAATTTAAAGCATCATCAGACGATGTGCAGAGAACAAGATCCATATGTTCTGTATCTTAAAAACCTAAAGATATTTTCATGAAATTTACACAGGTGTGAAGGAAACAAGACAGTTATTCCGGATTTTTTTAGTTATCCCTTTTGAGCATTGAAAATAGTACATTTTGCCCTTTTGAGCATTGAAAATAGTACATTTTGCTTTAATTAAAGATATTTTCATGAAATTTTGTTCAATTATAAAGCATCATCAAATCATGTGCAGAAAAACAAGATCAGTAGCTCTGCCTACATGTTTAACGAATTTATGCCCCTTTGTAATTTTTCAGTGTAGAAATGGTGTTCCCTCTGTAACTTTATAACCATTGAAGATATTTTTACAAAACTTGGTTCAAATATAAACCATCATCACAAGATTTGCTGAGAAAAGAACCCTACATCCACCTACATTTTTCACAGACGTATAAATTTTGGCCTAAACATCGTTATATACATCCATCTTAAGAAGTAGCAATATATCAAGTGGATGGGAACGCATGTATATAGGTAACACCTATTTAATTCATATTATTTAACGATGATTTTAAAGGGGGATATAATAGCAAAAGAAAACAAAACGATTCTGCCTTCAAATTATTACATTTTGCGAATATGCTCGTATGTAACGTTTATGACCAACCATTACGGGCTAATGCCAAAATGGATAGAAAACTAATAAGTATCAGTTGTTAGCAGTATAATAGGTTTCTTCTAAAATCTATGTTGTTTGCTTGAAACTCCACTTCAAATGATATAAAAATAAGGAGAAAGGCAGTTGATCATTTTTAGCATTTCCTTGGTACCCAGTTATCTCCCCTGATTTTACATCCTGGATCCACTTTTCAGGACCACATCATACCCTAAGTTAAAGTTGGGATAATGAACTTTCATAATATACCAAATTAATCCTTTCGAATTGTCGGGGCATTAAACTCGAAAAACATGCCCTTTTTAATTTCAGCGTCCTGACTAATAGTGTCAAAAGTGGCCTTTTGTTTGACAAGTAAGTTGATATGTTAAACTCAGTAATTACTGTATCATTTACTTATTAACTATCCTGTTTTCCCCTCTAATGCATTTTCCTGTTCTCTTTGATTATATTGAGCCTTCTTGTCACTTCGGGTGACATTTGACAATACGTTAGGTATTTAAAGGGTTGCCACGGTCAGGGAAAACATTTGAAAAATGAATCTTATTCCAGGTCAGGCAAAGGTCAGGGAATTTGGTGGTTGGTCAGGCAAATTTGGAAAACACTTGAAAATTCAATAAAGAGTCAGTGGCTATAGCAGCCTTCAGAAAGTATACATATTCTGATCAAGGGAAAAATGTACTTTCTAGAGAGGTAGTCGAGAGAAAGTTCTTGTAACATTGCTGATCTCGATGTCTCTGCATGACCAGCTTAATTTTTGGATTAAGATTCTCTGTCAGCCCGCTGTGATGTAACCTTTGATGATACAATGTTGCTACTTTTGTCAGATGTTGTATCCCTATAATTGCAGCTGCTGCATCATAGCATCCTGTGGACATTACTTACATGTTGCAGTCCACTGACTTTGGTTTATGGTACCATTTTTAAACAGGTTAAGGTTTCACATTACAGTTCTTGCCTTGCTTCTTCTGAAGACACTTTTAAAGGAAGAGATTTGATACTTTGTTATATAACATATCCATGTAAACACAGCAGTAGTAAATCCTCCATGCAGACTCCTATGTCATTGGTCTTTATTCATGGTCCGGTGACTTTGCCATATATCTCCAATAACTTTTATTGCACATGCAGTTCCCATTTCCAGATATCTAGTTCCTGATTATTTTGTGCTTTCGCTTCAAACTTACAAAGTTGAATTCATTGTAACTTAAGCATCACATTCACTTGGTGGCAACATCATCTTATGCCTGATATCCTGTCATATTTTACAAAGTAAATTATTTATGCATTTTTAATCAAACTGCTGTTTGTTCTATAATGAACCGGGAACTGGTTCCTTCTTGCCGATTTGCCGTTTTCAACCAATGATGACGAATATACAAATAAGGAACAAGGAACTTGTTCCCGGTTCCCGATTAGAATTTGTATTTTTGTGTCCTTAGTTACAAAGAAGCATTGATAACGAATAACTTATCTTATATACCCGATTGCAACATCATTATATATGTTACACCATGTTTTATGTAAGAACAACTATTTTTTGCTATTTGTTTTCAAAATCAGTATTGTTCTATATTGATCCGGGAACTGATTCTTTTTGGCCTTTTTGCAGTTTAAGGCGGTTACTATACCAACATGGCTTATTCACAGTAAAAACAATTTGCATGATTTTAAGGTGAGAAGACCAAGCTATAGATATTATTATAATTGTTGATTTCAAAGAATCTTTTAGAAGTGGCTTAGAAATTCCATGATAAAGGATATTTTAGTGCCTAGATTCAGTTGGTATGATCTGACAGGTAAAGGTTTATGATATTTGTTCAGAATAGGGTTGGCGAAGAATGAAAAATGTGACTTCTGATTAATATGGTATGTCTAAAGTGCATCGACTGATTATGATGATAATCATCATGCTGCGCATGGACTTTGTATTTAAGGAAATTTTGTAAATTACGAAAATAGTTTGCTACACTGATGGAGGTTGCACTGGTGTACGTACATTTGACGTCGAGTGACGTCAGTTGCATTTATGTTATTGCGACGTCAGCCCTTTTTACATTAGTTTCATGTATACGTGGCCTATAAGTTAGATTGATTTGTAATGAAACTAATTTACATACTCGACGTCAATCGACGTCATAGCATGCACCGCATTTAATTTTTTTTCTAATGTTATTGCGTTAACATTTGGTCGTAATGTGTTTAATTTGCCTTCACAAGATGACGTCATATGGCAAGACATCATTGGCGTCATGATGTCAGATCAAACGTAATGAGCCCAAATGTGTTAGAAACACTTATTAAGCTATTCAAAGGATATATTTTATGGCAAATGGTCATACGCTTAGTTTAAAAATGTGAATTAATACATGTGCAAGTTAGATTTTGGGTAATTCTATTTATGTAAAAAATCATTCTTTTGATCATTCATGCCTTATGTGGGATATGTCATGGTGATACCTGTTCACGTCAGTATACTTCTTGACGTCAGATCCTTCGACGCACATGTGTGGCAGTATCTACGTTTCTTCATTGACAGAATTGGTAAGCACAATTTTAGCTTGACATCCTGTGCGCGAGTTGTGTCTTGTGACACGGCTGGCGTGTGCGCGTTATGCTCGGCATTCTTCGAGGGCGTTGTATGGTATTTCCAAGACATGCCCAGGACTTACGTATTATCATCATGTTAGCACTTGCTAAAAGTTATCCATAAGTGCGAGTTGTGGAATAAGTAGGTTATTTCCTATAATATATAGACTGATCCCTGATATAACCCAGGGATTGACCAGTCTAAGATCGCCGGCAACGATATAAAAGCCTTATTGTTTTCGTTGTTGAGCTCAGTTTACTTCTTTATTCTTAGTATATTTCTTTTTTAGTTCATGGCGCTGAGCCGAGAACGGTGTTGACGTCAGACGGTAATCGATTTGCGTAACATATGCAGATCGATTACAGATTTGGAACACATGAACTGATATATGTTGTATATTAATATAGTTCTGTCAGTTATGAATTGTATTGTTTGTATATAGAACTTACATTATCATATATAAATTTCAAAAATTCAAACGTTGTTAGAGTTTCCTTGTTAATGTAGTATACTGGTCGATAACACCATTAGCCGGAAGTCACCCTCGGCCGTCCTGGCGACGCATAAGGCTCTACACCCGTGTGTAAAACCTTCTGCGTAACAGGTACTGATATTAATTTAAACATAATTTTTATTATTTCTCAAAGAAAACGTGTTGTGCCCCTATTAGAACTGTCTTGGCGAGAGAGAGTTCTTACTGTCCTGGCAAGACGGTTCTAATGAGGGATAAAATAATTTGAATGGAGAAATATGGTAAATTATCCCTAAATTATGGCTGTTATCCCTTCCTACCTGGAGCACTGACTTATACATGTAAATCTGAGAAAGCAGTGCAGACCCAGCTCAGACTGTTTCTTCAGGATCAGTCTGATCAGGATCTTCACTGTTTGCCATTCTAGCTGTATCTTTTGGGTACATGTTTCAATTTAAGATTTCACATTTTCGGATGATTGAAGTGATTCTTCTGGTTGTCCGAAAATTTAAGGATTTTTTATGGTATTTTAGAAGAAATACAGTACAAGTAAAATGTTCCACACAGACGGGCATAACACTGACAATCCAGATTGTAATGCTTCTCAACGAGCAGTAAAGTCAGGGTCGTCTCTGTCATTCTGTTGACATGCTTTTTCGAGCTTTTCTATTCACTTGGCATAGCATTTAAAGCAATCTCCTCGTTGAGGCAAATCTAATGAGCTCATTAGAATCTCCTCATTGATTCGATTCTAATGAGTTCCCTTAACATACTTATTCAAAATATATTTTCAGCAAAGTTTTGCAAATACAAACTTCGATGAGATTTGCAGGCCTCTATGTAAGAACGAAAATTAGATGATAATCTTTCTCTTTCAAATATGTGTGTAATGAGGTAGTCATTAGAATCGCCTCATCGATGAGGCGATTCTGATGAGTTCCTTTTACATACCATTTTGGTGAAAAAATAATAAATATTACCCTCTGAATACTCCTCATAAGTACAGCTCTGTTTTTTTATATTTTACAAGTTGGGAATAGGGCGTTTATGTTAGAAATTTAGCAAAGCATGGTTAACATGGTTAAATCTTTAGCTGCAAAACAACTTTTTTCTTACATTTCAATGAAAATAATGCCTGACTGTTCAGTTAAATGGTCCGCGGGCAGACCCTTCACATGAAAAGTCAAGCCGGATTTTCTTCTAAAATAAAGAAAAAGAAAAGGGTCTGTTAGAGATTTTTCTGTTGGACCTAAAGAGTAAGAAATATTTCTAACGTTAAGGATATTGTTAGCAATATTCTGAGTCATAATGTATTTGAAATTTACATTCTGCCCTCTTGGCCTTTTGTTTTCCCTTGTGAGACAAGTTTCTCCTGCCAGGGTCTTCATTGCAGCCACAGAAAATACGGCAGTTTGATGCTTGCTGATATTTCAGTTTTAATGAGGCATAAAACATAGTACCCAGTATAGCTCCTAAACGAAAGTTAAGAAACAAAAGCACTGAAAGAAAGTTATGAAAGTGGCCTCAGAACTTTGTTTAGGGGCATTCAAGTCTAACAAAGGAACTTTATGTAAGAATCAAAGTCATCGCGTTTATCAAAAGTTTTTGATGAAACAAATCCGTTCGAAATAGATCAACGTTAATAAAAAATCGAGCTCTAGTATCAGCTGCATTAGTTTTGTTTAACTGCAACTCAGGTGGAAAAATTCCTGTCACCGTGCCTTTGAAGTAAGGATTGTCAATATTACTTTAAAGACCGTCTAGATATCCAGATGAAGAGTTAGATGCTTCAGTACTTTCAGTCGCTTATTTATAATTAGAAAGAGAAGCCATGAAATCGCTTTCATAGCAAATTTAATCCCTCTTCCTATATTGGTTTCTCCATCCGCATGATCTGTCATTCCTCTACCTATATTGGTTTCTTCACCTGCATGATATTTAATTCCCTACATACAACGGCTTCTCCATCTGCAATGCATTTAACACCTAACCGACATTAGTTTCTCCGTCTGCACGATATTTCATTCTCCTACCTATAATGGTATCTTCATCCGCATGATATTTTATTACTCTATTTACATTGGTTCTATGTGTCACTGCACGATATTTTAATTATCTACCTATATTTGTTTCTCTATTAGCACGATATTTCATTCCTCTACCTGTACAAGCTTCTCCATCTGTACAATATTAAATCCCCTATCTACACTTCTCCATCTGTACAATATTAAATCCCCTATCTACATTACTTTTTCCTTCTGTACGACATTAAATTCTCCTACCAACCCTGGCTTCTCCATCTGCACATTCAAGCTAAATTCCCATACATATATTTTTTCCTCCATCTTCACAATACTTTATTCATTTACCTATATTGGTTTCGTTATCTACACAATATTTGATTCCTTTACCTACATTGCCTCATTCAACTGCAAAACGTTTAAGTGCCCTACATTTGACTTTTCCATCTGCAAGATATTCCATTATTCCCCTATCTACAATGGCTTCTTTATCTGCACGATACTTAATTCCTCTCACTGTGCAAGATTTTTACTTATCCTGACTATATTCTTGTTACCCCTCTGTACGGTATTTTCGAACCCCTACCTCTAAAGGTTTTCATTTACATCCCCGAACACTATCGGTTCCCCCATCTGCAAAAACTTTATTTTCTCTATTTCTGTTGGTTAATTCCTCTGCAAGAATATATTAATACACCTACCTATATAGACTTTCCCAAACAAAATACCTTATTCCCTGACGTATACTATGTATTTCCCTCTACACCACAGGCAATTTTCATATTATATTGGTTTCCTTCTCCATTGTTTTACTCCCCTATTTATATTTGCTATCTCCATGTTCATTATTTTAATTACTCTACCTAAAACTAGTCGTCCGAATAATACCCAACAGCACATAAAATGAACCCTTGCCTCGGATAAGTGTTGACCTAATCCGAAGCTGCAGAATGCGGCGTCTAAGTAGGACCTACACTTTCTATTTCATATAAAAGAACTTTTAAAAATATAATCATTAAAATTAATCGAAACCCTTGAAAGCAGAAATGGACTTGTATCAATAATCCATTAAGCATGAATTGGTTACAAGAATAATCCAGTTTTAGGTCTCTTTATGCAAATGTCCATATGCATCACAGTCGTTGAAAGCATTTCCCATAATAAACTAAGTAAAACCTTTAATAGTGGTTGATTGTCTTGATGTCAAATTAAAGTTTTTCAAGTCGATCTCTGATTTAAAAGAATAGTATCCAAGGCAGTCAAGTACTTCTTTACAATGCTTTTGAATTATATCTACATCACTGAAATTTAACTGTTTTCGCCAGTAAAGTGATACTTCGCTAGCGTTTGATCTCTTTGTTCCAAAGAAACCATTATTTCTGTTTGCATGAGTTGAATTGTAAACCCATTCTTCTATATTTTTATTGTATTTCATATTCAAAAAACTATAAACATATTTTGCTCCTTCCGATGGCCGTTCTGCAAGGGCCTCATACATTACCATTGTTATTCTTTTATCATATTTATGCCTGAGAGTATCTCCAACAGTGATGTCATGAAACATTTCTTTACATAACGCGATCGAATGTTTATCTGTTTCCTTCCATATCATGCCGGCAAAATGTTTGCGCGAATTGCTAATCCCTCTCGGATCTCTGACAAGGTGAATTACTTTCAGTCTTGGAATGAAATCCATCAAAGTCTGGACAAGATCCATTGAAAATCGAATCGTTTTGACAATTCTGTACTTGGCCTTCTTGCATACATCAATCACCAGTTTTACACAATTGGCCTTAGACACTCTTTTGAACTGGGCTGTGTTTCCTGTAGTATTAGCTATTTTCTCATCAGTTTTACTGCGTCTTCCATCTTCTCTAGTTACATTTAATTCTGTAGTAGACTGGCCTTGTACACAATGTTTAGGGTATTGCCTATGCATGACATTTCTATATACTTTTGGGTGTAACATATTGATTTCACAGTTATATAATTGAAGCAAATTTTTCATGATAATTTGGTGGCTTTCCACATCAGATAAAGGTTGTCTGAAAGAAAGATAATAAATGCATACTGTAAAATAGAGCTATTATACAACCGCTTCGAAACCAAGAGAATCCGAAACTCCCATTGGCACACAAGTTAAAATTAACCTTGAATCAATTTTGATTCAACGTCACAACGTTGAATCAACGTTGATTCAAGGTTGACTCAGTTTTGTGTGTCTGCTAGGTAAGAACATAACTAACTATTGTCTGTTACGGGTTCTATGAAAAACTTATCTTTTCTAGACCACTAGTAAAAGTGGATTGAATGACAATTGCGAACCATGTAAGATCAAGTGAATTGCAAACAGGCGTATCAAACGAGCGAAACCAACATGGGTCCTTCAACAGCCGTATAAGATATTATCAAATAGAAATTATTCTTATTTGAAAGTGTTTGCATTCATACTGCTAAAATATTTGCTCTCCGAGACATTCATCTGAAAATATGATTCTGCTACCAAGGAAGCAACCCAGAAGGCACACAATGTTTAACTAACATTAGATCAACGCTGATTCAACGTTATGACATCAAATCATCTTGATAGGATGTTGACTTAACCTCATGGCATTGAATCAACGTTGAATCAATAATGTTAAAAACTGTGTGCCTGTTGGGAAATACTGAAGTTGTTTCCTTAGTAAAAATGGCAGGCGAACCATAGATGTGTATCCGTAATTCTTAAAAAGAAAATAAATTCTATCATGTTTATTGGGTATCGTAATCCTGTTATCCAACAGTCCAGTGACCCTGGTATATGATCAAAGGAAATAACCTATCTCACATAAGTAATGGCATACCAGGGCCATTAACTAGCTAACAACTGCGGGTATGTTCTATATACTATATGTTACAGCCTCGCCTAAGTCCATTGAAAACATGATCTGATAAATTTGCTATGGTTACTTGTTAACTAGCCTCTAATAGCATAAGAAAACAGAAAGTTCTTAAACAGCTGCTTAATCTTTTACTTCAAACAGTTTGACCACGATGTTACAGCGGGACGCTACTTGAGTAACAGTTACAACTGCTTATCAGTCGTCTATGAAAATAAACAATTTCATGCTGAAAAGTTCACCAGAATCTGAACTTTAAGGCTGTGGTCAGAAGTGTATATAGTAGAGAATAAATGTGTTTTAGCAGCATTAGCAAAGACAGAAATTGTAAATCCAAAGACGGCTGTCAGTCTATTCTCAGGTAAATTTCCTCTTCAGCAGCCACAACCAATTATGTCAAGTTTTGGAGTTCAAGATATATTGGAAATATTTACCCTTAGGTGCCTAGAGAAATACTGAGAGTAGCCGCGTGATTCTGCTTTTTACAGTGTTTTTTTTTTTGCACGTAGGCCTTTAAAAGCCTATGTGGACTATAAATGGCATAATTAGGTTGCTTATATCAGTCTTGCCCTGGACACCTAAGGGTAACCCCTGATTCTGCTTTTATAGTTCATCTTGGACTTTAATAGCCTTGGTGGACTATAAAAAGCAGAACTGGGTCGCTTATCTTAGTATTTCTCTAGACCCTTATGGGTAAACTTCGGCGATAGGCCATAAACCCAAATAACTGATCTCAATGGTTGCTGTTTGTGAAGAGAAATTTTCTCTGGAAATGAATGACAGTTGATTGGGATTAACATTTATAAATAAGACAATTCGTTGGTATTACTTTTATCAGTAAGACTAAAGCTGCGCCCACTTAAAGACTATAATTAAAATCTTAAAAAGGACCTTCAAGAGCAGAGAATACATACAGAAGTAGGAACATGGGCCGGACTACGTAGTTTCGGCTAATAAAGCCTCGTCAGTGACCCTGACAATATCTGGTGACGAAACCAGAAAAAAAGCATACTGTAATTTCTTAATTTTAATTGGGCAGTCGGTTCAAAGACTGATACATTTCAAAAGATTCCAAATAATATAAAAGACGATGATCTAGAATAATAGTCTTTGCTTAGTGGCACAGGGTCTATTCTTTTAAATGCCTTCATTTGAAAAATGTTTACTTTCCTGAACTATACTGATTTCGTATTTGTATAATTCTTACCTCGCAAAATATCAGTTTTTTTTACTTTACTGAATTGGTTAAGGTGTGTTTATGGGTACATCTTCAGGTGAAGCGAGTTTGTCACTTTTATTATGCCTCCGTTCTAAATGCGGGTATACTCTTAAAGAAAAGAAGCAAATTCTTTCCTTTAGCAGTAGAACCCATTTTGAAAGGGCTACATCGTTCGAGAAAGCAATAAAGAAACTATATAAGTTGTTGTTTCACTTTGTAAACATGGTACGCAAAATGAAGGTGTACCCATATCCATGAAGGCAGAGAAGGGAAATAATCTAATTATATATCTTAGCGATAAGTTATTAAGGGAGGTAATTTACGAACGTCTTTGTAAACTGACCTGCACGTATCGTTGTAATAACAAACTAAGCCATTTGTATAATAGCCTTGGTCAGTCATAAACTGAAATGGTTCGTAGAAGTATATTGAATCGTTCGCCTGTTGTGTTATATCTCCTAGCCAAGAAGAGCCTGAACGCATATACGTCACAAGCAACACAGGAACTGATGACGTCATAGATCTGAGGTTTTCCTGTATGGCTTGTCGAGCTTCTTGAATTTGCCCATTGAGTTTTTCTCTGTTGTAAATCATTTTGTTTGGTACTTTATGGTCGATTTTGCCTAAAAAGATCAAGATAATTTAAAAGTAAAAAGTATGCAAAGACCAGTGACTGAAACAATCAAAATCCAAATCCAGCCCTCAATCCATAAACCATCCTATGTGTTTTTTCCAAAATGTTTTTGAAAACATTTATGCAAGAGTTAAAACGAGCAAACATAAAACTCACTCGGATAGCAAGGACTCGTATTAGCTATGCAACCGCGTAATCTGGTCAAAGCTGTTTTTTCTACACACAATCACTGTACTAAATGAACATTGACAAATCTAAAGGGTGGTACGTGAGTTTGAAAACACACATCCATATTTTGTTCTACTCAGCACCTCTAAGAGGACTCGATTTTACAAAGAATAACTATCAGTGTAAATACTAAGTTCAACATATTATTGTATGTATTACCAAGTTGCAAATCTCTAGCAATAGTGACCTTTTAGCCCCCAAATTCCTAACGCATGTTTATGGTGTGGTGTAAATTTGATAATATATGAGCTAGTAAAGTTATGCAGCAAAAACTCTCAAATGCGGACGTAAGGACAGAAAGATGGAAAGACGGACATGTTGCTAACTTTATACCCCTAAAACTACGTATTTTGTTGTTTTTTTCCGATGGGGGTAGAGGCATGAATTACAAAAATGTTTGGAGAGAGATTCGTCACGTTTCAGAAACCTATGATTTCTTTATTTGCGAGTTATTTGATACAGCGTTTCCAAACTATCCGTCAGAATGTCACCAAAATAATAGTACCATAATTATCAGTTGACATAAAATGTATTATATACATATATTACAAAATTTTACATTTTGGGTGTAATTACTTAAAAGCCTTATATGAAATTATTGAAACGTTATGAAGTTTACATTCGAATAATTACCTTGAACCTGGCGACGTCACATAACTTTCCATGACGTCAAAATAAATATTGCTCTCTTAAATCAGATTGGATGTCGCGACGTCATGACGACATTGACGCCTTACCGCTGTTAGCAGAAAAAATGCGTGTATATATTTTTCTGTTGTAATTTTAGTGCTTATATAAGATGTTTCGTCAAGGTTTTGATTGAAACGAATGTAAATATAAGCAATTAACTTAACGTTTTCCATGTTTATCGAAGTGTAAACTGCATTGTGTCACTAACAAAGTTTAAACGAACGAACCCCTTTGGGATTTTCATTAAACTTTGTTAGTGACACTAAACTACACTTGGTAACTAGCAAAGTTTAAATGAACGCCAAAACTAAGCTACATTGAGTCATTAGCAAATTTTAAACAAACCACTTTGGGGCTCATTTAAACTTTGGGAGTGACCCAATATTTTTTACACTTCAATAAACCTGAGAAAAATTAAATCCATTCCACAAAAAGACGTAACAAAATCACTTCAGGGAAGATTATGGGGCTTTCTGTAATATTTACATTCATGATGTAAATACTAAAAAAGGGATATAGTATACCACTGGAATGTATGTAGTTTACATTCCAATGCTTACATTGAGAGCGCAACGTCACTAGACTTTAAATGACGTCAATAAACCAAGGCTCTCTACAAATCAGATTGGACGTTGTTCAGCTTTTCAGAAAAACTCCGTGTAAATGTTTTATGGTTTCAATTTTACCGCTTACTTTGGATTTTTCCTCAAAGTTTTGATTCAAAACGTTTGAAAATATAAGAAATGAACTTATTTTTTTTAATATTTATGAAGTGTAAACTACATTGGATCGCGTGAAAGGTGAATGAGCCCCTTAAGTGTAAACTACATTGTGTCACTTACAAAGTTTACATTTACATGAACCCCTAAGGGGTTCATTCACTTTGCATGCGACCCAATCTAACTACATTGTGTCACTTACAAAGTTTACTTGAACCCTGAAGGGATTCATTCAATTTGCTTTCGACCCTATGTAGTTTGCACTTCGATAAACCAAAGAACAATAAAACTCGGGCCTTAATTAAATGTATTGCATGCAATATTTCCACATGAGAAAGATTTAATAGATAAAGATCCAGCCTAAAGAGCACATGCAAAAGTGTAGATTAATCAAGGTTTGCCAACTACTGTAACACATCCAGGCTCAGCTGTAACTTTATGATTATTTACCCGTGGTGCTTTAGTGGCATTTGATACTTTACTTTGACCAAGAATTATTTGAACTGCCAAACAATATAGTGAATACAGAATTTAGAGGTTTCAGTGGATCAATTTTCTGTAAAGCAGTACTTCAAAAGCTAACAAATATTAGACAAGTTAAAACGAGAGCAAAATGTATGCCAAAGCAGCCGGGATCACTTCAAATGGAAAACACACTTGTTGGATAACTTACCGTGACTAGTGATAATCATATAAGTGAAAATGGTCCCTAAGAGAATGGTGATCAGGAAGAGGCATCGACGTTTCCTTAACACACTTGTCATACCTTGGTCTGAAAGTATAAATGAAGAAGCTGAGACAGTCACTGTGCCATACTCTCTCTCTCCCACCTGAAGCCGTTAAATATTGTTATTGTGGAAAGGTTGTATAAATGAAGAAGCTGAGACAGTCACTGTGCCATACTCTCTCTCTCTCCCACCTGAAGCCGTTAAATATTGTTATTGTGGAAAGGTTGTTAGACATTTCAGTATCTTATGAACAGCATATCAATCCTAGTATTGTATTTTTATTGTCAAAGGTTCGTATTTTTTCTTCTGATTATTCCGTTTAACAAATTTAAAGCTCGTAAACCTTCTATTTATAATTCAGAATAGACTTTACAATGATACACACTGGCTTCATTGGCGTATGTCATTTAGATTATAGAATTAGTTCATATTGTAGCAAGCAGCAACATGAGTATGAACATATGCAAATTTCCGTTGGTTTCCAGAAGTTTAACAAAGCGATTTTGTGATAGACCTAGCCCGAAAAAACACGTGTATATACAAGTTTAGAGCTATACATGTCATCATTTCTTTATACAAATGTAATATGTCGTAGATTGATTGATGGATAAATAGATTGATGACTTGCGATTGTACGTTCTTTTCAACAGTATTTCAGTCATATCCGGACAACGGTTGGATGATAATGAAAGGCTTTGTGCAATGGAACCCCGTTTACGAATTTGAAAAGCTTCCCGCCCTTTCCCCCTGCGAGTTTCAATCCCGGGACCGCTAGATCAGCAGGCCAGCGCTTTACCAAAATCTCCTGTAATTTCCGTTTAAGCAGTTTGCCATATGAAAACGCCAGAAAGAAAATTCAAACTTACCGAAAAAAAGTCAAGGTCAACCCACGGTCATCATCTCAACAATCCTGATAGAGCTCTATTACTCAATGCGCAATATAAAGTTTCAAGACGATCGGCCATTTGGTTCTGGAGAAAAGGATTTTTGAATTAAAAGAGTAATTACACTTCAGGAACTGACTGAATCAGCTCCCAAACCCTATCCGCAACATCAAAGGGAAAGATTGACAAAGACATCCCAACAAACAATAAATAACAAGTGATAAGCCGAGTCAACAGTTCTTTCCCAAATAGGTGGCAACTCAGTTATCTTTACTGAACTAAATAAAAGGCTTTTACCATATATGAATGTGGCCGCCATGTTAATCTCGTGACCTGAATAGCTTGTACAAATTTTCGATTGCCCCTGCCATACCAAATTTCAAGCATCTGAGGTAAGTGGTTCTGAAGAAAAAGATTTTGAAATATTTTCCTATGCATTTCTATGGTTCAAATCCAGACCCCCCCCCCTTGTGTGAGGTCATTTTGGACCCTTGCGCCACCATTTGAATAAACGTAGTAAAGGACCACCAGGCAATGCTTCATACCAAATTTCAAGCGGCTGAGCTTAGATGTTCTGGAGAGGTAGATATTTAAGTATGTTTTTTATCTTTGAACGCAAAATCCCCTGCCTCATGGCAGTTTTAACCCTGGGGCCACCATTTGAACAAACTTTGTAGAGGTCCACTAGGCAATGCATGCTTCATACCAAATTCCAAGCATATGAGCTTATGGTTGTTAAGAAGATTTTTTTCTATGTATTTCTATGGTTCAAACCCAAGACTCCCTGTCGCGGGGCCATTTAGGACCTTGAGGCTACGATTTGGTTTAAACAATATTTATTTCAACTCATTTACACACATAGCACATACAATAAATAACTGGAAAACAGGATCTGATAACAAGCGATAACCACTTATACAATCATCTCCTGAAATGATTTGAATAAACTTGTAACATAACCATTATGCATGTAACATACAATATTGAAGCATCAGAACCTAGCAATTCAAACGAAGAAGAGTTTTAAGTAGCAATTCAAACGAAGAAGAGTTTTAAGTATATCCTATATTTCTTATTGTCGAACCCAGACCCTCTTTCCAAGGGGCCATTTGGGCCCGGGAGCCATTATTTAAACAAATTCGTAGAGGTCTACAAGACAATGCTACAAACCGAATTTCAAGCATTTAAGCCTACTGGTTCTTTTAAAAGAGCTAGATTTTGTATCCTTTTTGTATCTCTACGATTGAATCTAGTATTCACTGAGTGTTACGCAGAAGGTTTTACACACGGTTGACACGGGTGAAGAGCCTTATGCGTCGCCAGGACGGCGGATGGTGACTTCCGGTTAAAGGGTTATCGACCAGTGTTTCACATTAACAAGGAAACTCTAACAGCGTTAGAATTTTTGACGTTTATGTATATGGTAATGTAAATTCTATATACAACAATACAATTTACAACTGTCACAATTACAATAATACACAACACATATCAGTTCATGTCGCTGGCCCAAGTAAGGTGTTTGTTTCAAATCTGTAATCGATTAGCGAGGATACGCAAATAGATTACCGTCTGACGTCAACACCGTACTCGGCTCAGCGTCATGAACTAAAAGGAAAATACAAAGAACGAAAAAAACGTTAACTGAGCTCAAAAAAATATAAGGCCTTATGCCGGCTAAATTATACTGGTCGCTCCTTGGATCCTACCATGGGCCAGTCCATACATTATGGGAAACACCCACTTATATCGTATCGCGCACGCACTAATATACTGGTCGCTCCCTGGATCGTACCAGGGGCCAGTCTATATATTATGGGAAACACCCTAGTGGTCGAACACCACTGGTTCACCTCGTCCCACACTTTCAACAAAGAATCACCTCGACAATATCGGCCGACTTCGCCTAGTAAACGTGCGTCCCGCCTTGGCTAGGACTCTTGAGCACGTGGCGTTGTGATTCTGCCACACCCGGGTTAGTATTAACCTAGAGATATATGTAGAATCTCCAGGTGAGCCGTGGCTCTAAGCCCAAACAGCTGACTGCCGGACTTGAAGTGCCTAAAAATAACGAACTTACACATAATACATTATAACTACATAATAACAATACGTAAGACTTCGGCCTGTCTTGGACATACCAAGGTCATAATTTGAGCAATCTTGATAGTACTCCAGTACCCAACGCTACATACCAAGTTTCAAGGCCATCGGTCAATTGGTTCTGGAGAAAAATGTTTTTAAAAGGTTTTTATCATAATGGGTAAAAACTCGGCCAACACGGCCATGTTGGTCATGTGACCTGGGCCATATGAATATATTTGTGTTCCCTCAACCTCTGGAGGCTCCGTATGAAATTTGGTTTCAATTAGCCCAGTGGCTGTTGAGGAGAATGTTTGAAATTGTCAAAATATGAGAGTTCTGGGTCAAAGGTCAAAGAATGACCTTGACCTTTTGTACTCATAAATCTTCATGTATTTATCAAGCTGCCAGTAGATACCGAATTTTAGCCCAAAATCTTCAAGAGTTTCTAAGATATCTTATGTTGAAGCATTTTGCCATATAAAAGCACAAGGAAGCAAATTTGACCTTACCGTAAAAAAGGTTAAGGTCAACCAAGGTCATAATTTGAACAATCTTGGTAGGACTCCCGTACCCGATGCTACATACCAAGTTTCAAGGCCATCGGCCAATTGGTTCTGGAGAAGAAGATTTTTTAAGGTTTTGACCATATATGGGCATGGCGGCCATCTTGGTCATGTGACCAGAACCGTTTGAACAACTTTTCGTTCCTAAGACCCCAAAAGGCTACATATGAAATTTGGTTGAAATCGGCCAAGCGGTTTCAGAGGAGAAGTTTTTGAAATTGTGGACGGACGACGGACGACGGACGACGACGGAGCCTTACCATCCTATAAGCTCAACCGGAGCAACTGGCTCAGGTGAGCTAAAAATATTATTTTAGGTGTGTCAATACTTAAGCACATTAGAGCGTTCTTTGAATTAGTAGAAGTTTTAAATATTGATGAACTTCCAGTCCTGAAGTTTAAATCCAGTTACACCTTGTCTTCAAGTATGATGTGAAAATAGTTCACGTAGTACTGAACAGGGCAAACTTTACCTTTTCCAAAAAAAAAAAAGATATTTATTTGCAGCACTTTTCAACATTTTTTTTTTATTTTGGTATTTTTTCCGGCCTTAAGTTTATGCTTGAGCGATGAAATTCCATCTGTGTGTGTCTGAACTCCTATACTAGCTGCTGCTGGAGTCATGTTCTATTGGCAGACCAGCTCACTTGTACTAGCTTTGCTTTTCTTCAAAAAGGCACAAACCTGCAAAGAACAAGGAGATCTATTTTTAATCAATACTTAAAATATTATTCAGGGGAGTAATAAGCCTGTAAAGAGCAAATAAGTCTTCAGCCATTTTCAAATACACCAATTTTCAGTACTGTTGTAGAGAAGATCATCATTAGTAGTCGACAGCACAAGAGAAAGTTCCAACACAAGCATTATTTATTTTACAGCATTAACTTATTGTAACGAATGCCCTCTCTATAATAAATGATCCCATCCCAAATGGCAAAATTCCACCAAAATTGGCTTCAGACCACTGGAATTTATTTACCAAAATGCCATTTATTTGATTTGTGAAACTCAAGATTCCATGGTGTTATTAGAAGAAATCAACACAGTAATTTTCTGTGGAATCTAAGTAACCAGTTTATACAGATTACTCTGGTTCAAATGACTATTCACAATACCATAAGTACCTTAACAGTTCTACCGTAAGTATTGCAATACGTCTCAGCAAACAGTGCACACCCATATCAGACTGCTCCTATAGCAATCTGTTCTGGGTCTACACTGTGCTCTTCCATCTGCATCTTTAGGATAATAGTAAAATCAGATAATCAAATAATTATTTAAGGTGTCCAAGATTTTACAGTAATTTCCTATAAAATTTGAAAAAAAAAATGCCTTCTAAAGAAATCAGATGCCTGGATAAATCACAGTACAACCTAAGGGGCATGCATATTTAGCATTGGGATATGCATCTCCTTTGGCACGGTTCTACCATTTCCTCCACAAGTAAAACCATCCTGACAGAAAGAGCTGACCTGAACAGTTGGAACGCAGACTCATCACATTTGAGTAATTCATTTTCTGAACGGTTTTCTACGCACAAAAAAGTAATCCCAAACAAAATGGCGGCGAAAAGTCAGTAAAAAAAACACCTAATTATGCCACTTGAATCTGGGAAATATTTGGGCTATTATTGTGAGCTTGAAATCATTTCAAGACCCCCACTGAACTCCCTTTAATAGAAAATAATGGACACAATCTGATGCACCCAGTTCGTATAAACCGAAAACCCCTAAACCCTACGATAGATTATTTTGCAAAGAAAATTGTCCCACAAACCGATTTTGGGGACATTGTAAAATTTTCATAGCTGGGATGCTTGTCGTCCTTCTTGTTAGGTAATATATCGGGAGAAGATCTGATGACGGAAAAATCGATCAATATTTTAAGTTGGAAATTCCGAACACGTGCTGTGTTAAATGTTTTGTCCGATGATCATCTTTGGCGTAACAATAGTTTTTCTTTCTCAAACAATTAAAGATTAAACGAAGGAAGGCTAGAAGAATCACTGTGCAATGTAAGTGTCTACTTGTTTGTTTAGATACAATTTTGAGAGCTTACAACCATACCTTCACCCACCCCACCCCCATCTTCGCTACCAAGGGTACTCACCTTGAATGGTCCCTCTGATTCAGATGATGTATCACGTGAGGAACGTAGTGGAGTCAGTAGCCTACCCTTGTCTAGGGAAGATGCCCTACCCCCTCCCCACACACTCCTGCGCATGCCCTCCCAAACACTCACAACCACCTGGTGAGACAGTCGAACCTCGTACAACCAGCTGAGCTACAACTGCATATGTGACATTGTTCCAGACTGCATTCTGTGAGATTTGAACAAATTTTAGTGAGATTATTCCATAACATGATGAAGATCAGGCCTAATTCACAGATTGAAGTCTAACTGCTGGACCCTGCACTTTTGGTGGGTAGATAGCAACTGCCTACCTACCCACCAAAATTCACCTTACACTCCCCCCCCCCCCCAAAAAAAAAATAGAAAAGAAAAGATGCCCACTTGGGACACCCTAGATGTATTTTTTTGTTTGTTTTCATTTATTTAACGGCATATTTACCGTGATCAACCTGCATAGTAAGACAAACAGGTCTGCGCAAGCAGTGTAGACACAGGAGCAGTCTGATCTGGGTCAGCAATTTTTCCTTAATACCTGCACATTTTGGGTACACCATTTGTGGGTTAAATAGATATGTTCAAAATGTAGGATGTTGTTATCTTAGTTATGGGTAATTACTGTAACTGTGTGTGACATTTTATGTATAACTATTATTTGTTTTTGTTGCTTTCATAATTTGCAGGGATTCAAAAGAAAGCCTACCTACCTTCCCCCCCAAAAAATCCTAGTTGATAGGCAACTGCAAACAAAATATTTTTATGCTTGGCCTGTGGCTGAGATGGGAGGGGAAATAGGGGCATGAAGAAATATATATTCTATAGAATTAAATGCCAAAAGTTACGTTTTAGCTTAAATCTCATAAAGAAAAAAAAAGCTCATATTGAAGTTATATTAATAAAAATGATACCATAAACTGAAAAATAAAAACATTTTTATATTTCTTGATTAATTTAATCCAACTTATATGTTTGCAGCTTCTGACCAAAGCATAGAAACTTGTAATTACTTATCAGTTATTAAGTAACTAGAGAGAACAGCTTGATGACAGGCATTAAATGATGAGTCATGGCTGTAAAAGGATGCAGTTTAGTGCAGTTGAATGAGAGTTAGCCCCTTCCTGTCTACCCCCCCAAACACACACACACACACACACACACACGCCTATTAAAAGCATTTTCACAGAGGCTTTTATTGGCCAAATATTATGGACTTTATTATGCTAGCAAGCTTTTTATATCATTATAAGTGCACAAAAAATGAATGGGGCATATCCTGCTAACTGCTGGACCCAGCACTTTACGTGGAATGCCGCATAATGCTGTTTGTTCTTTTACATGTCAAGACTATGTTAGAATGAAAAAAATACACAGTTCCACCATAAATGTTGCACCAGCATCAATGGGCTTCATATTAACACCTGTTGTGCTTTCTCATTAGAAGCACTTCAGCAAGAGCATAGATGGTTCTATTAATGGATTGCAACAGATGTTTATGGCTGAATAAGACAGAATTTCTCAGAATTGCTATCATGCCCCAGCTGAGTCTTTGTAAAATCATTATCATAAAACTATTACTTGTGGAAATGTCTCAAGAATTTTTTTTTCTTATTATGCACATATGTTATAATTAATTTTGGATATTTATTTATTTATACTTATAGGGAAAACACTGAAGGGCAATGTCAGACTGCATGAGAATATAATAATTTAAGCAGAGCTTTATGCATTTAGAATACCTGTATAGTAGTAATTTGTTCATTTGAAATTTGTGTTAAAGTTTAATTTTTGATCA